>CM055859.1:5020000-5022500 GCA_029490765.1 Euthynnus affinis | reverse complement strand
AGAGGAAAAGGTTAACAGCAGCAGCAAGTTGTCAGTCTGGCAGTAAATGTACAGTAAAGACTACAGTGGATCAGTTAATAAACACTGCAGCTTGTCAACACCATGAAAAGTCACGTCTGTTGTTTCCCCAACTGCTGGAAAAATGAAGGGGTTAGCTACACAGTTAGCAACAACAGGTTAGCCTAACCTGGCAATGCTAAATAGATAAATAGAGAACGGAAAAATGTGTAGCTGCCAGTCTGTTTGCTGATTCCCTGATGAATCTGTCTGCTCAGCTGACTGTGAAAAGAGTTTACTATTTCCCTCGGTCTGAAAATAAGTTTTTAACTTCATTCTTAACAATTGTGAAACAATCCAAGCACAACTAATGGGATAAATACTGTATTTTCATGTTTAGATATTTAAATTTGCATAGAGGAAAAGCCAATACACAGTGGTTTATGCTATTAACTAAAATATCTAAATTAAATATAAATCATCACTTATCTTGCGGAGAATACTCCTGGGCATACTGGTACAGGATAATTTCCCAATATGCGTCGAGTTTTCCTTTCTTGGTCATTTCTGCAAATATCAGGTCAAATGTCAAAACCCAGAGATTTTGAGCGTTCTAATGGTATATATCACAAAATGCCTCTGTGTAGCTATATTACATAAACATATTGCTGGATTATTTGAGTCATAACAATGTGTTAACAATAAAATCGTCTAGCTACACTACTGACATTAAGAGCATGAAAGGTGCCTCATCCTGCATTGACAATTGAGAGAGGTGGTGCAGTCAGGGTAGCTTTTCATCATCGACCGGTGCATGGTGAAGATCATCAAAAAGAATGGAGACAAACTGAAAATTGTGTGCTGCAACAAACGTGATGCTTTGGCAAACATGACTTTGTTTCCTCACAAAATATTACATTGGACTTTTTTATTTGCCAGCTCCGAATACAGAATAGTACATCAGCAACTGTGCGTTACCTGCAACTTTTGCGGCTGCATTCAGCTTGTCGTCTGTTGTTTGGTTGCAGTTTTTCACCACTTCGTCCACGATTGTTTGCTGAACTAAGCTGAAATGGAGGCCGCAGACTCTGAGGTTTTTTGACTGTCCATCAGCACCCATGTGCTCTAGAAGCATTCTCGCTTGTGTGCAGCTCTCAGTAAGTTTGCAAAGATCCACGCAACTCCAACATCCTGTTTGTTTTATGATATTTTTATGATATATCCAGACTGCTGAGGAAGAAGCCTTTTTTTAAATGAAAATAAGCCTCACTAAAGAGATGCAACACTGCTCAATAACTTTGTCTCTGCTAACTGGGTGCTTTGCTGGGTAACCCACCTGCCTTCCATAAACACACCATGAGTAGCGGATTGGACGGGATTCCGTACAGTGCTTTCTGGTTGTTGTAAGAGTTCCCCTTTAGAGTGATGTGTGGAATATACAACCTTTTTCTCAGTTTTCTCTAGTCTGAATCAATTTTCAAAAATAACTGCACATTTCTACTACATAGCGGACCTAGTTTTAAGAAATCATCATATTTACAGATATGAAACTTGCCTTCAGGTGTGTCTGTTCAAAACTGGTTTGTTTATCCAATATCACCTGTCACCTATTGTCATAAATACAGTTGGAGATGCCGGGGATTGAACCCGGGGCCTCATACATGCGAAGCATGCGCTCTACCACTGAGCTACATCCCCTATGAACAACCTAATGGAAAAATTAATATCTAATGTCTTAACATTGATAACTCGATCAATGAGCTATTTCTTTTGCAAAAGAAAAGATGGTCATTCTGTAGGTAGACTATTGAACAAGTGTATTGCATGTTTGCAGCTGTAAAAGTTAGTTCAAAGTGATAGATAGATAGACAGATAGACAGATAGATAGATAGATAGATAGATAGATAGATAGATAGATAGATATCAGTAAGTTGTCAGTCTGGCAGTAAATGTACAGTACAGACTATAGTGTCAGTTATTAAATACTGCAGCTTCTCAACACCAAGCAAAGTCACATCTATTGTTTCCCTAACTGGCAGAAAGGGGGTTAACCCAAAAGTTAGCAATGATGGTTAGCCTAACCTGTAGGCACTAAACAAAGAAATAGAGAGTAGAACAATAGTGCAATCTGTGACACGCTGGGTTGGCATTTCTATGTCTGCCCTTATTTGGTTCCATTCTTTTATTTCAAACAGACGTTTCACTGTTTCCATTGGCAGCTCATTATCCAATACCTGCAAATATTTCTTGTGGGGGTCCGCAGGGTCTTGACATGCTTCAATTGGGAAGACTAATCAAAACTCTTACATTTCTTTTCACTGTTACACAGATGATACTCAGATTGACCCCCCCCCCCCCCCCCCCCCCCCCCCCCCCCAGATCCCCAAATCCAGCCGATGTAAGTCACAGGCTAATAACCTGGGTGTTATATTTGATGGTGATTTCAACAGGCACATAAATTGCATTGTCAGGTCCAGCTTCTCCCAGCTGCCTGGTTATTAAA
>CM055859.1:4542500-5015000 GCA_029490765.1 Euthynnus affinis | reverse complement strand
AGAGTAGTAGAGAACTCTGTACATTGCTTTTTGAGTGCTTAAAACAGTCTGACGTTGTCGGCAGGATTCGAACCTGCGCGGGGAGACCCCAATGGATTTCTAGTCCATCGCCTTAACCACTCGGCCACGACAACCACCCTGATAAGAATATGTTGCTGGGGTGTCAAATGCATACATGTCACACGTGTTATTCCACCAATACTACACTACACTACAACTTCACAGAAGGTCTGTAAGGGCTTTGCAAACCTTCTTTACAAAACTGAATCACACTTCACTAACTGTCTCCATAGAGATCTGACAGGTAATGAAAGACAAGCAACTATATTAAAGATATGTCACATCAGCTCCAAATAAAAACCACTATTGTCTTTGTTTTACAAAGCTGGAAATATCAAACCACTTTCTGTGTCCTCTCTTATTGCACAATTTTCTAGCCCCCTCATGCAAATACATAAGTTCAAAATAAACTAATTGTGTGCCACTTTTCAGTGTGAAGTATTTTGATTTTTTTACAATTCACAACTGCAGTATCACTTTCAGACAGCAACTTTTGATAATAGGTCAAATATACAATATATTGTATGCCTCCTCACAAAAATCAAACACCCGTTCTGTTGATTTGCTCTAGCACCGCGGTAGAGCCTGTGATTGAGATGTTCGATCAGTGTTCTTCTACACATTGAAAAGGTCAGCTGTTACATACAGTGAAACCGTTTTACCAAGTAAAGCAGCCATCCTCCTGATAAATCCTGAGCCCCGTTATGTTGAGCAGCACAGCAAAACTAAAAACTGTAGTTATAAACTTGACAGGAGAGAGAAAACTATCCAGTAACATTTAGCTTCTGAAACATTTTTTAAACAGACAAGCAAAAAGTTATTTTCTGGTTTTGCTTTAATTTCTATTCTAATTGTCGATTTAAAGAGGAAAACGGGTTAGGGGAACAAGGAACACAAGAGCTAGGGGAAAGCTCTTTAAATTTACATGAAAAATGTGTCCTGTTATCAAACAAGTTGAACACAGCTTTGAACGGAGGGTACACGGACCAGGAGGCAGCAATGCCCTTCTCATGCCTATTCTGCCAAGAAATAGAGGACGTCAGTTAAGCAGGCAGTCCTTCAACGTGGCCCAAGACACACAATGTTTACACTACTTTACTTACTTCACTGTACAACTCAAACTGAGCTGAGAAAACCCTATTTTTCTGACCACACACACACACACACACACATCTGACTAATAAAATCCAAAAGTAACAAGAAGAAAAGAGAACTGCGATGGCCGGGAATCGAACCCGGGTCAACTGCTTGGAAGGCAGCTATGCTCACCACTATACCACCATCGCTGTAGAAAAGGAGGAATTTGCTGCCAACTCAGCAGTTTACATCAGCATAAGAAGCTAGTGGGAGAAGGGGAGGAGAGTGAGAGGAGGAGGAGGAGCAGAAGAGAGGAAGAGGGAGGTGCACCGACAAGAGAAGAGAAGAGAAGAGAAGAGAAGAGAAGAGAAGAGACTGGAAGGTGCATGGTGGCACAACAATTTGTTTGATCTTCCAAACTGTGCACCATGCGTGCTGATCTGGGCATCAAATCACCACACAGATGGATTTCCTGGAACTCTCATTATCATGTGTTTGTTCTCACTCACATCACATGTTAATGCCAAATGTAAACAGGGTGATTAAGAATCTGACGTTTTCTGCAAACTGCTTTTGACTTGACACCACTCAAAAAACAGTCAAACATTGTTGGCAGGATTCAGAACTACGTGGGGAGACCCCAGTGTAGTCCATTGCCTTAACCACTTAGCCATGACAACCCACAAGAAGCCTTCCTTCCTTCTTTTCCACAAATGCAGAGAAACACAGTGCTATTACTAACTCAACACTAGGCCTGGGTATTGGTACTTGATACCTTTAAGGCATCGACCGTAATAAGCCAACACCAAGTAGTGTCAAAATCTCTCCATTCAAATGATGCCTGCATTCAATGCTTTTTGTACCCAGATCTAGAAAAAAAATATTTGTATGCGTTTGCTCGCAGCCAATCAATCTGTGGTGATAATACTTCATTGTACAGTCAGTTTTGTACAGTTATTTAATAAATATTTCAGTAATTTGAACACTTTCAAATTGTGTTTGTGTAAAAATGAGTGATGGCATTTTATGCAACTGAATGCTTCCATTCACATGAGGGGTAGTGAATGAAGTAGGAAAAAAAAAGGTATCGAATTAAGTATTCTATTGGTATTGGTATCATTTCAAGGGTGCTGTTATTGTAACTTTTTAAAACGATACCCAGCCACACTCAACACCAAGGCTTGTGTATAGATCACCAGTTGTTCTACATAGTGTGAAAGTGGGATTCTTTTTTTGGTGCTGTAAGACTGCAGAAAAAGGAGAGTTTCCTTAAACAGTCCAAAACAATTAATCATAGAATAAATCAATGAATGTCCAGTTCATCAGTTTAACCTCTATACTACAACACTCCTGCTCTATATGAAATCTGAACATGAACCTGTAGTTTGTCATCCTACATCTGTTAACCATCATGATAGAGCCACACATCTCTGACCGCAAAACCAGAAAACAAGCAAAGTTCCTACAGAATACATGTACGAACTCTATGTTTACTGTAAATACAGCTTGGTAAGAAAGCTGGCTGGGAATCAAACCTGAGTCAGCTGTTTGGAAAGGAGCTATGCTCACCACTATACCACTCTTGCCCTGGAAGAAAAGATTTTTCTGCAGAGTCAGCTGTTTACGTCAGGAATTCAACAGAGAGAAAAAAGGCAAAAGAGGAGGAGGGAATGAGGAGAGAAAGAGGGAGGTACATCAGGTTTCTAGTTTCTATGTCTTTTTTGCAGGTCTTATTTTATAGCGAGATGTTTATAATTTCCTCCTCAGACAAATACAAGCTTTGTGTACAAGTGTGTATACATGTGTAAATGCTTTCATCTTTACATTTTTTAAGATGACTGCCAGGCTACAGTTTACTATTGGCGGTGTGTTATATTAACATATAATGTAAGACATAAGACCAGCTAGATCAGTATCATTGTCACTATTGCAAACTTAAAGCCCTTTTCATATGATATTTAAGTCTTTGACTTGTATATCTAAATAAAGATGTGCACAAGTCTCATTTAGGGTAGGGTACCTAACTTCAATACTTTTATGTCATCGACCGAATTGCTTCAATACTATGGAGTATCAAAAATATTCTTGTCATTCGGTACCAAATTTCAATACGAAGCAGGAGCTGACCTGTCCAGAATATCCGGCTGTAGCTTCTCAATATAAACAGCAATGGTGGAGCCAGCAGCAGCATTTACAGTGGTATCATAACAGGAAGTTGGGCCAAAACACATAATCTCAAGCTAAGACAAGACAAAGCTGTTTTAAAATAACAAAGAAGATGATACTGGTCACACAGAGAGTGCTTCACTACGTTAGCTGCTGTTTAACCCGACAACTGTTGATATCAAACAATAGGCAGTATCATTATCTTTGATATATTAATACAGCGTTGTCTCATCTTACCTGCAGGTTACATGTTTTGGTCCAACCTCCTGTTACTGATGAAGCCCCTGTATAGACACTGCTGCTGCATCCACTTGCTATGCTTTGAGCTGGCAAGTATTAGCAGACAATATAGTGCACAAAACAACTGTCATAAAGCAAAGTCATAAAATCATTTATGCTAATGTTAACTATCTGTACAGAGACACTCAACACACTGTCTGTTTAAACCAAACCAAAGTTAAAACTAGCAAGTTGTGCTGGTTGAGGTCTTCTTTTCCCTATTACCAAATCTATTGGGATGTTTATCGCTGCAGACATGAGGCCATACTACATTTTGGAAAACAAAGGTTTTAAAAATATGGTGAAAGTGCTTGAGCCATGACAACCACCCTGATAAGAAGCTGTTGTTGGGGTGTCAAATGCATATGTGTCACATGTGTTGGTCCACCAGTACTACACTACAGTACAACATTTACATAATGACTTCACAGATAGTCTTGAAAGACCGGTGTTACTTTTCAGTTTTGGTGTATAACTGTCTCAATAGAGGTAATGAAAGACAAGCAACCATGTTGCAGATATGTCACATCACCAGAAGAGAGGACGATAATACAGTTGAACCAAAAGTGTCACATCAACATTACCTCCAAATGAAAAGCACTATTGTCTTTGTTTTCCCCAGCCAAAGTATGTCAACAGGTTTCTGTGTCCTTTTTTTTATTACACTTTTCTATTAATATTTTCTGTCTCCTCCATGCAAATAAACAAGTTGCAACATACAAATTGTGTGTGTATATGCCTCTAAGTGTGAAGTATTCTATAAGAGGTGTAATGTGATGTGATCACAACAAGTTAGTTGTCACCATAAGCTTATTGGAGATGCCGGGGATTGAAGCCGGGGCCTGAGAAGAGATTGATCATTTCAGGGTCTATAGCAATCATCAGAGGTATGAACTGCAACAAGAGTGATTTGGAAGGAATATCAGGAGAATATTGTAATTTGTTAGCTGTTTCTAATGATCACACTGAATTCAGCAGACAGAACATGAAATTAATCCTTATCAGAAAGATTTGAACCTATGCGGGTAATGTGTTTAAGAGGAGAGCTGCTGTCTCAGCCGGTAGCTAAGTTTACAAGAATTTGACTAGTTTTAAGATATGTGGCAAACTAAGCTAAACAGTGAGACTACATACAGACAGCTTTGTTGTTTGTAACAATTTGTTATTAGCCTAACTAGAGCACTGTGGCTGTATAAAACATACTGTTGGCGGATGGGAAACTGCAGGCAAAGCATCATACTCTTATCAGCTTTTCACTCATGAAGGTTTTATTGCACTTACAGTAATGAGTGTTGTTGACGTCAATTTGAGTAAAACTTTCTTTTACTTCCCCTGGTTCACTGAGTCCAGTATGGTCTCTCTGCTCTGCTGTCTCTGTGGCCACCAAAACCACAATTTTAGAACCAGCAGTGGGTTACTTTCAAACTTTAGGTACTAACTTGCTGATATAATAATGTATATAATAAACTCAGACTAACTGATCACCTGTTATACTTAAGATAAACAAGAGGCCTAGTTCTAATCTTTATGATGGAAATCCTAACATACACAGGTGAAAACCCACATGTGTTTTAGTTCTGAAGACTCAGTAGCGTCTGTTGGTAGAGAACTCTGTACATTACTTTTGAGGGCTTAAAACAGTCTGACGTCAGCAGGATTTGCACATAAGCAGGGATACACCAATGGCTTTCTAGTCCATCACCTTACCCACTCAGACGCACCAACTATCTTTAACACTTTCAGTTTCCTCTTACGATGGCATCAACCTGTACTAGTCTTGATAATACAAGTAAAGGAGTTAAATCCTTCACAGAGAAAGTTTGCCAGTTTAACTTCAATGACTTGAACATTAATAATAGCCGTCATGTCCTCAACAATGTTCTATATGTAATGAAAGGAAAAAGACAGAGATTATCCTCCAAACATTCTGTAGTAGCTTCATGCTTCAGCTTGTCATGTGGAGTTTACCTGTACAATCTTACTAAACTCAATACAGCAGTCATGCAATACATCATGATGCTCTACCACAGAGCTAGCAACCTCTCAAACAATTTTGAACAGTGCAGGTGTAAAAGATTATCTACATACTACTCTACTTACTTTACTGTACAACTCAAAGTGAGCTGAGAAAAAACAGTTTTTCTGACCAAACACACACACATCTGACTAATAAAATCCAAAAGTAACAAGAAGAAAAGAGAACTGCGATGGCCGGGAATCGAACCCGGGTCAACTGCTTGGAAGGCAGCTATGCTCACCACTATACCACCATCGCTGTGGAAAAGGAGGAATTTGCTGCCAACTCAGCAGTTTACATCAGCATAAGAAGCTAGTGGGAGAAGGGGAGGAGAGTGAGAGGAGGAGGAGGAGCAGAAGAGAGGAAGAGGGAGGTGCACCGACAAGAGAAGAGAAGAGAAGAGAAGAGAAGAGAAGAGAAGAGAAGAGAAGAGAAGAGAAGAGAAGAGAAGAGAAGAGACTGGAAGGTGCATGGTGGCACAACAATTTGTTTGATCTTCCAAACTGTGCACCATGCGTGCTGATCTGGGCATCAAATCACCACACAGACGGATTTCCTGGAACTCTCATTATCATGCGTTTGTTCTTACTCACATCACATGTTAATGCCAAAATGTAAACAGGGTGATTAAGAATCTGCCATTCCTGAAGTCTCAATAGTGTTTTCTGCAAACTGCTTTTGACTTGACACCACTCAAAAAACAGTCAAACATTGTTGGCAGGATTCAGAACTATGTGGGAAGACCCCAGTGTAGTCCATTGCCTTGACCACTCAGCCATGACAACCCACAAGAAGCCTTCCTTCCTTCTTTTCCACAAATGCAGGGAAACACAGTGCTATTACTAACTCAACACTAGGCCTGGGTATCGATACCTTTATGGCATCCATTTTTCTTCCCTGCATGTGCGGGCATTTCTTGGTGCCCTAGTACAGTGCCCTTTCAAAATATGCCTGTTTGGAATGGGTCAATTTCCCAATACCTAGACAGAACAGTGCCCATCCCCTAAATGCCTCTCATGCAGTAGATGCTTTAATTTACCCATGTTCCCTAAACACCTCACATACAGAATATCTGGAGAATACAATTTTGAGTTGAGCTGAAGTTGATTGGATGAACTGCAGTCCCTGTTCAAAAGGTGCCTGAGACATCCTGCACTATGACTTGAACATACATACAGAGTTCCCACATGTGAGTAGCAGGAATAGATTTTAATTCTCTCAACTTTTTCAATTCATTCTCTATGGCAGTTCTCACCACTACAGATGTAATCCCATCTCTGACCACAATGTGGGTTGCAACAGCAGAGTGGTGCTGTCTGTATTCCCACTCATTAAATCCAAATGCAGAAGAAGAAGCAGAAATGACGTTGTTTATGAGGTATTTTTATATTGTGCCTGAGAGATCCAGCAGTCTTGCACATACATGCCAAGTTTCAGTCACAGTAACATTAGACCCGTTTGGTGGCAGTGTGTTTTAAAACATTTAAAACATTAAATCGCAATATAAGCAGAGCTGTTATTAAACCTGTCTGCTCCACGATTTAACATTTTAAAACAAGATTTTACCAGCTGATAACCACAGGAACAGAGAGCCAAAGAAAAAAAAAAAACTTTGCCCGCCACAAATTGATTTTCTATTTTTGGAGCTGCACACCCCATCTTGCACTCTCTCTCTTCAATACAGTCTCAAACAGATGCAGACGCACCTGCACCGTGACTCATTCTCCCCGTGCTGCATACAAACACCCTCCTCTGAGCTTTTATACTGCAGTCACGTCACACCATCTACACTTGAGAGGGACATTCGCACGATCTCCACTTATAACCTTAAACCTCGTGTCTAGACAGCAAATGCAGTATGAGCAGCACGTCAGCAGAGCAGCAGCAGCAGCGAGTGCTCTGTTTGTGTGTCTACACTGAAGGCATATAGGTGCAGTGTTGAGCGTAGGTCACCCACGTGTTGGAAGCACTCAGAGCCCAATACACATGCCTGTAGTGACATGCGTAAAATGGAGATAAATAGACTTGAAGCACAAATGAATGCCTCAGGTCACAGTTACACCTGTGAGACAAGGCTGAGATGCAAGTCTGAATGGAGCCGATACAGACAGCTGCATAGATTAAAATGAGAGCGTATCTGTTGCGCTTTATATGGCAAAGCATGTGAGACTCCAGGGTGCGTTCAAGTGCATCTTGTAAACTCAGAAATTTGCACTCAAAAGGACATTCCAACAGATTCCAATCTTCAAAATTCCATAAAATAATCATCAAATTCTTGTAAAATCAGTCTCTAGGTATCACTGTGATGATTTTCCATGATGTTTTAACACAACATTTTAAATAATTAAATGCTAAAATAACAAATAGAATGTAATTCTGTGGGAAACTATATTGAACTATAACCTCAGTAAATCCCTATAACATCTTCAGTCAAATTTCGACTTTCGTGTTACAGAAACTGACTTTCCTCGACTCTGATAGTGGTGCCTAAAACAGTCCGACGTTGTCGGCAGGATTCGAACCTGCGCGGGGAGACCCCAATGGATTTCTAGTCCATCGCCTTAACCACTCGGCCACGACAACCACTCTGAAAATACTCTGTTGTTGGGGTGTTAGCTTCATACATGTAACATGTGTTGGTCCACCAATACTACATTAGAGTACAACATGTACATAATCACCTCATAAACAGATGGTTTTGAAAGGCCAGTGTTACTCCATAAATGACATGTTGCAGATATGTCACATCACCAGAGGAGAAGATGATGATACAGTTTCACTCAAGGTTCTGTAACTTATGTTTACTCTCTGATGATATCTTTGAGCAGCTGTTTTACAGTGCTGAGTGTAACTGTGTATTCAAACAAACTGTCCTGTTGCGTGACATGGTTATGTCACACCAACATCACCTCCAAATCAAAAAACACTACTGTCTTTGTTTTACCCAGAGAGAAATATGTCAACAAGTGTGTGTGTCCTTTTTTTATTACATTTTTTTGTCTCCTCCATTCAAATACACAAGCTGCAACATTCTAATAGCATGTTTATATGCCTCTTTGCAGTGCGCAAAGTATTCTCTAAGGTAATGTGATCACTACAAGGTAGTTGTCACCATAAAGCTTGTTGGAGATGCCGGGGATTGAACCCGGGGCCTCATACATGCAAAGCATGCGCTCTACCACTGAGCTACATCCCCCTGTGGTTTAAGCAGATAAAGACAGCAAAGATATGAGAAGAGGTTGAACAAAGGGCTGTAGTAAATACAGAAGCTACACATGTAGGCCCTGAAACGACAACGCAGGCTAGACTACAAGCGATCCAAAAGTCCAGAACTAAAACGTGCAGCAAACCTTCACAACGAAAAACTAAAACCAGCAAATGTTTGGCAGTTTGCTCTGTAAAGCAAAGAATCAATTACAAAAAAAAAAAAAGGATTTTCTGTTGCTCATTTCAGGGCATATGTGAGTCATCAGTTTGACATCAACAGAGGTGTGAACTGCAATACATTTGATTTGGAAGGAATATCAGGAGAACATTGTAATTCATTAGCTGTTTCTAATGATCACACTGAATTCAGCAGATCCCAAAGGATTTCTAGTGTTTTTCCTTAACTGCTCGACACAACAACCTACATAATTGACACCTACTGTCTGCCAACCCATAGTGAAGAATGAGGCTCATTAGCATTTTATCATAAGCATAAATTTATTGTAAGTCAAATTAGTGAAGTGAGTACAACTAGCAGTGGTTTACTTTTGTGTGTGTATGTATGTATGTACACACACAAACGCAGATGATACAATGAGACATATTCAATTCTAATATTGATCAAGGAAATCCTTGGATCAACTTGGAGTGATTTGTTTATCATGCTTCTTATTCATACAGATTCATACAGATATTTTTGACTCAAAATAGCCTGTCGTTGTCGGCAGGATTCGAACCTGCGCGGGGAGACCCCAATGGATTTCTAGTCCATCGCCTTAACCACTCGGCCACGACAACCGCTGTATCAACATTCTTTTGTCGGGTTGTGAAATGTATACATTTGCCACCTATTATTCATTAAAGAACAACCTTTATCTGGAAATCTCACAAACAACTTCACAGTGCATTATGTCCGCCAGCCTTCTGTTTGTATAAGCAGTATTACTCACCCATTATGGATTAAGAATGTTTACTTATTAAGAAATGTTTAACCATATTCTGTGTGTGGGCCTTTATTTTCTATCTCACTTATGTGAATACAGAAGTTTAGACACACAAAGCACATATACTTGCTTCTTTTTAGCGTCAACTACTTTGATCTTTACAATCTGTTGCAACTGACGACCACACCGCATGTTGTCAACACAAAACTTAGTGGAGATGCCGGGGATTGAACCCGGGGCCTCATACATGCAAAGCATGCGCTCTACCACTGAGCTACATCCCCTGTGGGAGGTGCAGAGGTGACAGCAGACACTGACATCAGAGCTAAGGGAGGAACGGCATGAAGTACTTAAAGATGTACATTAATAGCAGTATCACTTACTGTAGAACCCATAATGCAAAAATCTTAACTTTTAAAGAGGTAAACGGATATGAGTAAAACAATTCTATCTATTTTTAAATTAATTAATCATTTAGTCTATAAAATCTCACAAAATGGCCAAACATGCAGATCACAAGTTTCAGAAACTCAGGATGATGTCTCCAAATTCCTTCTTATATCATGCCACATCCAAGTCCAAAAACCAAAGATAATCAATTTACAATTACATCAAAGAAAGAGAAGCAACAATTTATCACAGGTGAGAAACTAAAACCAAAGTGAAAGTGACTTTGTTGTCAGCGTGACATGAACACAGGTGACAATTTGTATAAAAACTATCTGGGAAAGGATGTGAGGATGGCATTGTTTGAAGCTGAGGGGTTTCTTAGGAGCACGCTATGAACAATCCATCACATAAATTACGTTGATTGTCGGCAGGATATCCTGCGCGAGGAGACCCCAATGGTTTTCTAGTACATTGCCACAAGATGGCAGTGGTTCACATTCCTCTAAAAGTCAACCTCCCACTAATGCATGCACATTCATTCACAGCACATGAAAACAAGAAGAAAGGGGACAGGGTGGTGTATAATGAAGTGTAGCCTACCTCACAGAGCTGTAGAGTGACGCAGTTAAAGGTCTTCCAGGCCTCTTCTCTTAAACAAATTTAGAGCCATCCTCCAGAAGTTTTCCACGTGTTGCCATTACTGCAGAACTTGCACATGTAAAAGAAGATGAATGAACAATGTCAACCTGTTCACTGGTAATGATGCATTTTATTGCAGACTCGAGGGCTTTTCTTTATGACTATATGCCCATTCGCTGGTGTATAAGAAGCACAGTGCAAACATTTATTTGTTCTTAGGGAGCTTACAAACTTTCTATCACAAAAAAATCACGTAGCCTATATTAAACCTTCAAAGTTTCTTCTTTTTGCAAAACTTTCCATTACGGTAACACAGTGGGCCTTAACCGTAAGACTAACCATTAGGCTGCCCAACGAGCAGCAGAGTAAAACATACAGGAGTCAACAGGCTGAAATTAGCATGAGCAAATATTAGCTCGCTAACTTCCAAGCTAGTACGCTAGCGTCCACGCAGTGTTAACTTACCTGCATGCAAGCTCTGGCTTTTACACAGACTGTATAAAGATAGGGCTTTTACTGACAAGCTCAGCCTTTCGACAGCACAGCCACCAGTCGGTTGTTTCGGCTGAAAATAGTGTTGTTTTATTTATTTGTGTTTCGACGAAGTTAGTTTTTAATTAACACTGACACATACATGCGTGCGGGGAACGCGGCAACCTCCGTGTCTGACAAATGGAGCCAAAGTGCCAAAAATCTTCATTTTAGCTAATGGCCATCAGGGGGCGACTCCAATGGCTGCAAAAGGGTATGACTCTACTTCTCGATTGAGTTATTACCTCAGTAAACTGTTTCCTAATTAGTTTATGGTCTCAGTTGCTACCTTCAAGTCTTCTTCAGTACAGCATGATGTTCATTTTTGTAAATTATGCCCCCATTTAGGGTAAATGAGTAATCATGAGGAAAATAGACGATAAAGCAGCGTATGTTTTAGGGCGTGGCTACGTTATGATTGACAAGTCGCTACGACAGCGACAACGTAATGTAACCATTACGTATAGGCGCAGCTGCTGGTATTTCAGTGTGTTTTCATTTCACTAAAGTTAATTGTAACATTGTGTTCAGCGTTTGGTTCTAATAAAAGACAACGGATGTATAAAGAGAGCTGGATACAGGAAGAGCGCCAGGCTTTGAAGCAAATTTGACATAGGGCCCATTACAACATCACCTGATGCTGAAGCCCATAGACGTACATTGTGAAAATGACGTCTGTTTATCAGTACATAATTTTTTTGATCGTCACAACTCCCACGAAATGACTTGTCTCACATTCAGTCCGATCACATTTCAAAAGCCTAGATGATTGAATTGTTTTATCCCCATTCAAGTTAGCTGGAGGGCTACACTGAAAGTAGCTGCCTCTGCCAGCGAAAGTCACGAGTGCGCATGCTCTATGGGCTGCACAATGCGGAAGATCCGGGTACTTTCATACCTGGAAATCGATTTGTTTTTTGCTTCATGCGCCACTGAGCAGTTTTCATCGGAATGACGCCTCTGAAACTGTGTCCAGTTCTGTTTATACACCCATGTAAAAGACCCAATAATGAGGCGGATGATCAGTTTTTTCAGTGAGTACATTTTCTTTTAAAACTTTTAGGCATGTTTCTTGCTAGCAAAAATCAGCAGTAGTATTAGCATTATCACTGTTAACCATGGATTGTAATGTAAATGCACAGTGATAACCAAGATGGCGGTGGTCAAATCGCTACACTCAAGGCTTCAAAACATGGATGTATTACAAGATCATGTAGCGTCACTAACAGGATTTCCTGTTCTCAAGAATTAGACTAGATGTTAAGACTGTCCAAATTTGAGCAAGAATCACCGTAATTTGGCAAGAATTACACCCTCTAATTTGAATTTATGAGGCACTTTGAAAGGGCTGAAAACACTGAGTTTCAATTATCCTAACCTCTAATTTTGTAATGCAATCAGTCTTCAATGGGCGCAGGTTTGTGTTCATAAACACAATGTTATGTTCTCTCCTGACACACTCCCATGGGCATAGGATGGTGGTCTCCACCCATCCACCCATGCTGGTGTTGGCAATATGATTCCAGATGTAAACCCGTTGTTTCGTCCAGAGGCTGAGAATCAGAGAAAAACAGTGAGCTTGTGGTGAGAACACTCCCTTACTGCCAAACACCTGGACAGCAAGCAGCTGGCTGCAAGTCCAATTTCACTGAGGGGATCGCTGATGCTCAGGATAATCAAATAACTTTGCGTGTCTGTTGACAATTTCAAAAGCAAGGATGATAATGCATCACATGGAGTTTGTAGCTAATAGCAGGATCATTTCATTTGTTATTAAAGCTACATCCTCAGTGTTGCACAATTTGTCTCTCCACATCATGTTTCAGCTCCAGTGTGCCGGCTGGCCACAGTGATCCAGCTGTTGTTAAACCACTGTGGTCTTTCCACCGAGGAATTTGACTGAATGTTTCCAGCGTCTCAATGAGAAGGGTCAAGGGCCCAGCGAAGAGGCAATCCAACCCCCTTAACTGACATCATCACCCTCTTCTCCACCCTTTCTCTCACAAGTGGCCAAAAATCAGATAACTTGTTTTTGTTTGGTCTTCACCATGGCTAAGCAACGCGACACAGAGTCTGCTGCCCTGGTGAGAGCAAAAAGCAGCATTTTTTTATTAGCTGGACAGACTGAGCAGAGGAGTAAATGCAGAGAGAGGGCAACATCTGGCACAGATCAAATGTAGAAAACGGAGGACAGAGTTGTTTCAATTTTCTGGAATGAAAGCTCACAAAACAGTTTCACTTGAAATGACATTGCAAAATTATTAGCTCTGAGAGTTTTGGGAGAGGGGATTGAAAAACATTACCTCACTTTAGGAAAGTACACCCAGCAACGTGAATGCACAAATGCCTGGCCAGCCGAGAAACTTTATATAACATACTGTGTACCAACACCAGCTGCCACAGTCTTAAGAATACACTGTTTGGTGGAACCCAAGTCCTGCATGGCCATCTGCTACTTTGTAAGAACCCTCCCTTTGTACCTCCACCTGACTAATTATGCAAATTACCAAGGTACACACTGTATGGCAATGGAGGGGAAACCTCTGTTTTTAATTATTCAGCTTGGCTAACAGTGGGCCACAAACGGTCTGCCAGCCAGCCAGCATGGGCTTAACCATGAATTATGGATGAAGTAGAAAGACCTGTGGCAGGAGCAGCAGTACAGGGAGACGGACCAAATCACTCAATCTATTTTTTCTTTTTTCCGAAAGCATTTCATGCAAAGTCTCGACATGCTTAAACCATACTGTTGGTCTTTTACACATCTGTAGCGAGTTTCAATGCATGCGTATGTCACAGCTTAAGGAATGTCCCATAAAGAAAGTACTGTGGTTTCTCAACACTGTTAATTCAAAGCTTCTTAAATTAAAGTACATGACTTTTCTTTCTCCCAAAGGAACAAGTCTCATAACCACTCAAGAGAAAAGCAGCTTCCATTGTGTTACTGTCATGCTGTGTTGCTTTAGAGCCAGGATACTTCAGATGGAAGGTAAGTTAATTTATTTATACTGCACATTCAACACACAGTGGCAGTTCATAGTACTTAACATATTGCATGAAAAATAAGTAACAGTGTTTACATGGAACATGACAAACCTGGTTATTAATTCCTCTGTATACATGACCATAACAGTATCCAGGTTTCTGATCATATGCATGCAGATGTGTCTTGATCAAGTTACCTGAACAGTTGAGAATGAACACACTTCCGGCTGTATGAGCTCTGCTGTGTTTATTACTCTGCAGGATTCACCACTGAGCTGGATTTAGCTTCTCTAACAGCTTCTCTCTTGATGATGGAACCCAAGAGTGACAATTTGATCTGAGCATCCCCTTTATTTCAACATGTTGGTCACTATTACATCATTTACTGTCATGTTTTTGTTTTACTGACTAACCACGAAGTACTTTGAGTTGACGACACCTCTACAAATGGCACAGGATGATCTGACACTTGGATAAAGTGATTATATGCCACAGTATCCTGGTTTCTATGAGAATACTCCATTTAGCATATCCAGGTTTCTCAAAACCAGGATAGGGGCTAATCTGGGTTGTTTACATGTACAACAAATAATCAGAATACTGCAAATCCCAGATTATAACCAGGATAGTGGTGCACATTTAAACACATAGTACTGTGTTAAACTTCCTACATTGGTCTAACAGCTTAAAGCATTTTGTTGCTTTGGAGAAACAGGAAATGTGTTAGATCTGTATGTCCTGGTCCTGTTTTTATTGCATAAAAGCAATTCTTCCATGAATAATATACATACTTAATTCCAAAAACATCTGCTGTAGTCAAGCTACACTTAATGGTAAATACTTCTACATTAAATGTGTGGAGACTCAAAGTGTTCTGTTTTAAATAAATAAAAAAGACATGATGAAATTAACAATTTCAGTAAAAACAGACAAAATATATAACATAAACCGAAATAGTAAAATAATAATTTTTTTTGAAAACTTATTATGAAATGTGATTATTTCCTGCTTCTTCTTCTAAAAAAAAGACTATTGCAGGTCATTTTTATTTGATTCGAGCAGTTTTTATTTCAAAATGTTCTTTGTTTTATTTCATAATACCTCCTTCATATGTCTCTGTCTGTCAAACAAGAAAAACCAGGGCAGAGCTACACACAAAGCAACAGCCAATCACACAACAGGCTCTGCCCTGTTGAAAAGTGCCATTTTGATATGAAATGGTCTTTGGGGGAAATGACATTGTGAAATAAAAACAGACTTTGGTAAAGAACATTTGGCAAGCTGGAATTGAGTAAAAGTGATCTGCTGACCTGACGAGCTGAGTTTGAAAGATTTGTTGAATTATTTCACAATTTAATGATTATATTATATTTTTGGGTCTCCATATTGGCCCTTTGTCTTAGCGTTGATTAGGGTTTGATTTATACAGCAGTCAGGCTGCCAGCAGACAATGTTTATTAGGTTGGCTGACCCTGTTAGACACTACAGTTCAGTCCTACAGAGACCTACAACCTGCATTAAAAGCAGCTTCCCCCACACTACTACTGTATGTATACTGTATGTGAACACTGAATTCATTCAACAGATTCCTTCCTAACAGTTTCCACATCTTTACACAATGTACAGTACACTACTGTGCATGTGCATCATGTGTCCATGTGGGTGAGCTGTGCTGACTGTGCTGTGCCATGAGTGAATTCCACCAGTTGTGGCTATGTAGTCATTAGACTTGGACTTGACTGCTTTCCACATAACTGGCCAATATCTGGCTTGACAGTCTGAGCCGTCCTTAGGTTGATCATGTGACCTCTTCCTGTCTGCTGCACTTCAGAGACAACTCAAAAAAGCACCAAAGATCAGAAAACCTAACGTTGTGATCCTATTTGTGAATCACTAACAACAGACTAGCAATCCTAAAACTAATCTATAGGGAACCTTCGTAAGGGCAACAAGAGCCAAGAATACTGTTTTCTTTTCATTTGAAAACCTTCTAATTTGGCTGGTGGAAGATTCAAGTGTTGTCTGTGTCTGGCCACAATAGGTTTGGCTAACTTACAATTAACTTACAACCGTGACCTTCTCCAGTCTTCTCTTGCCAGGGAAACAGCTCAGCAAGAAGTTTCTGATCTTTACCAAAACCCCAAACATTTCCTTTACTGAAAAGAGTTCTCTTTTAGTGTTGTAGTGTATCATTCAAGAATTATGGCTCCATTTCTATTTGTCTCACTACAAATTATGTAGAAATGTTTCATGGACCTAAAGGTTGTCTTATGATCTGACCTGTACTGCTGCTATGTATCTGTAGAAGTACAGGAAAGTAGCTTATCATGCTTATGTTTGACATTTATCTTTGGCAGAATGAGAACTTTATCCGTCAGCGAAGAGCCAACTGCCAAGACACTGGTGAAAAGGGCATTTCCAGGACTGACATGAGTGGCGGCTGAGAGGGGGAGAATGATGAGAGGACAGATGGATGGATGGTTGGATGGATCAAGAGGAGGAGGAGTGAAGGAGTGAGGTAGTGCTTCTAAATCTGCATAATCCCCCTGACAACAAGGGCGGATGTGCAGGGCAAAATGAGTGTGGTGGTATGGACCACCCTAGATCTGCCAACCCGACAGACAGATAGACAGTGGCAGAGAGGCAGGGCCACCACTGTGTTTCTGACAAGATCTGACAGTGACAGAGCAGCTGTGGAGCCAGACGGTTGAATTTTTGTGAACATACACACACAGTCTTACACACAAACACAGACAGAGGAGACAAGCTCACACAATCAGACCTACTGAGACACAAATGCAAAAATAGATCCAGACAAACACTCACACTGATAAAAAAAAAAAAGATGCATCAGTGCACTCACGCACCTAGCATTGTTCCAGACCTCTGAATCACTACCCGTTTTTTAATTTTTCAGAAGTTCTCTCCAGAGGGAAAAACTACTGAGCCAATCAGAGCATTGAAATATGGGGCCACAGCCGGAAAACTGAAAAGAGAAAAAATGCCTCAAAAATGGCAATAAGTGGATATGAGATTGATGCAGCTGCACAAGCTATAAGACAGTCAGTCATTGGTTATGATAAAAGAACAATCCCACCCTAACAGAAACTACTAAAAAATAACTTGTAAGACTAGATAATGAAGTGAAGAGTTTTTTTGAAAGTACAAATAAACAGGAATGTGAGTGCAGGGCTGGTGGTCAATAATTACAACAATAACAAAAAATGTATCACGGACATGCTTGTGATCATTTAGAAACAGTGTTCCAATGACATTGTTTGTCCACCAGATAGCACTGAATGACAATTCTTTGCACCTGCATCAATTGATTTTTTTTGACCACTTGGTGGGAGCTCTGTTATGGTCTCCACCAACTCCTGAGGGAAAAATGTGTCTCTCCTAAATGCTCCACTATGCACTAGCTAGTTGCTAATGTTGTCTGTTGTGTGGCCATGCAACAGTCAGTGAGTGTATCTTAACTTTTTTGCTGAAAATGGTGAACATTCTCTATGGTTTCATCATTATGTAAGACACCTTTCACATTACAGAGAATTATTTGCAACTGAAAATGACAATTGCCGTGTTTGTGAGGAGTTTTCTCTCACAGTCAGAACAGTAACCTTGACCCTCACAGCTATATGATCAAACTTAATCATTATCCCTTGAAAAAGCCAAGGAAAAGAGAAAAAGGTCTCACTTTGATGATTTGTGTAATCTCAGGTTTGGTTCTCACCATTATAGAAATACCAGAATACAAATACGCACACTGTTTTGATCATCAGCTCAGAAAGCCATCTCTCACTTGTGTTTCCTCTCCTCCTTTCTTGTTCTCATCTTGTTATCCCCTCCATTCTTTCGTGTTTTCTCTTTTCCTCTTTTTGTTGCGTGCAAAGCATCCCATCAACACAAGTCCGACTTGTAAGCAACAAGCAGATTGTTTTCTGTTTTCTCTCTAATCTGCACAGCCTGCTGAGCTGTTGCATTATTGATATGTTTGTCATTATTTCTTCCTTTGTGCTGTGGAGGCACATGCTTTTCTCAAATATTGTTCGCTTGTCCATGTGACTTTGCTATGGCTGGAGTGGAATAACAGGCGTGGTTGGATAGATATTGATACACCATGGCATGTCTGCAGGGTCACAAAGGCAGAGAAGGTTGTGTATGGTGCAGAAATGGCACAGTTAATTAATGCCATGCACCAGTTTGCATTATATCAGACTAGAAGTATACCCAGCTGCATCACATTAGTCTGAAAAATGTTGTTTAAATATAAAAAGCAGCATACTTTTTCTTGTAATTTCAGATAAAGCCAAGATTTTGTTGAACACTTTACATCCACCCTGCTTTTTTTGCGAATATGTTTGGTTTATAGTTGATTTAAATGTATTTTTGTTTCAATTGCTGAAAGATATAGTAAGTGTTCTGCCACAGTTGCTACTCAAAAGTCTATGATTATCCATGAACCATGACCTTATTAAAAATTACTGTGTGTTATATCATTCTCACTGGCCCACGTCCAAACCGTCTCATATAATTTGTTGTTATTTCACAATAATCAGTTACAGATGTGAATATCTGGCCTCATCGCAGGTCCCAGTAATGTTAGAAAAACAGAACCTGAAAAAAAAACCCTCTCTGACATACATTTTCCTTAATTCAATAGCACATGAGACTCGCAACATTTTTACACCTGTTTTTCATTTGTACTCCCACAAAAGGATGACAAGCTAACAAAACCATGTGTGTGAGGTCACATGGTGATGTTCATGACATTATTGTGAAAATTCTAGTGTTTCTAAAATCACATCAGGAGAAGAATCTGAATGGAACAAACTTTCTGTCTGTTAAATGTGAAGCTACAGCCAGCAATCCATTGGCTTGGCTTATTTTAGCTAGGCTTAGCTCAGCTTAGTTTACCTTAACTTCGCATAAAGACTTTAAACAGGGGGAAACAAAAACAAAACCCAGCACCTCTAAAGCCCACTAAAACTAAACACCTTATATCTTATTTTGTTTAATCTGTATAAAGTGTGTGAAGTGTACAAAGACTGTATGTATACATCATGTGGATACTCAATCGATTCAACAGATTCTTTCATAATAGTGTACACATCTTTGCACAAGGTACAGTATGCTACTGTGGATGTGCATCATGTGTCCATGTGGGTGAGCTGTACTGACCATGCTGTACCATCAGTAAATTCCACCACTTGTGGCTATATGGTCATTAGACTTGGACTTGACTGTACAAAGACATGTTTGTACAGTTTTACATAAGGGTGTGTGTGTTTTATGCTAAGATAAGCTGACCGCCCCCTAGCTCCAACTTCATATTTAACAGATGGACATGAGAGTGGTATCAATTTTCTCGTCTAGACAACAAAGCGAATAAGCTGATATCCTAAGATGTCAGACAATTCCTTTACACTAAAGCCAAATAAACTTATATTTCTATATATAAACACATTTACACTGATTCTAGATGTCAGCATAAATACTTTTGCGATGTCATTTAGTCTAGTATTGACCTGTTTTCTGCAACACAAGTAAAATATCAGCAAATACTGTGACATAAATTGCCTCTCCAGTACAGTTTTATTGTGCAATGTCAAAAAGTGGATCTGCTAAGCAAACAAGTGAAATAATCTTACCTGGCTTGGTCTGAACAACATGTTAACTTGGACATTTTTTATGTTGGTCTCCAACCAGAGCTGTTTCCAGAGGCTGCTGAAAGCATGCACTTGTAATTAGCAAGGATTTAATATGCTGAAGAAATTTATGGGGTCAGTCTGGAATTTAATTGTACCAGGATCACATCCATCCTGCAATAGGTCATCCCACACACACAGATACACATGCACACATACACACACATCATTGTGCTATAGCAGTCTTTCAACCCTGTCTTTTTCATGCAGTGAGAATTATAACGTGTCTAAACTGGTTATTCCAAACATCCCAGTCAGAGTCATACTCATTTAAGGAAAGGACCCATCAACTTAATGTCTGCCAAACTCAGTTGTAAAATGCTGTAACTATCATTTCCCTGAATGCAAAGCATTTTTCAGACTTAAGTTTTGTAAGCTTAAACTGGAACAGGAACAACTGCACTACTGAAACATCTGACAGCTTTAAAGAGTCAGTTCACCCAAATTACAAAAAGATATATTTGCTCACTTACCTTTACTGGTGTGTTTTCTCCATTGGAATTACACACATATGGCACCAGGCCATAGGGAGATACAATTTTGAAGAATATATAATTGAACAGGTAAATTTAAATATGGGATTATTTTGGGTGGGATTCTCCTGGGTAATTTGAACTCATAACCTCAGTATTTCTAAAATCCTGTCCACAGAACAGTTCATCGGGACTATTTCTTCAGCAGAAAGTAGTTCCAATCAAAAAATTGGACACAAGAATTGGATACAAGAAAATTATGGTTTCTGATATGAGATATCATTTATGAATTTGTGACCGCCATAAACAACTTTCACCTCTGTATTCTGGTGGTGACAGAAATCTAAACTTTGAAAAATAAGATCAAAACTGTCTGCATTGCTTTAGAGGTAAGTAAAAAAAAAAAGAAGTTTTTTTTGTCATTTGAATGAACAGGCTATTTAATCCTTCAATTCTACACATTCAGTAGGTTGCCTTTTTAAAGCACAAGGTGGTCCATTTTGGGTCAGATATATCACCTACAGCACATGCTGTTATGGTTTAAAACACATTAAACTGCTTAACTGTGGTGCCTCCAGAGATCTCAGTTTCATGGTTTGAATCAAAGCGAGGCGAAGTTTACCTGGATGCATATGTTGGTTCAGGGTCACTCTACACCACTTACATCCAATAGCTTCTCTCAGGGGCTTACAAACCCCCGTAGATAGAATGGTATATGATTGCTGTGGGAAACTAAACTCTGAAAACTGAGCTTTCTTCTTCATCTGAAACATACAGGACCTCAGCTGGCCTTCACCACAGCGAGAAGGACAAAGTTCAAATCCAGACAGAGCACTGTACAATCACAGCGTTTCTGTCATCCAAAATTATACTCATTAGAGACCCTTGTTGGCCTTGAATAACATCTCATTTAGCTATCTTGGGCATCCACTGTAATTAAAACAAGATATAGATGTGGGTGAATTCTCTGGCGCTTAAATGGTGTATTGTTGATAACTCTGCAATTTTCAGCAGGCGAGTTTTCCTCACAGGTCATTTCCATCTCTGAGGTTGATGAAGTCCATTATTAGACACATGGGTGATGAAGAAAGTTTTTCAGCAAACCTTTTTCGCATGTCTGTTTCTCTCTGATGGCCATTATGACCTCTTTTTGTCATGCATCACATCTTTTTCATCAGGAAACACAAAAGACGCTGCTGCTCATAATTGACAATGAAAAATGCTATTAAACTCAATGGCGAGGCATCTGAAATATCAGCACTGCAGAAACAAACATGGTTACAAAGAAAACATCATCAGAGTCCAGCCCAGTCTGTCCTGAAATATGAAGAACAATGGAATAAAAGAGGTCTTGTTAGTGTATGTGGAGCTGCCAGAGTACACCGCTAGTTTGACCTCATTACTGGGGCTTATACTAGTCACAGAGTTGACGAGCAGGCGGAGCAGCACAGTTAAATGCCCTCTAAGAATGCACACTCATTTGGCATGCAGCAATGAGGCAGACCCACGCAAAACCAGCTCGCCTATTGCCCTATATCTTCCCAAACATCACCATGTTCAACAAAGACATGAAATTTCACAGAACGGTATGCAAGACTGCAAACAAAAGTAGTGAACAAAAGCAGGCATGAGGGCTATTTGCGTTTCAGGCACAAAGAGCTTGTTTCAAACGAGAAATAAATAACTTAATTGTTTGACCATATTCTTCATCAGTGTGATTGTGTTGATTGTTATACATGAAGTAGTAGCAGATGCATCATCCAGGTAGCGTTTGAACAGCGTTGTTACCTCTGCAACAAGTGATAATAGTCTCAGGGCAGCAGGGTACATTTTAAGCATTGGTTGTGACAAAAGTTCTTCATCTTCCCAGCATCCTTGTGCGATGTGAAGTGAACCAGATAAGCGGACTGCCTGCTTTGTAAGTTAAGCTGGTTGTAAACTTTTTATGTGCCAACAAATAGTCTGGATATGGACAACTTGATCTTGCAAAGCTGCAAGATAATTTCATTCAGTTCAATTTTTCTCTGCAGAGCTCAGTCCATAATGTGCACAGTGAACAAAATAGTGTATATACCAACAGCAAAACCTAAAATATTCTTACTTGAAAAGTCTACTTATTAGTGGACCTTTGATCTAACAGGTCTTTTGGTGGAGTGCAGTTCTGAGACAAGACAGAAAGACCATCTGGCAAAACTGTTATAAAGGCTACTTTCTCCTGCTAGTAGTTGAGCCTAAGCATGGGTCCAGATCACATGGTCATATTGCCATGAAATATGTTTTGGACACTTGCTCCCCAGACGAAGGCCCTCAGTGTTTTAGTGAACCTGTGACCTTTTATATAGCATTTTCCAGCAGTTCAAATTTCCTCTTTCATCAACACTTCATCTGCCACAACCAGGGCCATGACCTCCTCCACCTTTCCATTTGTACACAAGAAATGTCAGACTTTGAGGGACAGATTACCATGAAACTTACTGAGCACATTTATTGTCCCTAGAGGATGAACCCTTTCTATTTTGCCCACTCCATGAACTTTCCAGAGGTGCTACATTCAGGCCAAAATGACACACAGTATTTAATCTCATAGGCATAGATAGATAGGACATTTGTTGAGCACATTGATGCTGGTAAGCTGAAACCCCTTTTGACTTTTATGATCCTATGGTATTTCCTCTAGAGACACCCTCAGGAAAAGCATTATATTTTTAGCCCTATTTTTAGCCTTTCTGCTGGTGAGTCTCTCAGAATAGCAAAATCATTGTTCACTGCATCCGATCATATAACCCACATCTGATTACGGGATGTAATAAAGTGGCAGCCTGTAGGGCTGTAAAGGTTAAAGTGACTGATGCATCAAATGAAAATGACACCACTGTGCACTTCGATGATGATGTGATGATGTTTTTCAGGAAAACTTTCACTCAGTCTGTCTGTGTTTCATAAGATGTTGTGAACCCTGTGGTTGTCCGCGCTGTTCAGTAGATGCCAAACCCCTATGTACAATGTCACAGCCTTAAAGGCCTGCTGGAGCCACATGTGTTACTCATGCATTGAGTGCCAAATGGAATTGCCATCAAACCACTCCTGAAGTGCTGGAGAAGCTGGTCTTGTTTAGACTGCATAACAGACTGTATTTCTGTCAGACCAAAGGGCTGCAGTCAGAACAACAATGTGGATCTCATGATACGCTTTCCCAGAGAAAATGAAATTAGTATTACTGGCCTTCATCTTATTCCAAGAAACCATTAACTGACATTTGACCAAATATTGACCAAGAGTCATGCAAACATGTAGTAAAGTGCATGCACATTCACAGCCCCACACAAATCTGTTGGCTTGAAATATGACAGTTTGGCAGATGGGATAAGAAAATTATAACCTCATAAGACTTGCTGTGAAAATGTTTTGTATAAAACCTGTTAAAAACCTGGTGGTGCACTGTGTTAGTGAAGTCTGACTTTTTTTATATAGTCCAAAAATTATAAGTTTGCATCAGAGGACTTTACAATCCATACAACATATAACACTGTCTTTAGATCCTTGATTCAGATAAGAAAATATTCATAAAGGAAAAAAGGGAGAAACTTAAGCTGCACCAATCAATATCTTTTTGTCAACGATGTATCAAATGACTGTGTGTAATGTGAAAGGAATCGGCTTTAAAGAGCTTTTTTAGCACCTTTCAGCTAATTGTTTTGGTTCAGTCTCACTGTTCTCATCAGCCTTGCCTCACCAGACAGCAGGCAGCTGTCACTGCCTGCCCAGCACCAGACAGCAGACTGTTATTTTTTTCAACTGATGGAACAGAACCAGGAAGTTCTTGTTTAATATTTTTCTCTATTATCTAAACTATTTGAGTCTATAACAATTGTTAGTGTTGCTAATGTAGGTACAAGACATCTGTCAGGGACCAAACAATAAAGCTCAAGAACACCAGGTGTATAAAGCAAAAAATTGTAATTTATTTACAACTTAATTTCAACTGAACAAATTATATTAGAACTAGAAAAAAACTATTTCAAAAACTGAGGCCCTTTAATTAATTAATTGCAGTCAACTAAATGAACAGCAACCTAAAGTGAACTCATAACACATAACAGACCTGACAAATGACACAAAAGGAGGGCTTATATACACACAGGCTAGCCTACACAAACAAGTTGGCAGGAATAAACAATTAACTCTATATCACAAATTAACCTTAATATCAAAAAAGATTTAAATCAAGAAACTATTTACATCCAAACTAACTGTCAAAGCAAGAAAAACAACAAAACTTGAAGACTCACCGGATCCATGAAAAAGACAAAGATGAGCGTGATTTAATGCAAGCAAGAAATAATAGAATATTAACCAAAATGTGTGCACCCTAATTAGCAAACAAACTGTCAATAATAAAATGTGTGCTGTATGAAAACAAAAGATTGTGTACTGTCATTACTTGAAATGTTTGTATGTTAACTGTTTGAAAAGAAAACCACTAACACTTGGCGTTCACATGTGGTGCAGCCACCAAAACATCACATGACCTCAACAGAAGAAGTTGAACCATTTCTTCTGTTTTTAATCTAGTTTTGTTTTTTCTAAAAATCAACTGAAAATAATTTGAACTTAATTTACTTGGCTATGGTTTCTTTTGAATAAACACAAACCCAGCGGCTAAGAGGTTAAGATGCTGACCATAAACCGCCATGCCCCCAGTTCAAACCTGGCTGGGGACTAGTCGTTGCATCTCTGTCATGCATAAAATAGATACAAACTATCCATCATAATACATTCATGGTTGAGATCCATCATCTTGTCTGCAGCCAACATCTCAGAGACTCTATATAGGTATCAGTGTAACAAGACTTAATACAGATTACTTTCCAAAGGGGAGCAAGTTGTTTTTTTGTCTTATGCCCTGATACATGCAGTGCAGTTTGTTCACCATTGGGAAGCTCAGTTTTCTACTCTATTTGTACTCAGAGAAAAGTAAGAAATCATCTGGTATGAGCAGCGTAACAGCAGAAAGTCAGTTGGCGGTCTGAGGTGCGTCTGCCTGTCTGCTTTCTCTGTGTCTGATTTACAACTTTAATATCTTAGTCAGTGGCATTTGTAAAATGCACTATTTAACAACATAACTGTCATCCTTTTCAGCATTGTTTAAGATATTTGGTAGCAGTTCAGCAGCAACAAAAGCATTGTGTATGAGATTCCTCTTTTGTAAACAAAGCATCCATTATCTTTCATGGTTAACACATGATTGAGATGCCAAGATAGAGAATACATTTGCAATTGCAATGCTGCATAACTTAGAATATCATCACTGAGTATAAGGGATGGACTGAAATATGTGGGCTTTGCTGTCAACCTACAGGTCCTCCCTCTCTTTCAAATTGACTCCTCCTCTGTGTTTTCCATATGGCTCCTGGTGAGTTTCATGTTTACCGCAGGCTCATCAACTATTCTGACTGCGGTCGGGGATCATTTGTTTGCCATTGGGCTGTTTCCCTTAGCAACATGCCTTGAAACTCACTACTGTGTAGACTATTCAAAAGAGGCAAAGTGAACAAAGCAGAGGTGACAAGTCAGTCAAACATTCACATGGTTACCTTTTACACCTCAGCGACTCGCATCTGATTGAACACTGAATCCTAAACCTCCAAATAATGTATCCTCTCTTTCAGTAGGGCTTGGCAGCAAGAGAGGACAATCTATTCACCTCCAACATTTTGCATTTTACAAGCCTATTAAATGTTGGAGCCATAGAGATGGGAGCAGCTCTAACTGTGGTCAAATTGAATGTTTATCTGGGCTTGTTTTTAATGGACAGGATATGTGGACTGTTAACTCTGCCATTAGAGCAGACTGGAAATTGATTGTCCGTTGCACTGAGGCTGACCCCATAAGTCAATGCAGGAAAAAAACATGTGTAAATGTGTTTGCAAATGTGAATGCTTATTGGTGAGATGACTGTCAGGTTGGAGAATATTTAACAGACGAAAGAGGAGAAAATTATAATGATGAAAGCACTTTCAAATTACACCTACTGCAGAAAAATTGCAACTACTGCAGTATATGTGGGGTTAATGTAAAGAGCAAAGTAAATTCACAACATGTAATGGTTCAGCAGAGATATGCTGCTGGCTCAGGCTCCTCTAACCGCAGGTGAATACACTGTGGCTGGATAGAAAGGATGCAGCTCCTTTAAGAGGAAAACAGCTGAGTCAAGTCAGACCAGTTCAACCACAATTTGAAGATCAATGGTAATGCGATCTTGCCTTCAAAATAAAAGCCTAAAATGAGTCACTGGACTAAAAGATGTACACTCAGCAAGAATCCGTGGAATAATGAGGTCAACTGTGGACAAGACATTGAATCAATTATTCATATATTTAGTTAAAGAAAGTTAATATGTTGTGTATCTTACTCATACATTTTGTAATCTTTGTACTGTGAAAAAGGTAGACATGTTGGCTTGAAAAAAAGTCTTTCTTTTTGGTAGTTAGTTGTGTAATCCTCGTTTAATTCTGATTTTCCAATTTTGACTTTAAAGTATAGATAGTTGAAATTTGAAAATTAATATGAGTGTATTTTAAGACCACAACAAGTAGATTTTCACATATACAGGAACAGCAAGAACAATATTGCATATAAATCAGAAATATAAACTACACTGTATAAAAGTCACTGTAACAAAGAGGTATATTTCTTCAAAAACAAGACAATTTTGACAAAACGTCAGTTGCTCCTGAAAGAAGTCTGGACACCAGCTAATTAAAGAGGCTTTCATTTTGAAAACTCAAACAGGAAGCTCGTTGTATCATAGTAGTTAACTTGACAGAAATGAAGAAGTTTGCAGCAGGCGGCGGTTCGCTGTGAATGACAGTGAGGTGTGGGTGCGTGCGTGCGTGCACGGGTGTGTGTGTGTCCGCGCGATATTCCAAGAGTTTGTGTTTGGTTGTTCGCCGTTGGATCCGCAGGATCCTCTCTGGAGGTGTTCGACCCCAGGACAGCGTCGGTGAGTTCATGTGACTGTGTGCTTGTGCGTGGAAATCCATGTTCATGCTGTTTCCTAACGGGAGAGGAGACTGAAACATTCAAACAACGGGCGTTACAAGTTCTTGCGGGGTTTAAAGTTTGTCAACCGCAATAACCTGCGGCAAAACATTTTTGGTAAGGTATCACCTGACTGAGGAATCGTGTTGGATGCTTGAGGAAACTTTGCAGCGGTTACATGTGGCGCCTTTACGCACGTTACATCTGGTATGGAAATGTAAAATGCTGTTTATCATGTGAATCTTTAAACATTCAGTCACAGTGTTCACCCAGGTGAGCACATCCTCCTCCCGACAGGTGGAGACTATCCATATAAGGCTGGTTTACATCACCTCTACCAGAAAAGTAAAAGGTGGAGTAATGAGTCCGCGTTTAGACGACTTGTGAAACTTGAGACTCAAGGCCACAATGGACTGTTTTATCATCTCTAAACGCAGGCAACGACGCCAGATATATATTATGTTACACTGTACATGACATCCAATACAACAGAGAGGACATAGGTGTGCGCTTAGATAGGGAGAGGATTGAATGCCAAACCTCGTTGAAAAATAGGGTACTTCAATGTTGCAATGTTCATCGCTAAATATACATAGCAATTAAAACATAGCTTGAGGTTGAACAGTAATCAGTTGCATATTGTCTTTATTTCGGCTCGTATTCCAACACAGCATGCAGCGTTTTTAGTTTTCAAAATGTCGACTTTTATATTTGGCACGCAAGTTATCCCCACTGTTTTGTCTACTATAGTACGCAGCAGTAGGGCGTAATTGCAGCTTTAAACAAATGATGAAATAGAGGATATTTTAAAGTGAAGTGCAGCTTTGAGGGCCATCTGCCTGCCGAACATACCATGAGACACCCATGACTGCTTAAATGTCTCAAGTTATCTTCTGCTCGTTGTGTGCTCATGATGGTGAGGAAAAAAGGTTAAAATTTGATTTTTTTTTCGTAAAGTTTTTGGCTAACTCAGTGCAAATTGTCCCCTTGCCAAAATTAATATTTATCTTTAACAAACTGCATCTTATCCTGATTTGCAGTAGTTTCTGACAAACACATCATTTCACTGCAAGTTTGGATAGTAAGTCATTACATCTGTTAAAGCCAAAATTGAAAACTTGAGTAAATGCATATTTCTTCAAATGATATCACACACCATATACAAACACCCACCCACACGCGGCGCTATTCCAGTGTTTTACTTTCCTTCTGGTTTGGCAAATAGTCTGGTGCTTATAACCTGCCAAAATAAATAACCTGTGGGTAATTAGGATGGCTACTTCCATGTTTTTCCTCCACACTTGGAAGTGCATTAGGGAAGCTAATTAGCTGCCATTCCCCTCCGCCAAACCTTCAAGATGTAAGGTCAGCGAATCCAGAGAGATTGTGACAAAACTTGAGTGCTTTGTGCTTGATCATTCTAATGGCTGGAGAGGGGCATAACTTTAGATGATCAGGCCTCTTCACTTGCGTTTTGCTCTTTCCCCTCAGATTTTTAACTCAAAACTTCTGAGTTGCTTCTTTATGCCAGCTCTTGGTACTGTGTTTTCCCATGGTGTATCATGTACTGATGTGTTTTTAACAACTTTCAGGTGTTTTCAACATGAAACTATTCAGTTACATCAACATCCCATCAAAATTCAGCGCCGTATTTTGACAGTTTCTCAAAAGTTTCAGGCTTATAAAATCCATCATTTTTGTCCCTCAAATGTGACATTTACTTGTGACAATGTGACATTTTGCCATAGTTTTAGTGAAAACACGCACATTTCCTTGTCTAAGTTGAAGGTCAACTTATCAGCCTGACCTGGAGGCCCACATGGTCTGAGCCTAGCTGCAAAACAAGGAACAACTACCTAAAACATTCCTTATGGGGAAAACACTTATTATCCTTTGACAACAGTATCCGGTGAAGTGCTGTTGTTGGCAATTAGTGTCTGTATCCTTTTGGGCAGAGAAATAATAATGGATGATCCCAGTGGAGTGGGATCAAAGTGATGATTAAGCCTCCAACCTGTGTGCTGTTGTTGGATTTTGTAATTGTCTGTGGTGATTAGCTGTGCAGCAATGGCTTTAAGCTGTGGGTGCGCATTATCTGCACTCCAGCAGACTGCTGGCCCACAAAGCTCATCTCCAATCAAATGTCTTGTCTTGACCTAAGGAGGGTTATTCTAGTCTGTGTGTGTGTTTTTTGGAAACTTGTGGTGTGTGTGTGTGTGATGTTTTAAACCTAAAGATGCCAAAGGGAAAATCATGTGGAGTCAAAAGGTCTGCGTTAGTAGAGATGATCTCTTTTTGATTTTCAGAATGATGAGATTTCATTTTTGTATTAGCTTGTTAGCACCTTTTTTCTAAGAATGACCCAATTTGACCCAATATGTTTTCACAGAGTTTTGTCCATACTGCTGTATGGTTGTGGATAGCTGCAGACTTGCACGTGCTTCTGTACACGTGTTACACACATGGGCTCTAGAAAACAAGATGGCAACCTCATGACAGGAAGCAGAGCTCTTTTTTATTTGTTTGTATTTGCTGAGCAACAAGAAAAAGTTAAAAAAAAATGGTGTTAATGAGAAAAGGATCCAGGATGAGGAATACAGCACTTACATACAGTACGCCAAACAAGCCTCCACTTTGCTGTTTTAGCGCATACACAGTTGGCGTCTGAACAGGGGTCCATGTGGAAATCAGTGGAAGACGATGTTTACATCATGTGCAGCAGCCATGTATTTGCTTTCACACCTGTTTTAATGCTACTTTAAAGGGTCAGTTCAGCCAAATAAATAATATAGCCCAACCAATACTAGATTTTTCAAGCCAATTCTGATATTGATAATGACCATGACGTATAGTGAGCAGGACACTTGACAGCTGAAAAATAAACTTGTCAGTGCTCTCTGGCAGACAAACTGTGTAATGGTGAAGTTGTTTCTACCTCAGACATATCTTTTGGCACTTGTCAACTGCAGTTTCTTACTACTTATCTGCAAACATATGCTGATACAGACATATCTGCAATAAGATACTATTGGCCCATATATTGGCCTGTTCATTTTATCAGTCTACATGTACATACTTTCCTCTGATGGTATAAAACCATGCAGATAGTTTGTGTCATTTGTCCAGGTTTTGAGATATCTGTCCCTGAGACTTCTGCCTCCACCCCAGAACAATGGAGGTGAATACAATTTTGTTTCTGGTGCTCGCAGCATTGAAAAATTCCATTTTAGCAGAAACTCTTGAGAAACAATGTCAGGGACACTCTGGATAATCCAAAGGAATATGCTGTCTAAAGTTTCTTAGGGACTTCCTTTTGTTAGAATATAGTTCTACTCACAGTGAAGCCAGTGGATTATTAAGGAGGGACACAGTTGCTGATGAATACATAAAATGTCATTTAAATGAAATACGTTAATGCTTTGAGCATCAAAAAAGAAATTCCATTCACCTGCATTGCATTGGGATAGAGGACAAAGTCTCAGAGATGGGGGGAAAAATAAACCCAATCTATCTGCATGGCAATTTACGCTCCACTGTGTCATTGTGTGCGTGCAAGTGCAGTCACAGTGCTTTCCTCCGGTGTGAGCGTTCCCAGGATCTCCATGTTCTGTGTTTCAGAGAGAGAGACAGCCAGCAGAGGTTAGTTACATAAGCCTGTTGGGTGTTACATCATTGTTTTGGGGGCCCCGGTCCGGAGAGCTGGGGCTCAGGCTTCAGATGGGTCCGATGGGTCCGCTGCCTCCCACAGAGCCCCTCAGAGGAGAAGGGGGAGGCTGAGAAGCTATTGGAAGCAGATGCTCGGTGAGTCTCCCCCCGCTGGGAGACGAGACTCAGTGCTGGTGATGAAATGAGGCTCCACCTGTAACATAGATGGAGAACATGGACAATGGAGATTTTTGCATGTGTTCTTTGTTTTTCAGTCGATCACTGTTTGTTGATTAGCTGACGCATGTTGGAAGAATGGTTTGGGTGGGCTTGGTTGCCATGACTTTGAAGGGAAAACATGCAAAACAGGAATGATTTATTGGCCCATAATCCTCATAACGACCCCACCTCTTTTATTCACCGCCAGTAAGTCAATCTCCAGAAAACTCATGAATAAAATCTCGAAATTGTCATATTCAAAATATATTGTACGTGTGTGTGTGCTCCTTGGTATTTCTGTGAACAAACAGCACAGAGAAACCATGACGATATAAAGCCCATTCGCCTGGAACGGCTGTTTTTTTTTTGTTTTGTTTTGTTTTTTAAGTGGCTGTGTGTCCTCTTTGGATTTGCACCCATATTATGTTCCAGATCACTGCTTTGTGAAAACAAGCTCATGCGTTACCCTCCAGTTTCCCCCTCTACACATAAAGAGTCACAAAATAGCTACTTTTAAGAGCATCTGTGATGCTTTGTGGTCTAAGGTGTGGACTCAAGAGTTTGGACATAACTCTGATGCAGGGCGTCAGCTTTATCTCCTCATCTTTACTCTTCTTTAAAAAGCCTTAATAAAGGGGAAAGGGGGCTTTTAGTAAGTTATAACCTTATTTTCAGGACTCCTGTGTCCTTGAACAATGGAATGGGATATTTACTACCCATGAGGACAGAGTACCTGTTCTGGGGCGACTGGACCTTTTCCATAGCTGCCCCCTCCCCTCTGGAACTTTCTCCTCAAATATATTATGATCAAGAAGTTTCTCAAAGCTGACCTTTTTTTTTTGAAAACTTTTAGTTTTTTTGTTTTTAACAATATACTGGTGTCATAAACTGTTATGGGGTCTTTAAGGGTCCAAAAGATGGATGAGGATGAGTATTGTGTAGAACTGAAGTGCCTATATTAATCAGTTGAATCAGTTAGGACATCCACACAATATTAATCAGAAACTATTTTCATACATAAATCTCACAAAAATGCCAAACATGCATTTTTTTCATCTTCCTCATTATGAGGATTGACGTCTTTTCTGTTTCATATCAGTAAACAGGAAACCTTTTGGATTTTAGTACAAATCAAGCAATTTAGTCTCTGGCTCTAGTAAATAATGATGGTATTTTTCACTATTTTCTGACATTTTATGGACCAGATGATTAATTGAGAAAATAATTGACAGATTCATTGATAATGAATTTTTTTTATTGGCAACCATTGTGTTTTTTGAGTGTTAGAAAGACATAAGGGGAAGTTTATGTTCACTGTTAACTATCACAATAATGTGATGGTGCAGTGTGTGTGTGTGTGTGTGTGTGTGTGTGTGTGTGCGCGCGCGCGCGCGCGCGCGAAATGCCCATGCGTTCAAGGGTTAATAACACTCTTGGGGTGCTGTTAGCATGTCTTGGATACATTCTGGTCATCAGTGTATTGCAACAAGGCTGCAGAGTGACTGAATTCACAGACCTGTGGCATCTGTCATATATGTGTGTGTGTGACGGGTGTACTGTAGGTCACAGACACAATGCTTGTCTATTAATTGATGGGCATGTGATCTGTTAATAGCATTTGTAAAAGCTTGGTTCAGTCATCCAGAGTCATGCTTTTTTGATGTGAAAATACTCAGTAGTTGTTGATTTAATGGGAAAATAATCACCTTTCAGCCCAGCAGTTATATTTCATTCATCAGATATGTTAATGAATATGGCAGAATGCAGCTTGTTATTCAACACTTTTTTTTGATTCCTTGTCATGCAGGCAGAAGTTTTCTGTTTTTTATTTCCTTTTTAAAAGAAGTGTTCATTCTGTGCTTTCATTTTTCCACATGTTTTGCACCGTGTCATACTAAGTTAAGTATTTGTTTTTTAGAAACCGCTGACGTCCAGAGGCCCAAACACTGGAGGAGGAAAGCTGAACTCTTCTGTCATCTTGTAAGTACATCAGCTGAGTCCATTCGTGCATTACATAAAAGCAGACTGTTATCTAAGGGTTCCTCATGGTTTCATCAGCAAAAAAAGACATAAATCACTGATTACAAGCAGCATGGCAGTAGGAAGAGAGGATATCAGTGTTTTTCACACACACACACACACACACACACACACACACAGACACACACACGCACGTACGTACGTCTTGCCTTTCTTGGGGTCAGTCAGGCGTGAGTTGACCCTTACAAGGCCTCACTCTGTTTTGCTGGTTCATGTCCACAAGTCAGTGGTAACCATTTGTCAATGACATCATGTGCGGCTATGATTAGGTGAATCAACAACAGACCCTGGCTGTGCAGACAATGCCAAACTTAACACTCCTCGCCATGGCAACTACGTCTTGTTTGGTTTGTGTGTGTGTTCGTGTTATTTGTGGTTATTTTCACTTCAAGTTTTTAAGTATGGTTTTGGTTGTATTAGTTTTGCAAATGTTAACTTCAAGTTATAGCTTTGTTCTACATGTAGTATTTTATTAGGGGTTGTATATTTTTATAATCTAATGATAGAACCTCAGATCATAAAGTCCTTTGAAGAGAGTTTTATTAACATAAAGTCTGACCTCAAATGGCCAAATAAATCTCTATCCAGAAATCAGACGGGTTGTCGCTGTGAGGATGCACTTAAAGAGAAACTGTCACAGCCCATAACTTTTTCCAAAAAAGAAAAAAACCCACAAATTGTCGTTGTAACGTCATGGTATGTGTATAGATTAAACATATGTGATGCAGCATGTTAGTTGGCAAACTTTTGAGGTGTTTGAAGTCATATTTTTGAGGTTAGGACAGAGCCAGGCTAGCCGTTTCCCCCTGCTTCTAGTCTTTATGCTAAGCTAAGCTAATTGACGTCTGACTCTAGCTCCCTAGTTAATATACAAATTCTTTACAGGAAATAACTGCATTTCCCAAAATGCAGAAGTATTTCTTGAATAATTTTAGAAGCATCTCAGCATTGAGGTCATTTGTAAATATATTTTACCATCAGGCCCCTGTTAGTTGTTTCTAGTTCCTCGCCTGAAGGGAGGAATCTCCTGCCAGAAGACTTCCATATTTCTCTCCCTGCTTTCTAAAGGTCTGTTAGTCTTTAACAACCTGGAGGAACTGGACCCAGCAGTGTGTTTGTTTTTTATTGTTGGCTATTAGCCGGTCTCCTCCGTCGGTTTCTTCCCTCCCTGCCTTCCTCTGAGCTGAGGAGAGTTTGGCGCACACAAACAACAACCCCTCCTCTCTGTGGAGCGGACATTCTTCCTCGTATACATGGATACCTGGGTGATGTAAATCACATCAGCTACTTAGAATTTAGAGTGCTGTTTCTCATGCTACTCCTAGTATTTGTGGATGGAGTTGTGTGAGGTTGGGTGTGGGTAGACTAGGCGTTGTATGTTGTTGTAGGTAACTTCAAAATAGAGGTAATAACACAGGCAGTTCACACTAATATAGATAATCCAACACCCTCACTGGCACTGATGGCCAAACTTTCCGCTGTTTGTGTTTTATGTCTTTCTAGATGTTAGAAAGATTAGACCGCAGCAGCTGTTGTGTTGACACAATAGGCAGGGTGTTGCCAAGTACACACACACACACACACACACACACACATACACGTAGATGCTTGAGTGGCCTAATTGTGTCAGTCAGTGGTAGAGAGCTCTGATTACTTTAGCAAAGACCCTGATGGACTCTGATCTACTCACCAACATGTTTATTCTTACTTCAGCAACTATGATGCCAGATTCTCCATTAATGCTTCTTGTCGTTTTTGTCCTCAGCTGAGTAGACATGGGTTAAATAGGAATGTCTGAATTTTTTAAGTTTTTTTATATATAAGTGTTTTTTATATTCAAAACAATCGCAATATTGGCATTTATGAAAGAAGTTGTGGGTTAGAAGGCCATTGTAAACTCACAAGTGAGTACACTTATTTTGGCTGATAAGACTTTTTCTTGGGAGTGTGTGGACGTGTACAGACTGTGTTTGATTGACATCTCCTTTATTCCTCTGTTAGTTTTGTTGCACCTGTTAGGGCAGGGAAAATGACACACTAATGAATCCTGTTAGTACTGTATATGGAGTGAAGTGACCTCACATAATTCCTAGCAGCAGTTATTATTGAAAACACCTGTGGGGGTTCTTTTCAAGTATAAAAGCTGGATAATTCCAATTTATTACAACTTCAGTCTTATTTTTGTAGTTGCTGCCATTATTCCTGTAGTAGTAGTAATAATAATAATATTATACGTTGTTCTGGGAACACAGCAGCATCCCTACGAGAATTCAGAAGGGCCAACAAACACAAGTGGTCTCATAGCACAATATCCTTATGTTCATATTGCACGAGCCTGCGGAGCACGATTTACAGTTGGTGCCAATCCAGTAGAAGAAGTGTAGCGAAGCAGGGAGAGGGTGTGCTTCCTGTCACAATCCAACACATAACGTTAGCTTTTTCAAAAAACATTCCCTCAGACTTTCCCTAACCTTCACCATAAAAGGCTTTCCATGCGCAGATGTTCTAGAAAGAAATACATTTAAAAACTTTGGAATCCAGGGTTTTATATCAACATTCTTTTCCGGTGGTAGAATTGTTTAAACAAACTCCCAGGTTAGCCAGACTTCTTTGGAAGAGAAAAGGTTAACAGTAAAAATATTACCCAAACTATCCTTTGTAAACCTCCATCACAGTTTACCGACCAGACTGACTTCTTTGTTCAACTTCTTTGTTCAAACTCCTGCTTTTTTTTTTGGTAAAAACTGATCCTTTTGAAGCCCAAATGTATAAACAGTTTAGGAGAGTAAGATTTACTGACGAGCCTCTTACAGGATCTTGCTGTTTGCTCACACTGTAATTTACTTCTTGTCCCCCCTGAGCTCCTCAAGACACCATACATACACTGACACACCTCCAAGACAAATAAACAAAATCCACCCACCGTTTTCCCTCTATAAATTAGGAACATGTGTGTGCTGTGTGTCTACAGTACATTCTTATAACAATTTTAGACATTCACTCATCAATCTTACACTGGAGTGTGTTTTTGTCTTCATGATGGATTCACTGGTTTCTGATGAACCTTGTTGCTCCTCTGAGAAAGTGATGACGCATGCTGAAACAGGATACACACAGTGACAGCAGGCTTGAATCAAATAGAGGTTGTAAATAGGTCTTGCCGATTGTTTCAATACAAATATTTGAAATTTTCAGTTTATGTAGTCACATCTGATTGACAGCCTATTGCTTGTTAGTCCTGTGCTAGGAAGGGAAACCCCACCCATCTGTTACTTGGTAAAGGTTTAATCATCCAATAAAAATATCTGCAACATAATGTTTGACGCACATCTGAGCCAAACAAGAGACCCTGACGTCGCCAACTGTGTGAGGTCATCAGTTGGTTCCAGGTACTGTTCATCCCCCCCCCTCATCTCTAGCCAGTTAGCACTGATCAGAGGTGGGTGATGAGTTAAAGAGGAGTCATCATGAAGTGCCAAAGTCTGACAGGGTAACTCTGAGGTGACAGACTTATATGAACACACACCTACACCTGGTGCTGCTCGTCATTGGTCTGGTAGTCTGGCCTTGATCTGGTGCCATGCTGGACCTAACGGCTGGCCTTTTATAGGAAAGTATTCATGCAGGATGCCTGGGATGGTAGGAGTGCACGTGTTGCATCAGTCTATGTGCACACATGTTTGTGTGTACTTGTGTGAAATAACCTTGAGACCTCACAGAGTGGCTGAATACTTCCTATCTCATCAATTATAGCAGTTTATCTGTTATTAATCTGATAAACTTAAAGTATTTCATTACTGTTTCTTTCTAAGTCAGCATGAAGAAGTTATAAAGAATATTTGTCATTCTCTTGACCAAAACAAGCTCAAGTACTGTATGTAAATATGGAGCAATTTATAAGATGGATGCTTATCACTCTTTGGCCCCTTTACTTGTGCCTGCCACATTCACTCTGTTGTGGTTTACCTCGGGCCCCTCTCGTCTTGAGACCATTGGTCGGCTTAGTCTGACTGAGGTGATAAAGTGCTCTGTCTGCATGTTTTCCCCCACACAATAATCACTTTACTGAAATGCTTTTAAAAGAATTGAACTGATTTTGGTCTGTTTACTGCAACATCTGGTGGATATCGGTCATTTGAAGGCACCATGTGGAGTTTTCTTGTAAACAAATAAAACTAATGTTTACTATGAGTGTCACCAAAACACACTGTGTATTTTTGAGATCGAACAAATGTGTTGAATGCATTTCCTTCATGACATTTGCAAAGACATGTGTACTTGCTCATGGTCTTTCATTGTCTCCTACCCTTTATTCATATGTGTCCTTGTGTGAGTACATAAGACTAACATGAAATAAACAGGTGCCTTTTTTTTAATGTCTCATATAATCTGGTCTCTACTCTCCTATTCCAACATGGTAAAAGTGGAGGATATTCACAGACACACTATAAAGCCTACACTGAAATTTGATTTTCATTGTACATTTTTTGGGTTGCTTTTTAAAGCTGCAGTAATCAATATATTTGTTATCATCAATTGATCATATTACTATGTTTGATGTGACAGGCAATGCTGATAGTAATGAACCCACAGAGAAGTATCCCCTGACTGCAGTTTCCTCAGCTGTGCAGAGCTTTATAGCCTCTTTCAGCTCATTGTTTTGGTTTTAGAGCCAGCAACTTACTCAGTCTTACTGCTCTCATTAGCAGGCAGCTGTTTTTTTTGTTGTTTTTTTTCAAGCAAGCAAGCATAGAACCCACTGATCACTGCCAGCCAAGCAGCAAGTGCCATAGTAAGTTAGTAACTAGCTGCTAAACATAGTGGTTTTAGGGTGAAATTGCTGCTAACTTTCAGCTTGTTCCGCTGCCCCCAAGTGGCCAGAAGCTTAATGTGTTTTGTAAATTACAACTGAATTTGAAGGTAGTAACTAAGATCTTCTCCTTTGAATAGTTGCTTAGATCATCATGCATTTAGGAACTACTAACTTGAATTTAATTGCTGCTGCTTTATTAACTTTAAATAACTTTTTTATAGGTTTTGTTCATGCTGATTGAAACCTTGGAAACTTTTGGTACAAAAGGGTATTATCATGAAATTGACAGCATTACCTCCTTTTCATCTAAGCCTTTTGTATCAGTAGTTTGCCTCCAGATATCTATATTGCCTGCAGGCTTTGTAAAAGAAATTAGGCCTTCAGTCCACAGGATTTTATGTTTCTTTTATGCTCTTTAAAGAAGTTTTATTGAATGTCAGAAGTTGCTTTTAGTCAGCCTTGAAGTCAGATGTCTGAAGTCTTGAACTCTGACCCGAAGGAAAGCTACCTCTCAAACTGTCAGAGAGAGTGATACAGCACACCCAGGAATCAAGTTTGTGTCTGCGTTTGTCAGTTATGGCTGTTGGTCTTCAGCCATGTGGGAAAGTTGTTCCCTCTGCCTCTGAGCTGTTGCCTTTTCTGGTTTACTGGCCCTCTGTTTGACTCATCAGGGCTGCTGGAAGGAACAAAAAGGGATTCCTCCTATCTCTGCTGGGTGACTCGGTTCAAACTCCCTCCCACTCCTTTATCCTCATCCCTCTTCAGAGCTCATTAGGGCAAATGACAGTTCCCATTTCTACAGTATTCATTGCTGTCATAATGTCCGTTAGCACTGTTAGACACACTCCAGGTGTACGTCTCCTTCTTGGTGATAAAAGATTGGCTGGGATCCTGGTGACTCCCAGATGCCAGGCTGACTCTCTAACAGCCTTTGTCATGTTGCCTAAACGGGCCACTGGTCATGTCACCGCCAAACCCACCCTGTGGTTTTGTGGGCCGTGGTTGCTGATGAGCCAGTTGCTTCCAGTCTGTTCATGTAACTCCAGTCCTACCCTCTGGCAGTCCCACTCTGTCTCCGTCTTCTGCCTCTCTACTATGTTCTTATCTCTTTCTGCTCCCCAAGTGTTTCTTAAGCGTTCTGACTGTGGATACTGACTCTTTGAGGAGATCATCTATTTGGCAAATAACAAGTGGAAGCAGAGGAGCAATGAAAGGTACAGTTCACTGTTTATCATCAGTTTCTTCTCTGGTCCATCATCTAATCTTTAAATCTCACCCCCTGATTTGTGTTTCCCATTTTGTCTTACTTGAGCTGTGTGCTTGCTCTCATAGCTCGCTGCGGTGGACATATCCGCTCATTAATGAGCTTTGAAAGCCTATTTATCTGCCGGGAGCCTGGGCGGCAAGCTTTGATGGACAAGGGAGTCTGGTTTGTGTAACAGCAATTTTGCTGCCGTTGAGTAGACATGTAGGTCATGGCAGTGTAGGATGGTAGAGAGAAGAATGGAAAGGCTGATAGCACCCGGGGATGGATGGATGGTTGGAAGGAATGGAGGAGCTGGAACTGTCACGGATGGGTGCTGTCAAGATAAGGTGCTTGCTATATAAACACAGCTTTCAATAAAAGTACACCTTTTTATTGTCTTATCTTTCTCTTTCCTCGCTGTTTTGATTGCTTATATCACACGGATGCACCCTCCTCTACTTTCCATTTCTTTTTCTCTTCTTTCGGTTACCCAATCACCTCTTTATCTGCCCTCTCTGAAGCTCTTATCTGCTCTTGCACTCTATTTGTGGCTACTGAATGACACCTTGAAATCTTGTTTTTTTTTTTTTTTTTTCTTTCGTGCTGCACTAAAAGGTGCTCATAGGTAACCCCCCCCCCCCCCACCACCACCACTACCACCACCTTGTGTATGGGCCTAATGTGTACTGTATCAAGGGTGCAAAGAGGAGTTTGTTGGGTGTTTAGCAAGAACAAGTTTTGAAAACCACAAGCACATCTGGCTGCTCACCATGTAGTTAGGAGAGCACAGCTTGGTTGAATCAACTAATGGTGAGTGAAGGAGCATGAAAGCCAAGGTGAGGTTTAAAGTTTTTGGGTGCCGCTTAGGATGCCAACAGCTACTTAAGATGTGATTAACAGAACAAGCTCAACTATTTCACTTTTATGGAGAGGCTCACAAATTTTAGGTTGCAACATGCAGTGTTCTCATAATTCCAAAATCGAAACTAAGTAAACTTACTGTGTAAACTTGCTTGTGCTAAAAGTGTTTTTCTGTCTTCATTTTTTTTCCTGAAATGTTGCAAATCCAAGGGGATTAAGTAAGTATGGCATCATTTCTCAACCAACTGAGCCTAGTCTCTGAGCTGTCACACAGACTGAGGTCACTTGCAACAGCAAAAGCAGTCAGATAAAGGTGAATGACAGGAAAAGGGATATCAGTCTTTTCACTCATAAGTCAGTTGGGTGTTGCCTTGGGTGAACCCAACATCTTTTTCATTTGTTAAGCATGAAAATCAAAATATCATCATTGCTGCTAGGCCTTGGAGACTGTTGTTTTCCAGATGTGTGAAAAAGAAAGCAAAATAGAACATGATGCGTGCCTCTTGTCTGAGACATTGTGAGTGAAATTCACTTGCCAATTTTTTTTTTTTTTTTTGTATTTTCACATCAGAATTTTGGTTTAGACTAACTGTGGGAATGTTGATTTGTCTATTGGTTTTGGTTTACTACTTTTGTTTGACTTTCCTTGTTTTTCATCGTTTTGTTTTGTTTGTGATATGGTACTTGATTAGACAAGTATTTTCAAATGACACTCAAGCCTTTTCATTCTAACTAAACATTACTTCTACACACTGGAGTGTCTGAAGTTTGCTTTTGTATATGTATGGCGAAATCAGCTCTCTTTCTTTGAAGAGCAGCAATGTTTGTTCATCTTTAAACATGTGCAGAACACATCACTATTCTTTTGAAATAGCTTCTCATCCTGATAATCTAATAAATCTCCAAATTAATACCAAGTATTAATTTAAAAATATAAAAGTAATCTAAAAGATAATGGTCATGATGAGATTAACGAGTTTAAAAATACAACAGTTGTTCTTGCTGTTAGTTCTTTCCCCAACCTGTTCTTCTGTTCTTGCTTTCCTCCCCATCTGTTTCTTTTCACAACACTTTAAACAGACTTTTATTGTGTCTCAGTTTAATTGGCACTGGCAGTTCATGCTCAGTGCTCTGTGTGAATAGCGTCGCATGCTGCTGGATGGTTTCAGGGCTGAACAGGCCCAGTCTGGTGTGTTCTGCTGTCTCAGGCGCCGTCCAATTCATGGGTGTGAGGGCTTTGCACGTTAGGGCAGAATGATTTTGAAAGAAAATCTAATTGTGATCATTTTGACTGATATTGCAATATGATTTACAGTATTAGAGGGAATCATAATTTTTTGCGTCATTATTCTCATTTTCATTGAAAAACATTAAATGATTATGGTGTAATTTTTGCAAGGATCTCTACCAAACAAAGATGTTTTTTTAATCTGTAGAATATGATGTGTAGGCCAGGACATCTCATGAAACGATATTTCATTTAAAATGGTATTTTATGGTATTTTGACACATTCCACCTTTTTAACAAATATTTGGCCGCCTGCCATTTGAAAATTGCAGTAGGCCATATTACACTTTCAATAAAATTTCAATTACAGAGTATTCACAGAGTATTCCTATTAACCAAAGCTGCTGAGTGTGAGTTTGCCTGCATGGCTGACCTCCATCAAAGCAAGGCAGGGAAGGCAGAGAGGGTTTAATAGTGCAAATATTTCCAGTTTTTCAACTTCCTAGGACATTGTTGTGGTCTTTCTGCAACTGTTTATGGAAAAACGGGAGTCAAGCTTTTGCCCTCAGTTGTCTCTGTTATGCTGACAGTACAATGTGGTTGGGGCATGCTAGCAATCAACATTCAACTCTCTCTTAACAAGGCTTAAATTGAAATCACATTTGTTCTGACATTTCTGTGCTGGCTTTGGAAGAACTAATATTTCTCCACTACTAATTAGCTCTGTAGTGGCTGAACCCTGTCGCTTTCAAAGCTTATTCAAAGTACAAAGCCCTGCCTTTCCCCTGCTGAACAACTGCACAGCTTGGCTCTGTGCCCGGACCTGCTTTCTCAACCAGCTGAAGAAAAACATGAATCAACTTTAGGTTTTTACCTTTTCACACAGCCATAAACAAATCAGTCAGTGGGATATCTTAAGGAGTGTGGTGGTGTTGAGACCTAAAAAGTCAACAAAGCAGAGCAGAAGCCGAAGTGAACACTGTGGTTGTACCTCATTGTTAACACTAGATGGTGCTGTTTGCCATGAAGCTCAAAACCAATGTGGAGTTCAGTGTTTGTTCCTAATGATGGTGAGTACTTGCCAGTTACTCTAATGACTATGTAGCCCATATGTTTAATAGATTGGCCTCCACTAAGCAAGCGTTTGAAGCTCTACGTTGTCCTCTCTGTCCGTCTCTTCCATGTGACTGGCAGCATCCCAGTGTCCTCTCCTTTGCCCACTGTGTCCTTTGTTCAGTGGCCAGCTGAAATGGAGCCCCGTCCTTATCATTGGGTCTTTGTGCATGTATGATTCCCTTCCTTCCTCTCCATCTGTCCAGTGTTGTCCTTCACTGTGCTTTTGAATCTCAAATGTGTAATCAGCATAATGAATGAGAGGTTTGTCTGCTTGTTGAACCGAGTCTTAAGTATTTTCATTTCCCTTTTTTTATCACTCTGCAAGTAAGAAGATGAATTGTTTGAACTGACACCTTTTGTTAAGCCTGTGTTCTGTTTTTTTTTTACCATGACAGTCTAGTGTCTACTGATCTTTGCTGCTACTTCCATGTTGGTTGACCTTGATTCATGTGGTGCAAGTCTGACCTGGTTCCCAATCTCCCATTATAATTTCAGTCACGCATGTATGTAGGGTAAAGTAAAGCTTGAATGTTCCCGAGGGGTAATTTGAGTTACAGACAGCTTTTATTATTAGTAAATAATAAATGCAGAAATATCAAGCACTGGATTAAAAGCAACAATACGAGTACACAGGTTAATGCTAATGACCCTTTTGTCATTGTCACTTGTCCCCAAAAGAAGAATCAGCCAGAAAGTAAGTAACTGTCAAATCTACAGCTGGTAACAAGCCTAATGGCATTTTGTTTAAAAAGCCAATAGTTAATGGAGGTGTGTCTCTGACTTCATACAAAAATGGCTATCATCTTCCAATTTTGCACTTGTGACTTTATGGCAAGCATTCATAGTAGCTTTTTGTTTTCAGATTGAGGTGACCATGACACTTGCTAAGCTTGCCATCTAAGATAATTCAAACACAGTCATCAACAAGCAGCTTCAAGTTTTATACAAACATCTTTCTGTTTATCAGTGGTACACAGCTTATTTGTGTGTAGCCAGTTAGTGTATATATTGGAGGGATAATTTGACTAACAGCTGATTTGGGTTAAGAGAGATGCAGAAGTTTATTATTCAGATCTATTTTGAGAAATTTGGTGCTATCAAATCTTGTCCAAGTCCTTAAATGGTGCTACACAGCCTGTGAAAAGAGTTGTATAGCATTGTGAGTCTGATTAAAATATTCCTAATGATGTCATCAGGATTATCTCGTCTTGGACTTGCAGACTACACATTTTTAGAAACGGAGTGTGTTGAAAATAATGAGGATTTATCAGGCATGGGAGATCTAACCAAAGATACTATTAAGTTGCTTTATGGTAAATGTAGGATCCAGTTTGTTGAAGCTCGACCCACACTAAGGAATAGAGGGCAGGATATCTTTGCTTCAGCTGCATCATTTTTGACCAATTTCCTTAGCTATGTTGACAGCATGGCTCTATGGATGGCTCTGTTGATTGGTCCAGCACTTTGGTTCAGATTGAAATATAACAACTATTGGATGAATTGCTATGAAATGTGATACAGTCATGGTCCGCAAAGGATGAATCTCACTGATTTTTAGTAATCCCCTGACTTTCCTCTTGTACCACCAGCAGGTTGATGTTTTTACTGAAATGTCCCAACAACAATTTGATGGCCATGAAATATTCTCCAATACTTTGGTTTATGCCTACATACCTGCAAAAATAATGACATTCCCATCAGTCTTTTTGTTCAGTGCTAAATGGCAAATGTTGCCATGCTAACACACTAAAGTATACTGTGGCTCAATTATTGCATTTTATACTGTACAACATGTCTTATGTAGGACTACAACTAATTGTAGCAATTGTAATCATTTTAGTGAGTAATGGTTTATTTTTTTCTGAGAGTCATGAGTACACAAAGTAAGCAAGAGTTCAATCTTTTTGATATATTTACTTAAGAAAAAACTCCCGGTATTATGTTCATCAGTCACAGAAGAACGTTTATTGTGACATTTGTGAAAGCTAGAACAACCAAATGACTTACATTGTTCATAACAATTCTCAGTGATTGTTTTTTTTTTTCTAGATCAAGTTATCATCTCAACATTTAAGAGTGCAAGTGGTGACTGTACTAGTTGAATAAGGATAAATAAAATAAAAGCCGTGACTCTGTACATAAACATCAAAATACTGTGACTCATGTTGAGGTCAAGCAGAAACATTTACATGGCTGTTGCTTCACAACTGCCACTATATACAGTATTTTACAGTGACTTTTGAAGGATATAGTTCTATTATTACTTTTGTACACTCAGGATTCCTTTTCAGGCCCCCTTCATCTTCGCTTTCTTGTCATTCTGTCTCCATCCACCACTGCTCTTGGCTTCTAATGACAACCACTTGTCACTTTCATTATTTGATTGATCTGGCCTGGCGCTGATAGAGTGGGAAAGCACCGTTCTAAATTTATCACCCCTGCTCACCCACCCCTGCCCCCACCCCACCCCTACAGTCCATGCCTACTGTTGATGTAGCCACAACACATGCACCCCTAAAGGAGGTTGTAGATAGAAAGTGGTTGGGGGGGTGATGGGTGGCGGGTGTTTGCTGGCAGGGCCTGTGGACCTGTCACTCTATCCTTTATGTCCCAGTGGTCTTGTTCCACAAGCCTCCAGAGCTCTGACCTTCTCCAGGACTGTAGGACCTGTAGACTGAAAAAACAGCTAAGACTTCTTACAAATCTTTTACCCACCTGAAAGACTTCATCTCTAAGATTCAATGGCTATCTGAGAAGAAAATTGACATTTAAAAAGGTATGTGGCTTTCATTTGATAACTGACTACAGGTTTAGTTCTCCATCAGAGTTGTTGAATGACTTTGATGGTGCGTTGTTATATCAATTAGATCACATGTTGGATTGCCTTAGTATGGATTCCCAATGTTTTAAACACTTTTTAAAGGTTTAGGAGAAGTGGTTTATTTTTTTTTTGTTTTTAAATGGTGGGTTTGTGTAAAAATCTGTTGTGTATTTTGGTTGTCAAGATATAATTATAGTCTCATTCATTTGAATGTTTTTGATAAAACTTTCAGATCCACGTTGGATTCTGTGTGTTGAACTAGAAGCAACTCGGCAACAAATTACAGCAAATTCTCCTTTTGTAAGTAATTGATTATGTGTTCAGATATTCCTTTTAAAATATGGAGTTTGTTCCAACCTCTTGACAGGATGTGATTTAGTGGATAACTGTCCCTCCGTAAGTGCATTTATTTGGATGCGAGTTGAGGAAATGAATAGTCGATGTGAGATTTGGATTTTGGGGGCTGCCGAGTTCCTCCATGTGTGATTCATTCAGTGGTGAGTGACTGGCTGAGGAACTACAGTTGTTCATTGTGCTGCACCTGCTCTCGCTCTGTCAGGACACACAGACAAAAATAGAGCGCTGCCTAACAGGGCAACACACACATACACTGAAAGTTTTTCCATTTAAATTTAAACAAGCCCTGTCTTTAATCAGCACTTATGTCCACTTGCTTGTTGAGCATAGTGCTATAACAGGTCAAATTCACGATCCTTTAGCTGCAGCAGCCTCCAATTATTATTGTGAAAAGTTATTTAAATTTACCCTGGGATTGGTTATTGTCAGGGGAAAAACACCAAAACAGGATGTATTTCTGTTTAAATGTTTATAATAATTTGAGATTTATACAGACGTTCTATGCACTGTATGCATCATTTAATCGTGATGCCCTGGGAACTGGGTTTATTTTTATAGTCTGCTCTAAATATACACGAGCCCTACTTCACACTTACTTAATTGGCTGAGGTCTGATCTGATTTCCAGTGTGGGAGGAGGTGAAATGGAGTGGTGATGTTGTGACTGTCTCCTGTTACACATTGTCTCACTGGCTGACTGTTACCTTCCTCAGCTGTTTGTCATGGTGTCAGACTTGCCGGAGGGGGATTGCTGCGATTTGATTGGCTTAGTTACTGAGCTACTAATTTCTACTGGGGATGAGAGGAAGTGCGCTGTGTTCATTTGTCAGAGTACTGATGTGTCTGTCTTATGTTCGGGTTCAGGTAATCATTTTGAGAGCTACAGTTGGTATTTTTTTATTTCCTTTTTGGGAGTTGAGATCAGCCTCTGATGGCTTCTTCACATGTCAAGATGGATAGTAGTTTTTGTTAGTTTACTAGCAGCTGCTATATCAAATGACACATAAGACCTACAGCAGTGTGTTTGCAGCCTTCATGGAACAGAGAAACGGGCATTAGTGGAGCCTATATGTGGATTAATGTCTCACTGATAAGAGCACCATGACTACACATGTCTCATACTGCTGCTCAAAGCCTTATTTTAGCTTGAACATCCTCTTGTCAACACCCAGGGTTAAAAAAAGAAAAACACAGGCTGACAACTTAAATATGGTTTAGACTGACCTCACACTCTTTGTTATTGTTCTGTCTCCATAGATGAGCATTTACAGTGTTCCTCAACTCAGTTTTTTCTGTGGTTGATGTCCCATCCCATTCGTTTAACCACAACTACAATGTCTAACAATAGTGAAAAATGCACAGGTTCCCAGAGACAAAGGAGAAGTCTTCAAATTTGATGTCTTGTCCAGGCAACAAGGCTGGATTACCAACTAGGGATTACCAAAATGGGAAACCAGAGCCCCAGACCCTCAGAGGCCCTGAAGGCCCACGGTTTAGTGTCTGGTTTGTGGTAATTTGATTCATTTGATTCAATTAAATACCTTTCATTCATTCCCAGTAGGACCTTAAAGCCCCTGTATTTCACAGTGTTTTAGTTGATATTGTGCCTTTCAAATGACATATGTGTTAAAGCAATATTAATTAGTTTACATGTGTATTTATTTAATGTTTTTTTTCTGCATAAATAGTTGTGGCTGCAGCTCACTTTTACCCTAAGGGTATGTCATTCCAGTCCTGCTGATCAACATTTCCAAAACTCAATGATACTGAGACTGAAACATATAAAAGCAGCAAATTCCTGCTTTTGCAACACTGCTGGACTCACTACTGACAAATGTTAGATTTGGGGTAATGACCTGTCTAGAGGAAATGGATCCTCAGCCTTCACTGATCTGTCTGAGACCAAGAGGAGCAGATGAGTTTAAAGTGAAGAGGTGTTTCAGCTATCTGCAGACCCACATGGACCTGCTCCAGGCTTTATGTAGCACCCAGAGTCTTGCAGGAGGCTTAGTCCTGGTGGTCTCACGTGGTGGGTCTTAAGTGCATATTTACCCATCCATGACAGCTTTTCCTTTATTTAAAACCCACCAGCCCCAGTTTAAAATCGAATTAGTGGTGATTTATGATGAGCCACTAATAGCATGTAGGTCTTTGAGCTGGGGTCTCTGCCCTTGGCGTTGACCTGAGACTTGAGCTCTGACACAAGATGCTGTGGCTAAGATGCAGTTCAGACTGTAGATAGTGTCACTGTGGATAAGCTCTAAATAATTAGAAAAACCAATGCACAACACAATATTTTATAAACATTTCTGAATAGCTATTTAGTGATTTGCTATGCCTGTCAAAAGTGTTTTTCTATCCACAATCCATTGGTCTTATGCCATATATGTTGTCGTCCTCATGAGCCTTTTCCAAACCGAGCTGTAGCAGTGAAGACAGGCACAGTAAAGTGACATGTTTCATGTTGACTGGATTTTTGGACTTTCCCTTAGATTTGTATCTATTTTGCATGAAGTCTGGCTGGACTTCCTTGTCATTTTCTGTTCAGGCTTTGGACTTTTTTTCTATCTGCAGCAGTGAGATTCAGTATTTAGTACAGTGGAAGAAAAGAAGCTGGAAGAGAATATCTACAGTGAGCGAGAGAGAGAACAGACCATATCTGGCCATGCTGTGGGACCACACTGCCAGCTGTGTGTTGACAACCTGTCGACAAGTCTTTGTAGACAGACTCATACAACCTTGGACGGGACGTAACTGTGAAAAGGAGGAATCATCATGGTTTGGATCCTTTGGTGAAAAATGTGTCAAGGGAAAAAAATTGAGGGGAAAGAACGGCCATAAATGATCACATCACACCGTTTTTTATATTCTGATATCTCTGGCTGATCAAATTCTCTTAATTTATCAATGGATTAGTAGCTGTGTCATTGACAATATGTTTGTTTAAAGATAGCAGATCTACACTACAGAACTCATAGTTCATTGAGTTCCCAGCTCTTACTCTGGAAATAGATGTATCCTGCCAGGCTCTGATCATTGCAGCTACATTTGGTTCACTTCACCAATGGCAGCCTCCACTCCGCTGGCTCACCTCACACTGTGTCGACTCTGGAGGGAAATGAGAGACACAAGCTTTCCGCCAGTGTCTCTCCATCCCTTTTAGTGTTCCTGTCCTCCAGGATGACAGCTCCAGTTGGGAAGGTGTCCGCGGCACCCGGGGATGGAAAGAAATTCCCTGGCAAGCAGGTTCGATGAAGAATTCTGGTACTGTAGCTCTCTCTTGACCAGATGTGCAGTGTGTATCACACTGAAGCACGCACACATGCACATGTGTGCTTATTTAACAGCTGAAGGCTCTGTACGTGTGTGTTTGTGTGTGTGTGAGCTGACTTGGGTATAGATCTTTCCCCAGGGCTCCGTTTGAATCAGACAGTGTAGACGTGTACTCAAGGATTTCAGGTGCATCACATGCCTCAAGGGTCGCATCATCGTTGAGGAGCAGATGGTGCTATATCGGCTTATATTATTACAAATTAATCATGATTACAATTATGGGGATGGAAAGTGTGCAGTCCACTCACTGGTGGTATTTTAGTTACTTGCTTATTTAGGGCAGGAAAAGGAAAAGCCATAAAGATCAGTGTGAAAAATGTTTTTTGGCATGCTAAGGTTTTTGGTCTGTTTTTGTTGTTTGGTGTACTCTTTACTCCCAAAGCAGACAACGTGACTTCACATGTGATCACCACAGCAGCTTTGGTAAAGTTTATCAGCAGAAAGAAAATGGTCATAGTAATTGTCAGGTTTTGGTATCAGCACCGTAAAATCAAAAAAGCAAAACTTCTTCCTAGAGCTTCTGAGGCACTGTAAAACATTCTCAACAGCATTGAACATCACAGATTGACGTTTTTGGACAAGGAAGCCACCTCAGTTCTTGCACTAGTGTCACTGAGGTATAGCTGATACCCAGTGCCAGGTTTAAGCCCTGTGATAGGCTGAGAGGCATAGAGACTGCTGTGCCTCTTGGAGCACTTCACATGGAGTCACTGGGGTTCCAACTTAAGACTTCTTATCTGTTTTATTTTGGGAAAGCCATGCTGAGGTTCTGGGTGTTAATACACTGTACATTTGCCAGAGAAGGTCAGCGTTGTCTTGGTGGCTCCATTTGCAGTGTGACTGTAAAGTTTCAAAGACTTGAGGAAGTTATGAAAGGAAGTTGATAACGAGGTTTGAAGCTCTTGTCCCTTGAGTGTTGCTTGAAGTTTGAGGTCAATCATGAGTGACCTCAGAGGACCTGCAGGGATCAGGGTGCCAATAAAGGTACAAATGCCCAATGATATTTAAGGAAGCTATCTTACTCTGTTAACACTTCTTATAGGAGGACATATTGCCTGAGCAAATTTCAAATTGGCCATCTGTTGAGACCAGGGTTTGGTTATAATAGACTGTACCTTTTTGGATCTGGTTCCGCATTTGTAAAATATCTGGATTTGTTGTTTCAAATTGCATGTACAATTTTTGAAATAATTACAGTTATTTAAATTTTTCATATGAATTTCATCCAGAACTATTTTAATTGTGGTCTGTTTTGTTTCACTCTCAACACACCTCTCTCTCTCTCTTTTTTTTTAAGCCACCACTTAAGTTAACATCTCAACTGCTGTCACTGCTTACATACCAACAGACACTTCAACTAACCCCTACACTTTATCTTCAGCTGAAACTTCAACTGGTCTTATAATTTACAGTTCACTTAAGATTTCTGCTCTGCACACTTTTAACTTTTTGATGCATCTTGAAAAAGCCGCACATGTACTGGTGTGCACATGTGTAACCATGGTTACATGTGTAAATAATGGTTAATTAATTAATGGCAAGTTGTACCAAATGTTTTTGCATAACTGTACAGATTGCTTTCTGACAGTTTCTTTGATAAGCACTTGTGCATAAGCACCTGTGTAAGTATTGTAATTTAGCTTTTTTTTAATTCATCTTACTATCCTTTGGTTGTCTTGCACACCAGAGTTTGGTTAGAACCAGACCATGCATGACCCACCTTTTCAACTGGTCTCCATGCAGTTGTTTAGTCTACATTGAAGTTTAAATGATAGCTTTCCCACCAGCCTAAATAACCTTAAACTAAACTAAGAAAACACACCACAGTTAGTGTAAATCACACAAAACAGGTTTGGTGTGAAAGCACCCTGAATATCATTCTTTGTGCTTTAGTCCGTAAGTATTAAGTTATTTATACATTTCTTTAAGGGATTTGAAGGAACCATAGATAGTATGTAAAGATGGATGTAGCAAGGTGTGACGTTACCCATTGGTTTGCATTGCGGCCAGGTTGAAGCTCAGAGTTGCTGCTTATGGTTGGTGCCATCTTTTCCGTTTGGAATCAGGACTTTCCAAAAAAGGAGCATGGGGTGTTGTGGGGTATAGAGGAGCTCCAACTACAGTGAACCTATAATAAATATTTGTTTATTCTATAATGCTCATTTTGTCCAAAATTACACCTGCATTACCCTTCAGTAGCAGACTTATCTAAAGATATAAATTCAAGTATTTGGATGTGAGAAGATAATCACCATAAGCAAGGAAACTGCAATGGCTGCAACCACTTACAAGACATAATGTATCAGGCCCCGTATTAAGACAAGCAAACACACAAACCTGAATTTGAACAGAATTCAGGTTTGTGTGTTTTCTTTGGGCAGTGCAAAACAACAGTTTTCACATTTATAGTAAAAATAACCAGTGTAGGTATAAACCAGATTTTGGTTTTAAAAAATCAATATGTTATATTATACATGCTTGATATTATACCATATATTATTATACATACCACATCGACCACAGGTGAGCCAACTGTCAATCACAGCTGTCAGTCAACATCTTCAAGTCTTCAAGGTCTTGTAATAATAATAATTTTCAAAATGACAACCAACACGTTTATTAGAGAACCTGTATTTAGCGAGTGAGACCAGAATGACTCGTAGAAAAGAAAGGGGAGGGGAAAAAGACTTCATATTTCTAGAGAGAATTGATGCTTTTTGAATAGAAGTCAGTTGAAGCCAAGCATCTTTTGGAGCCAGCATCGAACAGCTGTCAGTGGCATTGCACTTTAAGGTACTTCCACATTGGCTTCAGCCTCAAGTCTTAGTAGTTGCTGCTTGGAAAGAGCCCAAGTTTGATAAGTGGATTGGATACTGGATTCATATTCTATAAAATGCTATCAAACCTCAAACCTTAAAACTCAGCATACCTGTCCCTCTGTGGCTCTTCAAATGTTGTCTCAGCAGTAAAGCCAGTCCATATTCAAATCCACTGAGTTGCCACTGACATATTGCAAGGAACATGGTGTTTCTGAACACACCATTTTTACTCATGAAAGGTCAAAGGGCACATAGAAGAATCTGTTTGCTTCGTACTGAAATCCCATCATGTCTAGTAAAAGACATCAAACAACATTGCAAATGGAGTTTTAGCCTCAGTTTCCCTCCCTCAAACTCCCTTTATGTGTGCATATGAATATCTTTACCTTTCATTCTCTACCCCCCTGTCTGAATTTATAGCCGTCGAGCAGAGACTTGGGCTCTGTTATGTGTCTGCAGAGACAGCATGGCCGCACGCACTGGATCCTTCCGCCACTCTCTCGCCAGACAAGACGGATATCTATCCTGAGGGATGCCATAAATCTGAACTTTATTTCTAAGAGAGCTGTGAATGAGCCTAGAGCAGAAGAAAACCCTACTAATGCTTATTTCTTTCTTTATTTTTTGTGTTCTCCCTCCTCCCTGAGAGACTTTTCCAACTGTAAAGGTGATGCAGCCATTTAGGACATTTCTCCTAGCAAATCTGTCGGGATGCCTTTATGTGCTAGAGGTCATTTTAAGTGCAAACATGGACTGTCTGGAAGTGTTTATCTAATAATGACCCACTGACTGGCTGCACATGTGAGCTTGTCCAGGCTGAAATAGCATCCACTTTGAATGTGGAGCTGACTGAACATCTGGGGGGATGATTAGTGGAGAGGTGTGGCTCTGTTATTATGATATTAAACATAACCTGCCTTGCTCTTGGTACTGCTTAATTTCATGATCCTGAATGCCTTTCTTGCAATGTTTGACATGTTAGCTTACAATATATCAGCCTGATATGCTGACAATGTTATTAGAGTTAACATTATATTAACAAATTAATATTTGACTGATCCATATACTGTACAAACTGGCACAACTATTTACAGTGTGCACTCTTAAAGTATTTTCGGTGCTTAAACTTTAAATTTAATTTTCAAATGCTTTTGTCATTCAATTGACACCTTTTAACTGCTTTCATCTCACTCTTAAAATGACAGTTCAACTGCTTTCATCTCTTGTTGTTTAACTGTTCAACTACATTCAGTTCTTATGTACCAACTAACAATTGCGATTGCTTGCACTTTCAAATACTCAGTGATTACACTCCAACTTATGTTAACTGCTTTCAGCTTTTACACACTTTATCTGATGATTCTACTTCTGTCAGTACTTAGACATCAGCTGACATTTCAGTTCTTTTCTTGGCTTAGACATTCACTGATGGTTCAGCTGCTTTCAGCTCTTACTATTCAAATGCTAATTCAACTATTTTCAGCCCTGACATACAAACTGAGACCCTAAATGCTTTCATGTATTACACTGATTTCAGCTGCTTTTAGCTGTAGCACTGACACTTCAAACCCTTTCAGTACTTCAACTTGAACTGACACTTCAACTGTTTAAAATGTTGTATCATGCACATTTCCAGGTCTATATTTAGATACTGGGGCTCTATTGAAATATTTTTGCATGACAGTTTAAAAAAAAATCCTTATTTATCGTATACTGGTCCTTTTTATGAAGCCCCTCAGTTCAGCCTCTGTCTGAAACAGGCTGTTTTAGACAGACCCCTAATGATGAGCCCACTCTGTTCTGATTGGTCAGATCCTGATCAGATCCCCTTGGCAGACTTCTGCCAAGTCCTGAGGTAGTAAATTTTGCTTCTTTTTTCCTGTTCTTTACTTTAAATATATACTTCTCAAATACATACTTCTCAAATACATACTTCTCAAATACATACATACATACATACATACATACATACATACATACATACATACATACATACATACATACATACATACATACATACATACATACATACATACATACATACATACATACATACATACATACATACATACATACATACATACATGGATGGATGGATAGTTGAGCCTGAAATATTCAAGTGGACAACGTAAACAGCCAGACAGTTTGTGGGCAAACAGTCTGTCAGTTTGATGTGGAAGTAGAGGTAACATTGCAAATGAAGCATCCAGAGCAAGCTGAGCCTTTGCTTTTGACTTGAAGGTGGCATTTTTACATACTCAAGTTTTGGAACTTTGACCATGTTTAACATAGACATCCCACATTATAACAGTATATAACTGAGAGAAATTCACAAAAAGCATATTATGTCCCCTTTAAGTGTTTTGACTTGCACTATAACTCTCATTCAATACCTTACATGCACAATTAACATTTAACAACATTTTCAGTGTAAGCTGTATTGTGCGTTGTGTGTGTGTGTGTGTGTGTGCGTGGGTGAGTGTGTGTGGGTGTGGGAAGTTAAAAAAATTAGGTGTTAGGAAATCATCAAAACACAGTTGAGTCCCATGTAAGAATGCATGAATGTGTTGCTTTGATCTTTGGTTTCAATGTTGCATTTTATTGTCACATGGTTTAAATGTTGTTTTCAAAGAGAAAAGAACAAAAGCCCGGGGCAAACACTGAACACTTGCATGTACTGGCATGAAAATTTCACTGCTAAAGCCTTTGAACATCAGCATAAGTTATTGTCAAAAATATTGGTACTGTAAAGACCTTCAAAACCTACATGGGTCTCACTCTAGTTTCTTGGAAAGCTCTCCCTAAATGGATATAGTTTTCCTGGGATATATGCATTTTACCACTTTGTCAAGTTGTGCAGTTTGCCAACAGAGATGGCTTCAGCTTTCATTTTCATTGACCTTTGATCCACTTTCTGGTCTCTGTGCTGTCATTCCTCTAACCATTTTAGGCTGGTCAAATGTATAAGCACTTACAGCACTTAAACATGCATCAGTTCCCACAGAGTTCCTAAATAAAGTCTATGCCCCCCTTATGGAAAGGTTTGTCTGGGGTTAATAGGATGCATTGGATTTAAAGGATCTCAAATAGTTAAAAAAGGAGTGTTTGAAAGCTCCACTTCACAGTTAGATGTAAATTTGCACCATTTTAATTGCACAGTTAATATCGGGGCCTCAGTTTGTTTGCAAATGGTTTCCTGTTTGACTCTTTGGCTGTGATGTGAAGCAAACGTAATCCCTCTTAATGCAGTAACCCACATGCTCACATTCCTCATACCTGCAGCAGCAGAGTTGCTAATTGCCATTCATTGTGTGAGCATAGGGATGAATGAAAAATATATTTCCAAAATATAAGTCCACTTGCTTGTTTGTTTATGTCCATGTCTTTTCTTCCGGGAGCCGATTTTATTGTCTGCATAAATCCTACAATCCACCACAAAGATTAGAGAACAAGAGCAGCGTTACATCATCGCCGCAACCTGTAAGGTCTTGTCCATCCTTAGCAGTAAAGTCCCATCACTGTTAATAACAGGGTAGTAACCATGGTTTTGTAGGTCTGATCTCATCCCTGTAACAGATGAGTCAAAGAAACAAACATTACCTACAAGTCAGCCGGCCAGATGGTAGACGGTGGTAGGTAACAGAGGTGATGATGACAGCTTGGATTGTAAGCTCTGTTTTGGTTTGGGTTTAATTAAAATTATCAGTGATCATATTTTATGCCATTAAAGGTGTTTCGTCAAGCATTTTGCCACCCAGGAGTGAGAGAAATGGGATGGAGGAGATGATAAAAACTTATTGCTGCCATGTAAAAATAACATTTTTTTTAAAAATACCTTTCTGCACTCCAAGTATAGTTTTACTGCTTCAGCTCGAAAAGGCTTAAGTCTTATGAGGGAAAATTTAAATGTACTTGTCATTGCTGAAGAGATGCAAAAAAAACTGTAAAAAAAGCTCAAATGTCTTAAAATGTAAAATCCTTACATGTGAAACATTGTATTTGGAAGATGTGGTTTAAGTTGAAGCACTGAAATAGTTTGAGATGTCAGTTGAAGCGTAAGCACAGGTGTTTAGTTGAAGTTTTACGGCTGAAAGGAGTTTATGTGCAATCATTGAAAATGAGTTTAGGCCCTGCTGGCAGTTGAATTGTTAGTTTGTAAATGCCCTGAACAATTAAATGAACACTTAAACAGTAAGAGATGAAAGCAGTTAATGTCTGTTGGCATTTGGCAAGCTCCTGGTAAGTAGTGACAGCAGAACAAATGTGAATAAAATGTGAAATTAAATAGAAAATACCAGTTTCAGGCAGATGTATTATGAAGGTAACATGTTGAGTGTGAGAAATTTCAAGTTTAAATTTGATGCATGTGTCAGTTTATGTTAAAGCAGTTGAACTGTGAAGTGTAAGAGATGAAAGTAGCTACAATTTTAGTAGACGTGTAAGCCATTAGAGCAACTGAAATGTCAGTTGAAGTTTAAGCACTAAAAGCAGTTGAATTGTCATTTGAGGAGCAAGAGATGAAAGTTTTTAGAAGAAAAAAAACAGTTGAAATTCAAATGAAACCATCAGAAAAGGTTAAACACAGGTTGTCTACGTGAGCTGCCTGTGGTGATTGGTCACAAGCAGAAGTTGTGTTAAATGGTTGCAGGCCTGCTCCCAGTGTGACAGAGGACAGGTAGAGACAGAGCTACACTTTCTCACCTCATGTCCAAAGTTCCAAACTTTAAGGGAAAAACATTTCCCCAAATATAATCAAAATATATCCTGAATTTGAACTAAAAACAGACATGCGGAAAGTCCCCCATTTACTGGGAAAAATCCCCAGATGTGAAATGATTGCAGCAAAATTAATTTCCTCCTGCCATGACTTGAGAAACAACCAGTGGGAACTCAAATTGAATTTTGTTCTCATTTATTTACATCAAAACAAGACCCATATACACACAGATGCAAAATCACACACACAAATACATAAACACATAGACACAACAATAGAAACGAACACACACATGCACGCGGAGTTTTTACGATACTTTGCTACTCTTTTATTTTATGAAATGTATTTGTTTCATTGATTTAAAGCAAAAAAAAACTTTTAAAAACTAGTCCAATTTGCATTATGCACTGGATAGACTCAAATGATAATCAATAACTACACATTACATCATGAATCACTGCTGTGAGTCTCACTATAGTTTAATGATTTACACTCTGTTATCCCTTGAGGGCTTGTGTTGAAAGTAACAGAGTTATAGTGTTGCGTGCAGGTAGCGCTCTTCCCTTCCACTCACCCTTGGTGTGAAATGACAGGTTTGTGATGTATTCTCTATGTGTGTGCACATGTGTGTGAACACACACAGTTCACATGCTGAGCCAGATGAGCTCATCTCAGAGAACGATCCAAATGTTGCCATCTCTGAAGTTTACACACCCCAGTCAGTGAGTCAGGCAGGCTGCATCTTGATACACCTGGGTAGCCCTTGATGGTGAGGCTTGATAGATTTATGAGATTTGACAAATGTTATGATGTAATTCTGTTCTGTGTTGGTGCTTTTTGAAATAGTCCAACAACCTGGCTCACATTTGTAGGAAGTTTTAGAAGAAGCCTGTTGTGATCGATGTTTTCTGGCTTTCTCTGATTGCTATTCTTGTCATTCTGCAACCGCTGTGAATCGACAAACTGACATTTGCAACCGTTTCCCTCCACTAGATCTGTTTTATGTCGATGCCTGCATGTTTGACGGTGACAGGTTTTTCCTCTGTATGCTGCAGAAAGATAAGATACTGCTCACCGTTTTTCCCAGTGGTGTCTGAAAAACAGCGTCGGGCTCTGCGCCAGCCTCCCTGCAGTGCCCTCTCAGTACAATGATAAACGCATCATCGTCACATTGATGCATAGGTGAAGTGTGTGTGTATGTGCGCGTGTGTGTGCTTGTGTCTTGTTCTTGGCGTTCACTTGCAGCATAATCACACTAGGAAATGGGTTTATACACACCGTGACTCATGGGGAATATCGGTTTATGTGTGCTTTGGGACGCGCAAACACTTTTGATGAGTGTGTTAAAAGAACTGTCTATAAATCAGCCTGTTTTTCTTCCTCTTCCACTCCTTTTCAGCTGTTCTAGCAAGAACCACGGCGTTTAGCATATTGATAGCGTTACTCCCAAGCAGCCGTAGCAGAACTCTCATTCTGTTTCCCTCATTATCAGTTGCATGCTCCCTCTGTCTTTCTCTTGCTGCATTTGTTTCACTATTGCTCTCTTTCTTACCTTCTCTTTGTCCCTCCCACCTCCCCTCTCTCTCACTCTCTCTCTCTCTCTCTCGCTCTCTGCGCTCTGTTCCTTTTATTTTGTCCCTTCTGAGAGATGACTGGAATTTCTCATCTGGCTGAGAGGGTCATTTTAACTTTCTCCTCTTCCCCTGCTCACTTTATTTCCACTCCCATCCACCCACCCTGCGCACTTTCCTCTCACTGCCCCTGCCCCTGCCACCCCCACCCCCACCCCTCTTTTCTGACGCTCTGCACCGGTTTCTTTGGCATCCCGCTTGTGTGTGTGAGCCAAGGGAAGGCAGCACTCTCCTGGGACGCTCCTATCTCTGTCTCTTACACACACACACACATACACAATCTTTCTTTTCCTTTCTCTGTGCCTGTGAGGCTCTTTCTGTAGCATGCAGGACACTTTGCTCCGATCTGGTAGCGTAGTAAGGGATGGGGCCTAATTTGCTTGTCTTGGTTAATGAGCTTACCCAGTGCTGAGCAGCTTTTAGCCCTGCAGGTTGTTGTTGTAGTGGGCACTGGTTAGCTCTCAGTGGTTAGGGAGAGGCACCAGAGCAGAGGAGTGGATATCAGAAGGGGCAGAGCTGCAGCCACAGCTTCACCACTCCTCTGTTTGCCTACCAGGACCACCTCTGCTTGTACCAGCACTGCGGCTGGGACTCACTCTTACTCTCTCTTGCTCTCTCTCCTCCCTCCCTCCTCTGCCTCTCTCTAGCGCTACCTGACTCCCTTCTCTCTCCCTCCCTGCTTGTCCCAGAGCACTGACAAACTGCTTTTGTAGCTGCATCACCTCTTGCGCAGCTGCCTTTCTGCTACCCCTTCTTTTCTACCCTGTGTTTCCATCTCTTTCACTTCTTTCCTGTCTTATCCTCTCCCCTGACTTTGTTGCCAAAATGTACCGGAACCCGTGGATCTCAAATTACCTGAGTCACGTCAAGTTTTGCAGCCAAGGTAAGAGCAGAGACTTGGGCCTCTGCAGCTTGGGGCAGAGCTGAGATTTGAAGCTCAGGCAGGCTGAGAGCTGGGGACAGGTTACTGTACTGTTGTGGAGCTAGGAATCTGAGCTCTTGGGAGTTGGCAGGCAACAAACTGCAGACTCTCTTCCTCTCTGTTCACTGTCCTGCTTTCCAGCCAGCTGTCCTTGCACTGCAGCTGTAGCCTCCAAGGACACAACGAAGCAGAGATAAGGGACGCTTAACAGTGCAGGCGGCTGTTTCAGGGAGGCAACTATTTCTGGGCTCCACAGCTATTTGGACTCAGACTTAGTTAGGAAAGTGTAGATGCATGTATGGATGTATTCTCAGACTTTGTTTCCCTCATGGTTGTGCATGTGTGAACTTGGGCTGGATGATTTAAAAGAAAAAGAAAGAAAAAAGAAATTACTGAACTACCAACATTATGAATGTCTTAATGACCTAAATTTACTCTCATTGCAGTTTATAATAAAATTGATGAATTTCATATAACTGAACAGCAGATGATATTTAACAAGAAGTTCAGCCAACCAGGCAGCCCAGCAAAAATTGGCAATGAAATCAGTTTGGCTTGCAGGAACAAAGTAAATCTACATTAAATTTTTGCGCCAAGTTCAAGTCAACAGTCCTGAGTCCAAAATGCTTAAATTAATGAACTTATCGTAACTTATTAGCTGTGTGGCACCATCCACTTTTTTATTTTTACCCCCGCTCCACAAAAGAGGCATCGTTTTAGACAGTAATGAGACAGGAGCAAGCTAGCTAATTTCACCCCCTTTTCAAAAACTCTCCACTGAATGGGATGATGTGATATCCTGAGAATAAAATGGCAGAGGAGAGTACATGGTGCGCTAGAAAGAGGCCAGGAGACTTATTGTGACTGACTAGCATAGACTTGGTTTGCTAGCATGCTATTAGTTCGACAGCTACAGTAATTCGCAAGCTAGCCCTGCGAATAGTCCCTGTGTCACCGTGCTTCTAGAGATTCTATTTCATGAAAACACGCCAATTATTTTCATTGTGCCACTTTCTGGTGTAACCGGGCCTTAATACAGAAGTCACACTGTAATTAATCAGAGCAAACACATCAGAAGTGAGTCAGCATGAGAAAGTAAATATCATGACTTCATACTTCTTCCTACACTAATGGTTACTGAGGTAAATGTAACATCATATATCTATCATACAGGCTCAGTGTGACCAACCTTTCTGTACGTCTGATTATACAGTGCTGACTGGCCACAGGTCCATGTCTGCTTCTCCGTAAATGCTTCTAATTCCCACCATTCTCTGTAATATTTTGTGAGTGAGAAGTGAGTGTTGAGATCTGGCTTCTCCATGCTTAACTGGCTGGGAATCCACAACAGGTGGCCCACAGTTTCAGGCTTTTATGTGAGCACGGAGACCTTTTGGGGGAAGGGGTTGTGTATTGAAGCATGTTTGGGAGTTTAAGTCATAGCTACGCCAACGTACCTGTCCTTTGCACTGTGTTTCTTCCTCAGGATTCAGCTTGAGACTGAGCTGCTTGAATACTACGCATTGTTATTAGTGTTAAAGACATAATTGGCTTATTGTCACATCCTTTTGTTAAGTCCACTGTTTGTAGCCTTGGCCTTACCTAATTTCTGATTCCCCATCTGTTTTTCAATGCTTTACCTCATAAGCCTCTCTCAGTAAGGCTTTATGTACAACTTGATTCTCCTAGAAAGCAGGATGAAGGCAGAGTAGGTGGGCAACATTTAGGCGTAGTAGAGATTTACACATGCGCACGCACACACACACACACACACACACACACACAGTGTGATGTAATGCAGACGGTTCAAGAGTGACACATTTCCTTTTGGGCTTGCTGTAATCCCAGGCATCGAAGTTAATCCTGTATCTCAATTTGGACATATGCTCAGCCCCTGATGCCTCTTTGGTTACCACTCTGGGTGTGTTTGTGTATTAAAGGACCAGTGTGTAGGATTTTGTGGCATCTAGCGGTGAAGTTGCAGATTGCAACGAACTGAATGCTCCACCCCACCCCACCCGTTCCAAGTATAAAGGACAACGTACAGTGGCCACAAAACTTGCGAAAAACGTGAAAGGCCCTCTCTTAAGCCAGTGTTTTGGTTTGTCCGTTCTGGGCTACTGTAGAAACATTTTGATGCAACATGGCAGGCTCTGTGGAAAATGACCCACTCTCTATTTAGATAGGGCTCATTTCAAGGTAACAAAAACACAATGATTTTTATTTTCAGGTGATTATATACTAATTAAAACATACTTATGAATATTACATTCCATTTCTGCGAAGTTGGTGCTGCTAGATGCCACTAAATTCTACTAAATTCTACACACTGCACCTTTAAGATGTTGGCATAAGCCTCTGTGTTTCATTAGCGCATACTTACTAATAATGAAGTGGACCTGTTAGGTTTGACCTTAGCTTTAAGTGAAAGTTGAGTTTATCAGAGCACAGCGTTCCTAAAGACAACTTTGTTTCATTGTGTACACACTGTAATACATTCTTTGTGCTTCACACCTTTGATACCATCACATAAAAGGCTTCCTCACTTCAGAGCCTGAATGACCCTCCACTGAATCATTAAATCATTTTATCCCCATGTTTTATCAGTGTCAAGCCCCTTTCACAGCCTCATCAACACACACCGGGACACGGTACAGAGGAATTCCTGACGCATTCCCTTGCAGCTATAGCGACCATAGTTTTTCTGTAGATTACAGCCAGCATCAAAGGCTCTGCGACATCTGTGATCATTGTGAAGGTTTTTATGCCTGTGTCTGGAATGATGAATGTATTGAGGCACTTGGGCTTTCTGAAGGCTCGCCCCTGATGGCCCACATGTCACTACATATAGCCTGAATGAGGTGTAAAAGGAATACAGGTCTGGGTTTTGGATAACGTCAGACCTGACAATAGTCTCAGACAGCTGCCCCCCCGAGGGACAAATGCTTTTGTTATTTTGACACTAGAAGCTAATTAACCTTAACTTTGGCATCTGGTTTTGTTTCACACTCAACTACTAATTAAAGGTACAGTCTGGTATTTGCCAACTTGTGTGTTATTCTTACATTTTTGACATTTATGAGTATTTGTCATGATAACATTCTACTTGCCACCTGCGTTGTAGAGATCTGGGAAACACGGGCTCTGACCTTTTTAATTCAGCAGAATTCATATCAAACACTTTGAGTCCTTTTACCAGAAATAATGAAAGTTATTCCCTGGAAAGCTGCAGCTTGAAAACTGCACTTTTGCATCACAATTAGCTACAACTGGAGGTCTTCATTTTATTGTATAATGACTTAAAACTTTTTTAAAAAATGTAGTTTTTAGCAACTTCGAAACTTGCAAACAAGATCCATCTTGTTGCATCTGCTACCTCTCTAACAGGCACACAAGCTATAGGGGAGCTGCCACCTCACAGATGAGAGATGTCAATTTAGGATAAATAGATACATTTTAAATATTTATATTTGAGATTTATATGGTAATTTATGCAGTGTATGCAAGTTTTGTTTGCCCAGGTCTTATCAGAGTCATTCTGGTAGCAGATACTTCAATTCTTAGGAAGACAATTCCTCACAGCAATGAGATTTTCATCTGTTATGAACACATGGTTTGTTGTTTGAGGTTGCTGCGTAATATGTTGTCTCAGTCAGAAAAGATGTGTGCTCAAGTTTTCTCTTACTGTTGTTTTTATAATTTGAAATATCTACTAGAATGGTGTCAACCTAATCTTTGGATCGTTGTCAAAGGAAAACACAATCAGCTTAGAACACCAGGATCATCATTCAAGGCTCGCAAGGAATGAGCCGTGTTTTCACCAACTATATTCCACCCAGCTGAAACAATACACGACTATCCCCAAACACATCCAGGCATACTGCTCTCTCCAAATAAGCCTTCTTTCTTCTCAAATGATGTTTTGCTTAAGTAGGAGGGATTTAAAGCATCAACCCAAACATCCTTAATAAGGACTAACAGATCTGGAATGGGGGGTTAGGGGTGGGCGTCCTCAGGGGAGAGGTTAGGGGTTTGGGTGGAGCAGTGGGGGAGCTGGGGCGTCACTCGGCCCTGAGGTGAACTTGGAGGGGATGGAAGTGGGACCACATGTTTGTCCCAAAATTGCATGGTTATGGCCACTCTGAGGTCCAGGGCAGTCAAAACTGCACGTTTTGAGGTTTGGAGTCAATAAGTAAAGCAGGCGCAGGCATTCCTTAGAGAGATGTTCCCCAGAACTCGCATTCCTTGCATGACTGTTTATGATGCTTAATACCCACTAATGCCCTTTTTCTTGGTAATGAGGCTGCATTTCTCTCTAGGCAGGTGTTTATGTCCTGTTTTGCCTTTGTTTACTGACTTTGGCCATTTTCCTAATAGACACCAGACTTTAATGGGTTAGATTGTTAACTCTTGTGTCTAATTGAGTTTTATCACATAGCTTCATAATAGTGTGTTTGTTAGGCTTTAGGAATTGGGCAGTATGGTTTCTCTGTCTCTTCATGCTGTCCCCTATCTGTATTCATGCCGGGTATAGAAGTGCTGCCCAGCGACAACGATGTGCTTGGCTCTTCCTGGCATCGTCCCAGCTGCAGTGCAAGGCAACCTTGACGTGTGATCAGACTTTACAGCGCCTGTGACACACAGGCAGTCACTCCTCTATCAAACGCTTTGAGCTATGACCTCATGCACAGCACATAGACTGATACTTAAGATGGAGACAGTCACTGTCTCTGGATGTATGTGCAGTAATGATTTGTGTGTCTGTCGCAATCGTGGGGATGGGCGGGGGGTGAAGGTTGGGGGAGCTGCAAGCCTTTTAACTCCACAGATCACTTATTGTTTGATGTGATTCATTAAGGCAGGCAGATTATTGTTTTCCACATCATTTGTTTTCTCTGTTGAAGCCCACTTAATTAATGTGGTTCTGTGCCAAGGACCTGCAGACAGACTGGCTGGTTCACCTTTAGATGCTGAGTTGCAATGTGTGCCTGGACAGCAGCGCCCTCAGTTTCAGATTTTAATGAACAGAGTTGGAATTAGTCAGTGAACAGTGTGATGTGACTAAATGTTACACTCTTTTTCTTGTGTTCTCAGGACTTGGGAGTGACACCCCCATTAAACTTGGCAATCCCAGATTGCTACAGAAGAGAGCTCTGAGGTAAGCTATACAAAATGACATGGTTAACACATTTCATCAAGTTTTCATTCCTTTTTTGTGACCACCGTTTCTATTTTTTCTCATTAAGTTTGGTGAGGTTACAGGAACATAACACAAAAGAGACTGAATGCACTCATACATTCAGTCTCTCAGTCTCATGATCATAGACTTAAAAATGAGATATTAGCATACAATCTCATCAAAACACAGATGAGATGACTCGACATCTCTGTCCAGGGTCTTTACAATATCGTAATAACAATATTGCACACATGGGGGCTTTAATTTCGGAATGTTAATCAAAGCACCATAAACTGATGAGATGAGATTATTTCCAAGAAAGGTGACACTCTTTTGTACTGCCTTCTCTATATTGATACATTGTGTGGCAACTGATCTGAATGGGTGGGGAATCTGCTGAACAAAGAGCTAGAGATGAGATTTTGAAGGCAAATGATGGAAGGCACATGAAGAAAAGGACGATCAATGTTCTGCTCAAAGAGGATCTTGCAAAGGTGGATAGCGGAAGTAAAGAGAAAACAAATGATTGTTATGAGTGATATGGAATAATGGTTAATGCATAGAGAAGTCAGAAAGCTGTCTCAGTAATGTGCATTACACATCAAAGTCTGTCTTTAGTTTGCTAACATTAGTCACCATAAGCTACTGCTTATACCAGACCAAGTAACGCTCTAACAGCAAAACCCTTGTATGTTTTTATTGGTTATGAACTCAGCATTTTATTTTTAAGAGAAAAGATGCATAGTCTCACTTTAAGGCTAATTTCCTTGACAGGAATTAAGCCCTATCCAGGACAAAAAACAAAACTGAATAGAGATATCCGTTTAACACAACCTTAGTGTAATACTTTGATTGCAGATAACAAGGTATCAGACAAAGCTTGGGTGCTTTGAACAGGGCAAGTGTCTAAGCTTAGTGAGATAGTAAAAGATCAGCTCACTTAGCTGCTTGCCAGTGTAAAACTGCCCTGCTGCAGAATTAGCAGGATTGCTCAGCATCATTTTGTTGGCTGGGTGTCAAATACTCCACCAGGCCTACATGTTAGTCTCTAATCTATAAAGTTCCCTTTAGTAGCAATGAGGACGTCAGGCGCAGTGACTCCGAGCTGATGCCAAACTGTGTCGGTGTGGCATGTAGGAATCAGTTGTTGGAAAATATTTAGTCATGAAAACTGATTCTGTTATGATAGAGGAGGATCTACAACGTCTTTGTATATCAGTGTGTTCACAACACTGTGGTTGCTGGAATGAACAAAACCACAAAGTCATATTTTCCCAATTCTTGACTTTCTTCACACCAATAATCTCCTGCCAGTTCTTTTTTTTTTTTAGTTGTATTGTAACATTGTGGTTTTGAATTAAATCCATAAATGACTTCAGTATGTCTCTGAGAGAGATTTGTTGTGCATCTGTGTGGGAGGGTGTATCAGCGATAAAACCTCATAATTTCTAGATAAATATTTGGGGATTCAAAACATGATGAAATTTACAGATTGAATACCAAATGTATTGTTTGTGTGATTGATTGCTTGTTTTTGTAGCTTCCTCCGTAATCCATTGGATGATTAACTAGATTCTCGACAGTCATTTAAATGATCCTGTTTCCAGGCAGAATTTTATTTGGACTGTTTGATCAAACTCAGATTGATTCAGTGAGCCCCTTACAACTGCTTACACTGTCAGTCCATAAACAAACCCAGTTTCCCACAGCTAAGCCCTGTTTCAATAACAGTTGGTATTTTTCCTGCACCCCTCAGCTTCCAGAAAGAATTCTCCTTCGACGAAAAAGACGACCCAGCCAAAAGCACCAAGGACATAGATGTTAGTCTCTTGTCCAATCTCCCCAAAGGTGAGTTAGTGAGTTTTTTTATCTGTACTTGCTTGCAAATGACCCTCACCATGTCAACTTTCCCAGAGTTTATGAAAGTTGCTGTTGTGCAACAGCAGCCTCTTTGCCAGGTGGATTCATTTCCAGATTCATCTTAAACCAGTTTTTCTACAAGAACAGTCCTCACATATTGAACTTCTGCAGTTTTTTTTATTGTCCTGGCAGCTCTATCTATCTGCTAAAGGAAGGAATCTATGTCTGTATGTCCTTCTTGTACTTCACACTTTGCTGGGGACCCAAGGGACTGCAGTGTTTTGATGCAATTCGGGCACGTGATGCATTTAATATTAATAAACTTTGAATAAACCAGTGATCAGCGAGCCGCTCTGTTCTGTGCAGGTGCAGGTGCAGAGCTTCAGGGCTCTGCCAACTGAAAGAAGCGAAAAATGCTCTAAAAAGAGAAAAGTAGATGTTCAGGTACATTGAGTGTACGTCACCCACGTTTTGGAAGCACTCGGAGCCCAATTCACAACGACTGTAGCCCTGCACATAAAATGGAGCAAATACTTTCCATGGCCAAGTTTGTCTCATATGTTCTGAGATTGTGGTGATTGTGAAGTGCCACTATAGATGAAGCATAAATCTTTGAGCCGAAACGTGAGCCGGACGTTTAGCCAATCGTCATCATCATCAGCAACAGCAGCAGCAGCAGCAGCAGCAGCAGCAAGTGAACCGATGTGATACCTAAACTCTGGCTATCTACCCAGACTAAATACCATTTTGATACCAGCACTCTGTTTTCCAAAATTTGAGATTTGTAGACTTCATGGCATGGAACTTATTGGAATTGTTTTTATGTGATTTAAGAGATAGCTGCATCTGAATGAATGTAACTGACGGTGGAAACTTCCATTTTTCAATTTCAATTTTATAATGACACTGCCAAAATAAAGTGAATTTAATGTTAATCGATCCCATTATGTCAGATAGAATTTTTCTTAATAAGTATGAATGAGTCCTTTGGGCTTCTGCGGCGTTACTGGACCCATAGAACATGCACAGAAGTATCTTCATCTGGCTGATCTGACTGACTTCATGGGTACTCTGTGCACATAATTTACTGAAAAGGCTTTTTTACTACCTGTTTTATTGTGAGAGTGCCTGTGCTTGTCATCTGTGTCACCCATAATTGTCTCTTATGGAACAGTATTTTTTATTTTCATAAGACAACACAGCTGAAAGATTGTTTTTTTGTTTTTTTTTACTGATAGAAGTATTTGATGTGTTCTCTCTTCAGTCTCTGAGTTGAGGAAACGATTTGAAGGCATTACGACAAGCGCAAGTGACTGGGAAATGAACAGGTGAGGTGATGATTGCGTATAAAAAGGCTGCAGGCGTTCTTGATAATGATAATCTCAAGAAGGATAATAACATGTCTGAGGCTGACTACTTCTTCCTTCCTGCGTGTGTGTGTGTGTGTGTGTGTGTAGAAAGGAACGTATCGCTCGACGCTTGGAGGGCATAGAAGGTGAGGTGCATCCATCTTTGCTGCCTAGCTTGGTGGCCAACCGGCTTCTGGAGGAGGATACACCACGATACACCAGGGCCTCTGACCCCTTTGAACCCTGCGGTGGTGAGACATGTAGAGTACTGAGGCAGTATTTTTTTATTTATTTTGTGTGCTTCTATGAGAATAACCAAATATAACTGCCTTCTGTTCTTTTGTCTGCTGTATAGTCACAGTCCAGCGGTATGGCATGGAGGGATATGAAAGCCCAGAAATGCAGGTGACTGCTCCAGAGCGACAATCCAGAGCTCGATACAGGCCCGATCCTCAGTCCTCCATCCACACGGAGCCGGTCTACCGTTCAGGGTCCACCACTAGTGCCCCAGAGCTGGAGTCCAAGGCTGAACGCATCGCCCGCTACAAGGCGGAGCGGCGCAGGCAGCTAGCTGAGCGCTATGGTATCTCTTTGGATCATGAGCCAGATGTGGATATTCCCACCCGCTACACTCGCACCCAAAAAGAGTTTGAAGGCTCAGAGAGACGTAGTAGAGGGGAGTCAGTTGGGGAGGAAGGGAGAGACATCACCTTGAGTTCCTACAACAGCACCTCTGCCCCTAGCCCAAGGGCAGGACGCACAGCGCCCCAACACGGCCACTTTGACCCAGGCTATGAGATGGAACGAACTAGAGTGGACTCATTCTCGGAAAGGGAGAGGTTGATGAACCTGGAAAATCAACGCAGGGCTGCTCCTCCTGAGCCGCCAGCCTCTTCCTCATACATGGATGTGACCTCACTGTCCTCCACTGCCAGGGTGCCTGCTAAGGACTATCCAGTCACAGGGGTGCCACCCAGTTCACCGAAGCTGAGCAGGCATGCTTCCCTCTCCTCACCTAAACATGGTGTGTCGCCTGGGGACCTCTTCATCGAGCAACAGGCCCACAACATCCTCAGCAGACAGGGGTGAGTGGTTTTGATGCTTTTTTTTCCGTTTTGGCCTAATCTTTTTTTGATCTATATTTGTCCCGCAAGTAGTTTTCTCCGTCTGGTTTTGCAAAATCTCAAACAAAGAGTGCATATTGAGTCTTTATGGAAAAATGATCAGTCCTCAACTTGTGTATTTGATATCTCATTAGTAGGTCATTTCTGTTCTAGGGTCAAGGCCCCAGCTTCCCATCAAATTCATATACACAGGGTTCAAACACGGTTTCCATGTGAACCAGGACACTGCTGTATCATTGCCTTTTTAAAAGATAGACTCACTGACTGACTTGCCCTCCCGTGCTCTATCTCTGTCTCTGTCCCTTTTTCTCAGTCATGCATGTCCAAGGTCGACCTGTTGGCAGGACTGTGGTTTCATACCAGGTCAGGCAACCTGAGCTTGTTCTGGAACTATCCTCGAGTTAGGCCAAGTCCCACTGAGACCTACAGCTGGGCTTGCAAAATACAGGGAGATTAACACAAAATTTTTGTGGTTAAAAATAAAATAATTAAAAAATAAAAAAACTCTTTGCTAAGAGCTATTTCAGAGGCTGTTTGGATGAAATAACTGGCTATGTAGTTAATCACACATTTTTAAACCGCATAGCTCTTGAGGGAGTTTTGAAACCTGTAGGTGGTTGTTCTGGTTCGAATCAGTGGGTGAGTAAACTAAAAAATTCTAGCAAAGCGAAATGCACAACTAAAATCTGCATAAGAATGTTCACTCTGGTTATTGGTTAACTGTATCTGGGGTGGGAACAAGAACGTAAATACTGGAAGAAGTTTCCGAAAAGGTCCTATGAAGGTAATGTATTTGGTTGCTAGTCCAGTTCTGATTTCGATTCACTGGCTGCTAATAACTACAGATTTCACTGATCCATATCCCAGCTCATTTGCACCTGGCTAAATGAGCCTTTTAGCTCAAACTTACAGAGTTAGGCCTTTTAGTTGGGTCAGATCGAGGTTGGATCGTGTTCCCCACTACAAACGAACCGCTCCAAAATTTGTTTGTTTCCGGACTGAGACCACTTCCGCAGAGTCTCATGTGTTTGTTTTGGTCCACGCCCGGGTAAGATTGCTGTGTTCAGGTCTGGCCAAACAAATCACACCAAGAGGGAAAACGAACAAGACTCTAAAGCAACTGGACTTAAACGACACAGGTCTTTAAAACGTCTACAGACTCCTTGAAGTTCACCAATGCTGATCGGAGCAGTAAGTGCTACCTTTGAGAATATTACAAGTTTAGTCCTGTTTGTCTGTTTTTATTACCCTGGTTCAACTTAAGCCCTGGCAAAAGCCAAACATAGTTTCCTGAGCAATGAGAGATTAAATCTAAATTATACTTAGTTCATGCTGACAAAGAGCCCTTGCTTCATACTCGGTAGCATCTGATTGTGGCATTGTAAAGACAGACAGCAGCAGCTGCTTATTACCTTAAAGGGATTGTATTAAAAAGTAAATGGTGTTATCTGCTGCAGAGGATGAGCAGTAAGGAGTGTTTTGTCTCCAGTGCTGATAACGCATAGAATCAGCACATGCACCTCTTTACTGTATCTCTCTCTTCCTTATTTTTAATGTAACAACCAGCTGGTCGAGCCCAGGTCAGCTACAGGCTATGGCCCTTTGGTCTGCTGTTGCTAACGAAGAGATAAGATGTGTTCTCAACTCTACACTTGACCAGGCTGTCATTCCCTATTGGTCTCTGTTCCTGTCTGCATCGCCCCCACTCTCTCTTCCTCAGTCCCTCTCTCAGGTTTCAAAACTTGGCTGGGTGTGTGTCAGTGGTGCAGGAAGGGTGGCTCAGTGTGACTCCACGGTCACATCTCTGACCCACAGCTGGGTCTGATCAAGTCCAGTGAGGCCTGAGGGAAAGAAACAAATAGGAGAGAGGTTCTGTCTTTTGAGGGTACCTCCTGGCTCTCGACAATTCTCAGTCTGAAAAGTCCGACATGAATGGTTATATGAACGAAAGTCACACTTTTGCCCTTGAGTTCCTAAGCTCAATCTTGAAACAGCAGTTAACAAAACAATCTCACCTCAAAGAACATTTAGAGGCTGTGTAATGTAGTTGGAGATCCAGGTTTCTTTTTGTTTGTTTTTTTTTTTTTTTAGAAGCAATTTGCAAGCACAGAATTGAGTTTCTAGGAAAAGGAAAAGCTCCACCTGGAGACAGTAGGTCATCGTGATTAACCTGACATTTTAAAAGCATAAAAAAGAAGTAAACAAAGCCTTTTTATTGCTTTATTCAACTATGCTCACATGATGTATATCTTTTGTTATTGTTTGATTTTAATTCGGTCTTAAATCCAAAGTCTTATATTTGCCACTGTGAAACGGCAAATATAAAAAACGGCCATCCCAGCCTTCTCTGTCTGTATTTATGGTGATCTTAACTCAGGCTTGTGTAGAACAACTCTATTTGTCTTTATACAGCATCAGAGGCCCAGCATGACTCATCTGTCTTTTGGCTCTGGTGGTGTTAGATGGTATTTCCTCTGAATATCTGCTTCAGTGGATAAGACCTCAGTCTGACTTAAGTGAACATTTTCTCTAAATACAGTGATGCACTGATAACATGAGTGCAATCTGTGGCCAAATCTGATGTAATATAAGTAAACTGAGATATTGTGTTTTTGTAGTCATCACTCTTCATTTAATAAACATTGAATAAGAGATTTATTATTTATATTTCATTGCATGCGATGCCTCTCCCAACACCACAATAACAATGAAATGTCTCACCAGAGAGTTGAACTTGTATTCTTAGCAGGATCCTGCTGGTGGCCAAGCCAATTCTCATTCTGGTCAAGCTCAATGTGAAGTCAGTGGTGTGTGTAATGCAGTTGTGTGTCTGTGTGTGTGTGTGTGTGTGTACCAAGAAAACAGGCTGAATCTAGACTGTTACTCACACACACACACACACACTCACTCGCTCACTCATTCACTCACTCACTCACATGTCTCCCACCGGGTTTCCATTGGTACAGTGCAAGGGCGAAAATGAACACTGATTGGTTCCTCCAGACTGATGCTGAGGGCGACACCCACTCTCTCATCAACTGGCCGTCGAGGTACAACCAGGCTGGTCATGTCCCACCCCGAAATCACTTACCATGTTCCCATTCAGCTGGATTTCGCAAAACCCATCAAGTCTTATGAGCAGTGCTTCTTAAACCACAGATCAGGACAGGACCCTGTACTGTTCCCCACAACACCATTATATATTCTCTCTTTTAATTATCTAATCTTTTAGGGTAAAAAATACACTTACTGAGTTGGGGGTCCTGAGCTGATTGAAAGACATGCATGTTTAAGAACTTCTGCTTTTGAGCTTTGACAGTCAGCTGACATCATCCTCATTGTCACAAGCTCAATTTCCCTTGGCTTCAGACCATAACTTAATTTCCATGTTGCTGTGTTCAATTTAATCCTTGTGTTAAAATAAATTTAAGCGGCATATCATATTAAACATAATGTAATAAACACGGGAGAAAATATATAACAGTGAAGTTGCTGTGTTGTTTCTTTTCCAAGATCAACAGTGGCTTTGTATCATTGACAATAGATTTGGGGCTTATGCTTAAAATATGCATCTTCCACTCTGTTCTCTTTGATTCTCTTCTTTCTTTCTCTGCCACTCTCTATTTATTTATATGTGTATTTATCAAGAATCAGGTGAGATAGATGCTATCTCAAATATGGCTGGGTATCATTTAAATATGTTCAGTACCTTTGCTAATACACAATGAGTGTATGACTGGTTTCATTTAGAGTTTGAAACTCATCATATTTGGCAGTTTTTTTCAGTAGTACATACTGCAGTAAGTAATGCAGTTATAGTTGCCTGCATATCCATGGTTACAGTGCAAACAGGAATTGCCAATAGCTGTTTCAGCATGACTTTTCAGGGTGAAATTTTTACAAAACTTGAACAAATATGGGTTGGAAAAATTGTAGTTGTAATCATAGTTCCAAAACTTAAGTATGGGTATCTGAGATAAAAGTAAGCAAAAGAATAGGAGTAACAAAATTCATCAAAATTAGCTGTTTTTGAGGCTTTCGTGGCCTCAAAATAGCCTAGGATCCAAAGGGTTAATTGACAATGAAAATAATCATTAGTTTGAGCTCTGGTTTCAAGATCTTACTTTGAGGAATAGGAATATGGTTTTCTACCAATTTTTGTAGTATATCAGCATTTAAAGATGCCCTGTGGAGATTTCTTGTAAACACTTATTTTAGACTCAGAAAAGCGACCAAGCATTCATTGCAAACTTTCAGTATTTGCCCTTTGATGCAGCATTGTGATTTTGGGCTAAATAAATAAAACTGACTTGACTTGACAGTTCTTGATACTCCGCTCTACAGAGTCATTACTGATCTTACTCAAAAAGTACTGAGGTTCAACACCCAGCTCTAATATCAAACAAATCACAGAATCACTTCCCCTCTTCATGCTAACAGGCGTAATAACAAGAGATGGTCAAGAGTTCGAGTTGAGTGCTGTGTTTTGCTTTTTCTTCTTTTCTTTTTTTTTTTTTTATAAACCAATTTTGATTGCAATCTTTTTGAGTGGAAGACCATTAAGCTGTGTGTGTTGTACAAATGTTAACCCACACTTTGTTTCCTTGAAGAATCAGAGTTAGGGAGAGGCTTGTGAGAGAGGAAGGTCGCCAGAGGAGCCCAGAGCTGGGAAATGTTACAGAAGCCCCAATGTACCGCAGACAATTTCAACACCCGTCCCAGACTTCTACACGCCACCACATAGACCCACCAAGCACCCAGCAGGTCTACTCTCACCACCAATCCCACCATCACCCCCAGTCTCATCTCACCCGATCTGGGTTGCCGGGAGGACAAGAAGTTGGCGGTTACCCCAGTTACCTGTCCATGACCTCTGGAGCTCCAACCAGAACTGGCCAGCAGCAGGACGAAGAGATTGAGGAGTCAGAAGGCGTGAAGACAGAGGGCCTTCTGAAGAGTAGGAAAGCAGTGCTGCCCTCAGAGATCCGCCGCAGGGAAAAGAGCATTGACGACCCACGGAGAGGAAGGGGGGAAGAGGAGCTGGGGACCTCCAGGCTGCAGGCTGAGACAGAAGATCCTGTAAGAGGAGGACGCAGAGGCAGGTGGGAGGAAACAACTGAGCCACCGAGGTACGCAGAGCACACCACCCAGCTGCAAGCAGCGGAGAACAGACCTAGAGAGCGGGAAAATGCCATTTATATCCACAAAGGGTTGGCCACCACCCACATCCAACCCAGAGCGGCGCATGCAGGCCTAGGAAGCTCCACCTCCAGCACAGCGTTGAACCGCACTTTGTCAGATGCTGGAGGTCCACGAGTGCCCAGTCAGAGAAACCTGCACCAGCAGATCCAGGATCCCCGGGACATCAAGGAAGGTGAAGGTTTCACTAATGGAGAGAGTCACCAGGACGCCCGAGTGTCTGTGGCCCAGCTCAGACATTCCTACATGGAGAGCACCACCACCCCTCCAACCAGCCGCAGGTCTGAATTGTACGTGGCAAAGTAAAACATTGCACCTCCGCTGCTCGCTGGGTGGCTGCTGTGGAACTCACCCTGATGCTTGTCACCTAACATGAGCTGCTACTGAATGACTAACAAGCAACCGAGTCTGATGTTAAGTTAACATCAAAGCGCAATGATTCTATCAGTTGCTAATCTGTAGAAATGGCATTCATGCATTAATTGCCTAACACTAAGCTTCCTATGATGATCTGTTTTTTGTTCTATATTGGCACCGTGACTTGTTTGTGCAGCCAATGAACATGCACCTGCTTTAACGGCTGATAAATTTGCTTGGTCATGCTCACATACTTGGCTTAAAAACCAGGGGTGTGACTGAATATTCAAACTTTCACCTCTGTTTTTTAACCGTTCCATTGTTGTTACCATCTCTCTCTATCTCTCCCTCACCACACTGTATTTTCTCTTTCCTTCTGGTACTCTATCTGTTGGTCCATCTCCTGTGTGGGCCCTCCAGTGAAGTGGAGGGCGACAGGGCACTTGCAGGCTACGAGGCCCCTTGGAGAGGGGAGAGGGACAGGGGGCGCAGGCCCCGACAGTATATCTATCCAGGGGAGAGTAGAAAGACTTCAGAGAGGTTTAGGACACAGCCCATCACTTCTGCTGAGCGCCAGGAGACTGATAGGTACTGCCCTGGATTCAGGAATGCATGGCTGAGAGTGAAGAATGCTACAAAATGTCCATATGATCATGCATGTCAAGGAAATCATCACACAGTGGTAATTTTAGTGTATTTTAGGCACAGAAATGTTGATTCTAATCAAGCCGCCGTGCACTATACTGATTTTAATCATTGAATGTTTGCTGTTTAGTATCCAATGAATAATTCTATAGAATGCATTAAGTCCATAATCAGATTAATACTATGAGCTGGATCATAGTTTACCACAAGCCAATCGCTGTGACACACATGCACACAAACATGCACACATATGTACATGGACACACTCACTTTGTCCTTGATGTTGCCCCTCACTTTAACAACATTAGCAAACAGGGAAGCTTAAAGGCCAAAGGTCCCTCTGATTGGGCCTTGGCAGTGGTCATCACATGTGACCATACCAATGAAGCATGAATTGGCCTTTGTTGGTAATCACTCCCTGAGACCATGGAGCTGAACAGACTTCTGTAATGCTGTCTAATTCTCCAGCTTAGTCTGCTTTACTGACTGTTTCCCTTTTTTTTTTTTTTTCCATTTCTTCTCCTAACACTCCATACTCCAAACCATAAACGACTGCTTCTTACTGAAACTCTTCAGCTCCCGTGTGCCCTAACTTTCTCTCGTTCCTGTTCCTAACAACTCGTCACCCTTTGATAATAATCAAGTATGTATTGTTGCATGGATATTTGCAGGTTTTACTGATTATCTTTTTCTTTTTTTTGCACTTTTTGAAGGTCCTGTGTGAGTTCAGAGTTTGTTTCCACCGAAGGTAAGTAGTTTCTTTTTACTGTGACTTGTCTTTGCAAAGATTTGACAGTTTTAGTGTAGAATTTGATTTTCAGAATATATATCTGTAGCAGTGAGTGGACATAAAACACAAACACATTGACATAAATAGGTAGAATTCAAGCATATTTTTTGGTTATAGACATTTAGATTTTTTTTGCAGTAAACACGTTTTCCACAAACACATCTATTGTACATACATCAAGTAAGAAGCACAGATCATGAGCTGCTGAGGCTTCCTTCCTTATATGTTACATGTATATTACATGTTAACTAATGGATTAAGCACAGCTAGCTTTAGTGGAATTATTAGCATTACTGTTTCATGTGTTTAACCAATCGGATTGCTTGGTTGAGACTTCCAGTTCTATAATGGGCGGTGGCACATTAATAGCAGTGAAAAGTGCTACAGTTATGTTTGGGGATAGTGAATCATATAGGGAGTATGTTTTTAAGTTTTATGGTATAATTTTGACTTATGAGCTAATGCTAACAAAAGCAAATATTCACATTATATTCTAGTTCTTTTAAAGGGTAATAATGTTGCCAAAACCCAACTGGAGGACTCATAACTCTCAGATATTACCACAGTTCTCTGAGAAAATGGAGTTTCATCAACTCTTTGTTTTTGGACAAGTAGTGTTGATGAGATCACGGTGATGTTAAAAGCATCCCATTAAGTTTATGCTTCAGTTTTGTTGCTTACCACTTGAAGTAAACCTACTCTGAATCACACTTGCAGTATGTCAGGGATATCATCTGTTCAAAGGTCAACACTTTAACTATGCTGAATAATATCTATTCTGTACATTTGCCAATAAAAACAACATGACTGACATGATTATCTTCACAGTTAAATCCCACCACAAATGAATAAAATCTGACTTTCCAGCAGCCTTATATCTAAGCTCCACCAAATGACTCAAATCTTCTTTTTTTTAAACTATTATTTTTTAAAAGGAAAACATAACATTTGTAGTGGTGTTTATAGAGTCATTACTGGTGCTCACAGTAGCATAACAGCACAGCAGCTCCACAGAGGGCAGAACCAGCTCATCTGCTTTTTATAAGCACACACTCAGCCGGCCGCTTTTTGTACTGACTGAGAATTAAAGGGAGCAGAGCTCAGCACAGCGGCATCAGTCAAAGGGAATAGTTGTTTGATGATGTCATGTCATATGTCTTGCAGAGATGTCTTGCACACAGTGTGTGTGTGTCTGTCTGTGTGTGTGTGTGTGTGTGTGTGTGTAATCGTGCCTCTCACACCTGTCTGGCTCTGCATAGTCTCCCCAATGACGCCAGTCACAGGTTTTGTGGTTTATCTTTGCTCCCAGCTATGAAGCCAGATGGTGTCTAATGATGAAGTGAACACAATGATGGTGATCACAGGATTTTAACTACATTACACTTAACAATTGAGTTAACTTAGAGGAGAGAAAGTCTTCTTGTATCACAATAGATGGAACATTTCTTGGACACAACAAATGTGATTGAGGTGCACTACACTACAGCAAAATTAATTTAGTGTGGCGCAGTTGGAGAAACTTATTAAGTTAAAACTTAAAAAAAAAAAAAGTGTACTGGTGACTGTTTTCTTTCATAATTTCAAGATTCTTGAAAATCAGGTTTTGCCTTTAAACTTAATTTGTGCAGAAAGGGCATATCATTGTGTCATCTTGTTATAAAGAGTTTTCTTCTAAGCAAAACAGCACTGTACCATTTTTATTTGCATTTTAAGGAGTACGCCATCCATAACGTTGAGGAACTCACAAGACTCACAGTAGTCAAAATCAAATTGTTTTTACAACTTTGACTAATCAGAACAGGAGAATGACTGATGCACTTCAGCGCATACATTTCATCTTCATAACTAAATCATAAAACAGGGACAATATCAAGAAATAGATCACACAACTTATAAAAGATCAAGAGTTTTTGTTTTGTTCTCTGTGCGCTTTGGTTTCATGCCTCCCTTCTTCTCTGCCTCTCTTTCTATAGCTGATGAAGAGAAGCTAGATGACCGGGCCAAGCTGAGCGTGGCAGCCAAGCGCTCTCTCTTCAGGGTGAGCTTCAGTTTCAGCCTGGTTGTCCTCTCATTTCTTTGACCTTTTACGCACATGCATACAGGTGGTGAGTGAGCATTCCTCTTCCACCGCATACAGTATGTCAGCTGATCACATGGTGGTTCTGGACACTAAGCACCAGAAAAATGTGCTTCTAATCAAGGACTGATTTTTCTTTTCTGCCCTCTCGTCACTGCGTGGAGCTAAAAACTTGGAAATGATTTAGTTTCATCGCAGGCGTGGATCAGACTACACGAAGCATAGAACAAGCATTTTAATGGAACACATTTCAGTCCTGCACATGTGTGAAATTGACCCCAAACATACTCTGCAGTCCTGATTGCTTGAGCTAAATTCAGTCGATACTTAAATTTCCAAACGGCTTTGGTAACAGATGTGATCTTAATGCACTCAGTCATCTGTCTTTAATCACAGTTATGCAAATTTTTTGACACATTCATCTACTCTAGTAGCCAATTCAGTCATCAAACTTGCTGTCTTTTTCCATGCAAATATTCCCATGTCAAAAGTTTGTGCTCATGTTTCAGTCTTTCACTTTTGACCTAACCTCAGAGCAACTGAGTGAATTCTTTCCCCGGGATCATCCTAGGGTTAAGGTGAACTTAGATATTCCAGTGATTTCATAATGATTTTCCATGTTTACCCCGACATTCCCATCCAGGAGCTGGAAAAGAGCATTGATGGTGGAGCTCCTAAACCACGGTCCAGGAATGCAGCGGTGGACAGGAGGCTAAGACGTACACAAGACCGATCCAGAACTCAGCCAATCACCACTGAGGAGGTGGTCATCGCCGCCACGTAAGTCTTTACTGGTTGCTGTGAGTCATTTTAATGTAAGCTAAAAGAGTAGTTTGACATGTTTGGAAATAGCTTAGCTTAGCATAAAGAGTGGGAAAACTGGAAGTCAATGGCCTTGCCAAAAAACCAGATACAGCACATAACTCCCGATCAGTGGTGGAGGAAGTACTCGGATCCTTTGCTTAAGTGCTGCATTTTTATCTACTTAAATGCAGAAGTCTCATCAGCAAAATATAATTAAACTATCACAATTAGAAGTATTTGTTCTGAAGAAAATATTTTCCTTATTACTCATACATTAATTATGCTGTCATAGTTGGTGGAGGTGGAGCTAGTTCTAACATAGTTAGCTTAGTCCAGTGGCTCCCAACATGGGGGTCGGGCCCCCTCCAAAGGGTCACCAGATAAATCTGGCTGCTTGTCTGATGAGGTACTGTAGAAGGGAAGAACTAAATTCTGCCAAAAATTTTGATATTTTTCCCTAATCGTTTCTCTTATTGTGAAATATTGGATCATTTGACCTCCCAAACAGTTATGGAAAAGAAACTGTCTATGACTCTTTAGTGGGACTGCTTACAACTCATAGGCATTTGAAGTGTGACAAGGCCCCAACCAGACACTGGGGTCACAAGCTAGAGACCACTGGTTTCATCTGTAATGAAGTGTTGTATTTGATAAACTTATCATATGTGGTATGGTATCTAACCTTCCAGATTGGTTTGGTTTTTTTATTCTCCCAAATTACTCCCCACGTCAAGTTGCTATCGATTTATTTTATAGAGGCAGAAATCAAAGACTCTGTAAAACCTAAACTATCTGCAGTGATTAGACATCAGTGGGATAAAGGGAGACCATATGTTTTTGTAATATGGATTATTTGAACATACCCTCTAAGCATTTGAAACTTTTGTGAACAAGCTCTTTGATGTAGCAACATTTCCTCACTGTCAACCTGAAACATAATCCATCACCCTTTCTGTTCTGGAAGCGATTCAAAGTTTCATTTTTGTGTGAAATTGAAAACCGAAATGAAATTTTGGTTTAAGCCTCCTCAACATTCTTGTGCCTGTGTGAATTACCCTTCTTCTTCATCACCTGGAGGTCACGTGGCTCATTCCATCTGTCACCTGTGTTCTCTCTGTCACCTATCTGTATGTGTGTGTGTGTGACTATGTCCCTGTCCTTGACTACTGTAGCAACCCCTCTCACGTGCCACAAACGGTGACTGTTCACACTGCTGTAACACGCGTCCCTAGCCCCACCCTAGTTTGCAGCACTCTCCCACCATACAGGTACATGGCACATGAATGTGTGCGAACGCTCACACCGAGCTACCAGTGTGTGACTAACATGAGTGATCGTTACTGAATACTGCTCATTCACCACAGCATAGTTGGCATCTCAGAGTGGTACTGATGTATTATGAGGTAATGAATAGAGTCCTAATGTACAGTGTTTTTTGACGTTTTGGTGCCCTCCTGTGTGACTGGAGGAAACTACATGACCTTTACACCAATGTTTGGCTTGATGTCACGGTTCTGTTTGTAGTGGGCATGACTCATCCTGCATGTGTAACAACACATTTTACTTGAGGGTTTAAACTTCTATCAGATGTCCTTGTCATAATTAGCTCCACAAAGCTATCTGATATGCAGCATGCCACTTGCTAGCTTGCATGAGCTTACCAGAAGTCTCCATTTCTTCTACCTCTTTGTCTCCTGGGTGTCATCCTCCCCTCAGCCTGCAGGCATCCTCACAGCAGAGCGCCGCCGCCAGGGAGCAAGCGCGGGAGGCCCGGCAGATGCAGGAAACCCAGGAGGCTCAGGGCTCCAAGCAGGCATCCAAAATGGAAGTGAAAGACCAGAGTCAGAGTCAGTCTCAGGACGAGCCTGACCTCTGCACCCTCAGCCTGGCAGAGAAGATGGCACTTTTTAACCGGCTGGCTCAGCCTCCCAGCAGGGTTACTCGCACCAGAGGGGACACACGCCAGCGCAGGGCCAACGCTCGCTACCAGACGCAACCTATCACACTGGGAGATATGGAACAGGTGGGACAGGAGCAGGATGATTAACAGTTTTCTTTTATTTCTATAGTTATGTCATTTACTTTGAAGTTTAAACTTACTTTGCAATTCTGTGTACCTTAAGGCTGGGATATGCTTGAAACAAACTACTTTGTACAGTATCATCTGACCACATCTAAAAGGAAAGTGTTTATAGCTCTCCACCCTCTCACCTCACTTGTCAGATGCAGTAGTAGCACAGAAGCACAGATAACTGCAAAAGTCTATTAAAGCCTTTGTGCATAAGTCACCCTCAAGATGTGACACTGAGAAGTTCCCTAGCATAAATGTTTACTCAACATAAGTGTGACAGAGCATTGACATTTTACTCTTTTGTTGTAACAAATATCAATATTAAAGCCCTGAAACATCAGTGCATCAGATACGGAATCCTGCTAATTAGACATTTTTAGCATGCCAACATGCTTAACTAAAATAGTGAATGTGGTTAACATTACACCTGATAAACATTACCATGAGCATAGGTATTATTATTTTGTCATGTTGGCATTTAGCACTTCCCGAAATGTTACAAGGAATTTTGAGATGCTCTAAATTAGTGGTTGTGGAATGTTAATTTTCTTTAAAGGAAGAAAATATTTTTTTGAAAAGTCCTCTAATTAGCAAATTGATAATGCTAGCATGTTAAACTGTTTCTATCTGAGTCAAGAATACAGGCCGACTTTGGTCTGAATGTACTACCATGGACAGTGTAATCAACCATCACAGAGGTCTGGTGGAAGTGGGTTCAAATCTGTCCCATGAACCGATAAGCACTTCATTTGAAGCATACTGACAACTTTGCACTAATGTTAACATATCCCCTTTTTCTTTTGTTTGTTAAAGTTTTAGGATCATTTCAACATATCACTGCAATTTGTGGTGACAATGTCTTTTTGTGCTGTATACACTTGGCTTTACAACTGACTGTGTTACACGTCTTTCTTTAGACTGTTCAATAAGAAACAGAAAGAGAAAAGTCCACAATAGGATAAGTTCACAAAAAAACTTTAATGGGGGGAAAAAATGGAGAAATGCGAAGAGCAATACAAGAGGGATCGCTTTTCTACAACTGACAGACATGCAATAGGAGTATACAGAGTATACATAAGTAGCTGTAGTAGCTTAATAAAATATTAGCTAAATAAAGTGTCCAATGTATAAGTAAATGTGTACTAAATCAAAAAAATTCAGGCCAGTACAAAGTAATCTATTCCTTTTATCGAAACGGAAAATACATGAATCAAGCATTGTAGCATGTGCGTGTCTCTGCTCCAGGAGCCCTCAGACATAGACATCACAGATGAACAGGAGCTATGTGAGAGGCCGGTAGAACACCTACAAGTAAGGTTCCTCTGAACAATTGCCATGTACTTGCCTGAGAGGCTGACGCAGCTGAGGCATTTCTCAGAAATGCCCATACATTTCTCTGATCATCACGTGCTGTGTGTATGGCATCTCATTTTTAGGCCCATCTCCGTGTTGTTGTGTGATTTCATTATGAATGTACAGCGCATGGCCCGGCTTCTGAGTGAGTTGTGACTCAGTGCTCATCATCCCACTGTGTCACTGAGGAGGCTGCGGGGTTGTGGTGGTGGAGGAGAGGAGAACAAAACCACTCCAACTCTTGTTCACCACCACACGGACTGAAAACAGCTATTTGTCATTAGCTTGTTGGAAACCAGCAACTGTTTGAGGGAGGGAAAGCATGAGGAAGAAGATGGAGACAAAAGTTGAAAGAAGTTAAAGGATTCTACAGTCTTTATATACAGTTTTGTGCTTCCCATGGATGTTAACTGTTGCTTCTCATTCGTTTCTCAACAAAAGTGTAAGGTTAGTTCACGTGTATGTAATGTAAAGTCATTTTCAGACTGTGTGTTTTTAGGCTACAGCTGGATGCATTGTGTGTAGGGGGGTAAGCTGGCATGGCTTTGTGATGTGGGCTGATGCTGACCGGCAAGATAGGCTGCCCTTTGATGCTCAGGAAGTGCAGTGAGTCAGGCAGGCGGTGATTAGTCAGCATGATTCTCTGCAATTTTGTGTGTATGTCTGTGTGCACTTTGCCCGAGCTGTTTCTCAGCCTCTGTGGCCAACTGACCCATTTCTTTCCTTGTATGCATCTCTTTCTATCTCTATCCTGTTACACAGCTTCAAAACAGTGCGGGCTCTCGGTTCGGACACCTCCCTTCTTCATCATCTTCCTCTGCTCTGAGAGCAGGAGGCACCGTCTCCACTGACCACGCTGGAGACATCCACATACCCCGGGCAGCAGCCCGGGTCGAGGCCGCCCCTCCTAGCTCTGACAGATCTCTGCCCCCCTCCCAACCACACGGCCCAGCCTGGAGGCCCCAGGAGTCAGTGGACCAGCAGAGACAGCCTTACCAGATTGTGCCCCAGGAAGAAGAAGGAGCTGATCTGGGAGGAGGGAAGAGGAAGCTGGCCTCTCCTGAGGGAGAGGTCAGGCAGGCAGCTCTGCCCCAGCCCCAGCCTGGAAGAGAGAGGAGGGAAGAGGAGGTGGAGGAGGAGGGGGAGGTGGAGCAGTGGCTGGCCAGACAGAGGGGAGACAGAGCCTTGCAGAGCTCAGAGAGCCACATGGTAGAGGAGAGGCAGGAGCAGAGGGGGTATCTGAGGGAGGAGGCACAGTACCCAGCCAGGACCATCAGTGGAGGTAAGGACAGAGAGGGATGTCAGCTTTTTATATTATAGAAGTTTCCTTTTTTGTTGGAGGTTCATGTCATTTTTCATTTACTTTTTTCTAGTTTACTTATTCGCTGTGAACAATATGTGAACTTTTGATATCTCTGAGAGTTTAACAAATTACATTATTTCAATGTCATATTTTGCTTTTCCACCATTTAGTCAATATCATGTCTCATCAGTCTAAACCACAGTCACTATTACAACACCAGACTTTGACACTAGAAAAAACAACACTGGCCTAATCTGTTTTCCTGTGTGCATTGTTGAAGTTTTTGCTGAAGTCCTGCATTTATTTTTAATGTAGCATTATCTTTTTTTAACATATTATGATTATCACTACTATTATTATACATTGCTTTATGCATATAGGGAGATGTGTTTTCATGTATCCGCAAGAACAAATCTTTTGAGATACGTCTGATAATTTGCTAACTTCAGCATGCTGACACACTAAAATAGTGAACATTGTAAACATTATACCCGCTAAACTTTAGCACCATTAGTATTGCCATTATCATTTTTTATCATGTTAGCATTTAGCTTAGCATTTCTCATGTATTTTATCTACATAAGGATGCAAGGATTATTTTTTTCATAATATTGCATGCTGACATGCCAAACTAAGATGGTGAACATATACCTGATGAAAATCATCATGTTTTGTGCTATGTATAGCAAATGCTAACACGCTATGCTAATGTCCTGCATTGAGCATTTATATATCAGGTTTTTTATGTATCACAAAAAGGTACAAGGAATTTTGAGATAAATGGTTGTAGGATGTTAGCTTTCTTTAACGGGACAAACTTTTAAATTAAAAAAACAAAAACAGCTGATAAGATATGCTTAACGAGGCGACTGTAAGACGTAATAAACACCAAAGTTAATTTCACTCAACAGTCAACAACCATTTCTCATTCACCCACATTTCCTGTTACATTCAGTTTGTGGTTTTCAGGCTTCCTTTTTGTCTGTCACTCTAAACCAAACGCTTGGATTGTGTCTATATCGGTGTACACCCTGTCTGAGAGAGAGCGCAGAAATCAGTCAGTTGAACAACAAATTCAAATCTGTAATTGCTGGTTTATGGAGTAGGTGATGATAGAGCAGTATGGATGGACAGACAAAGAACAGGCAGTTGCGCTTCAGCCACAGAGCTACTGTGTGGGTTATTTGATTACAGCTGTAGCAGAGAGGTTAAAAGCTGTGAAAACTGCTTCTCACAGGTCGATGAGAGCCTCTTGGTAAGCATGAAAGATGTTCGCTCCCACGCTGGTTTGTGCTGCTTAGTTTGCGCTTTGATAGCAATGACTGTACTTTAATGCAAACCCCCTTAGTCATGGAATTTCTGGAATATTGTGCTTTCTGGAGGGGTTTATCCTAGACTGGATAGATGGTAAATTTTACAGAATAATAACAAAATGTATTTTAAATGCCGTTTCATTGCTTTTTTTTTTTCCTCATTTCAGCTCCACCTAATGTAATTTCACATCTAAGCCACTGTGGGAACCTTTTCATACAGTTGCTGTCTAGTTATTGATTCTGCTCACTCATACTCGTCCTATGTGTGTCTGTCTGCTGCAGAGCTGCCGGAGCCCGCTGTGGTGACACCCAGAGCACCATCTGGTTCGCCCAGGAGTGTGTGTCAGCCTCCGGCGGCAGACACACAAGCAGACAACAGTGGACAAACAGCCGCCCTGTTCCAGCCCGAGTTTGACGACGAAGAGCTCAGCGACATGATGTCGGCCAGACACATGTCCATCAAAGAGAGGTGAGGCTGACGGTGTGGTCAGCAGTCATTGATTTTAAACTTAATTTGAGTGTGTAAAATTGTCTTTTTACATATTGTGTATTCAGGACGTTGTTTTACCGCACGTATGACTGTGTGCAAGTACCCAGAAACTTCTCATTTAATCTGAATGCGATTTACATCAGCTTGGCTTAAAAATGTACTCCTTTTTTGGATCAGCTGGTTAGTAAATAAAGCCAACGAAATTAAGGTTGAATGAAAAGGAGAGTCACTTTCATTGTCTTGGCTTGAAATGTGGGTTAAATGGGGAAAGGAAATGAGATCATGAGGAGGAGACAGAGTGAGTTAGTGGGTTTTTAGGGTTTGTTATTTTCAGCAATAACAGCAGCACAGTGTACTCGGGCTCTTAAATCACAGAGATGGAACGGATAGAATGGACATTTCTATTCATACTGAAGCTCTTGATTTGCTCTTGGACTCTGATGCATGGGATTCAAAAAGGAATTTAATATTAAATACATAATAAATGAAATATAATAACATCTTGCAGGCAGTCCTGTGTGCCAACATAAGGTATGACGCATAAACATCAAAGCTAAGCACAGTTTTCTATGCCTTTTTTATATGTGCTTGTTCATCACTTCAGTGAAATTTAACATTGGCTTTTAACTGAAGCTCAGTATTGGATTCCCCAACAATGAAAGGGTTACATAAATCCAGTTATGTCACATTTTGTAGCCTGCTGGTTCAACTAGTAAACGCACCAGATGGTGATCACATTCTATATTGATTGATGACATAATGGAAATACATGTTAACTGGTGTTAAAGAGTGTATGCTGACGTCTTTGAGCCTCTCACATTTTCAAAAGATTTTACTAGATGCGGTATCTCTATGGCAGATACAGCTGGTCGCTTCTATTCAGTGTCATTTTCATCCTGTTTGTTGGCGTTGTAATGAACCCCTCGGGGCAGAACAGGACTTTCCCTCATTGGGTCACAGAGGAGTGGTTGTGAGAGGGTCAGAGGGCACTGCCAGCGCCCGGACCCCTCCCCTATGGGTCTTGTCTGCTGCCCTCTCAGTCATGAGAGATTCATAATTGAATCTCTGTTCCTGTTGCACCATACTTCAATATGTGGTTTCATATTCCCTCATGTGCTTTATATGTAATCACACAACTACTCATTTAAAAGACTATAAATCAAAATATTCCACTTGCCTCACTGTTTTGCCTGAATTTACACAAGCTAAAAATAACAGCACCTTTTTCTATTGCTTTAACTCTCTGTTTAGTCCAAAGTCTGTCAAATACGGTCTCAGCTCCAGTTACTCTGACTGACATCTCTAATTGATGATTACGTCTAATTGTACTCTGGCTGTCACCAATCTGTTTATCCATTATCCAGAGCTGAACATTATTTCTAAGTGTGGCTGCTAAATGACACACTAGCTGCCTCTGCTTAGTGTCTTCACTGCAAACACTAGATGAGAGTAACGAAAGCTTTGGAACAACACTGTTTTTTTTTCTTTTTTTTTTGTTGGCTTCAGGGTTGTGACAGATTGTGTTAAAGCTTCGGGGAAGCAAGGCTGAGGCAGGTTCTAAGCTAGCAGCAACCTTGTGCTGAGCACCGTCTTTCTTCCTTTTTCTACACCAAAGTATCTGAGTGTGATGACAGAGCTCATTTTGGAAAATGTGCTCATTTGCTTTTTTGCTGAGTAGATCGAGATTTTACGTTTTGGTTTGTGTGCAGATCACACAAACAACAACAATCTGTTAATTACAACAGTAAGATTTATAGTTGCTGTTAAATATATGAGATTTTGGACACCAAAGATCTTTTATAGGAGTTCTAGAAGTTGATTGTTGGTGTAACTAACAACAGATATTCTTTTCTAAATTTGGAAACAGCTCACATTATTACATTGTCATTGTCAGATAAAAGCCACAAAAACCACGTTTTGGCAAAAATTTGTTTTCATTGGTTTTCACTTTTTACTGGAGTGCGGGACTTATGTCTACCCCATCTGACATTGATTTTTACTTGAATGATCGTTTGCTCTATAAAATGTCAGACAATAGTGAAAAATGCCCATCATGTTTTCCAAAAGCCCAAAGTGTCTCTAATGTCTTGTTTGTCTTGTTTGTCTTGTCTGAAAAATGCTTCAAAACCCAAAGATATTCAGTTTACAATGCTACAAAAAAAACAGAGGCAAAAAATACTCATCATTGAGAAGCTGGAACCAGTAATGTTTTTCTAAAAAAAAAAAAAAAAAAAAAAACTTTTATAAAACTTTTTTTAGTTGCTAATTAATTTTCTGTTTCAATACTGTTTTATACATGTACAAAATGACAATGTAAATAATCAACTCACTGAACATTGCCACCTCTGTAAATGTAACCCAGATTAGCTCAGTAATAAAAACAATAATAGTAATAATTTGGTTAATTTAAAATTAATACATTTAATCACTATTTAATTTGATTTTTTTTAATGTGTTTTGTATTTATTTTTATTTTGTTTGAACCTCTTCCCTCCTTGCTTTCTCTCCCTCCTCAGAGTGGCCTTGTTAAAGAAGAGCGGCGAGGAGGACTGGAGGAACAGGATCAATAAGAAGCAGGATGCGGTGAAGACTGCTGTGAGCGAGCAGCACGCTCAGCTCTGGGAGGTGGAGCAGAGCTTCAAGAAGAAGGTAACCACCTGATCTGCACACTCACTGCTGTCTGAACACATCAACAGACAAGTTACACAGTCATCTGCCCGTGGCGGTTACGTCTCTCATGTCATGTATAGTTATGGCAGTATGCCGCGTTCATATCATGTTGAAAAGATGGTAGATACATGTTATTTACTCCTGCTTATCAGGAGCAACCAAATTGTACTTTAGACTTGAATCATTGCATCTTCAAACAAGTTTAAACACATGGACCTCCAAGGAGTTCTTTGAACTGTCAAGTCACACCAGCGTTTTATGCCCATCAGATTTGAATGCAACACTAATGCAGAGGAAGCGACATGATGCTGACAGCGTGGCATTATGATAGCAAGTATTTCCTGTGTCAGCCTTTTGAATCCATAATTTATTATTCAGAGTTTTGGAGGTGTTCTTGATCTTTTCTGTGGCTGGCATGTAACGCTAGAGAGATATCAGAAGACAGCCAATAAATAATCCGTTTTGAATATCTCTAAACAGAGAGGTTGTGTATTGTCAATGTCTGTATCTTTTGATCTCTTTGTCTCTTTTCTCTGTTCTGCCTGATAAACGTCTGTTGCATGTTTTTGTGCTTGGACTCTATCGAGGGTTTATCTGCATTTATTCTAGTCATGGCTGTAGAATAATACTGTAGTCTCTGGATCAGTTGCACATTTTTTATGGTGCATACTGTTTTCACTGGTATGGAAGTCTCTGGTTGCCAAAATTTAAATGAAACAATTTAATAAAACCGAAAAGTCGTTTTCTATTCCTGTCTGCAGGAAAATTACATTTAACATTTTAAAATACAGTGTCTGCATTTGCATAATTACTGCCAAAATTAAACTCTATTACTGACATAATGATAATGCAAATGAATGTGAACTGGACTACATTTAAAAACTGGAGAACAACATGCAACCTAAACTTGAAAATGAAATGGCAAACTTTTGCTTTTGAATTTGAATTACCTCACAATTTTAGCTCATTTCTACTAAAAGATTAAACATTTTATAATTTCAGTTCTTAATGTTAGGCATCCATGACACATGAGAATGAATATTAAAATACATTTTGTTCATAATGCACACACACATTTTTATTTACACACATTTTTATAATTTACACAAAAAAAGTTGAATTACCATGTTAGACATCCATTCTTGTCCTTATCCATCATTAACAAAAAACATCCAGAATCTATGAAGATGCAAATATTTTAAATTTCAAAAGTACTAACTCATCAAGTACTAACTACTAGACACAAGATATCTCCAACTTCACTGTAAAGTCCATTCTCGGTGTATGTGTGCTGGAGTATCAAGTTTCCATATAACACTTGTGTAAGTTGCATACTGGACAACCAGAAAAATGTATTCAAACTTAACCTCAGATTTGAGGTGAGCACAGAGAAACCTTTCTCCTTCAGCAGATGAATGTGAAAACAAATTGCACATATTTCATTCTCCATGGTAAAGCATCCAAGTAACAATAAGCAGAACATATTTTTTAAAATATTTTTTGCTTAATGATTCATTTAAATATTGGCAGACATAAACTTCCATACTTAGGAGCTTTATTTGTCTCTTGAATATCTGTGTTATATTTGTTGTAGTTGTTTTGATTAGAGACAATCAAGATTCGAGTACACTAAGCCAAACTTGAAAGCCTAATTCTGCCTAAATTACTCACACATTGAGATGTAAAGTTTATTTTAGTTAATTACTGTATGTGCACTTTTGAGACAACAACTGTTCGACCAACTGTCAAGTGTCGGTGACAGTAATGACTAACTGTCTGGTGTCTGGCTTCAACCTTTCTTTCCACTGAACTGCATGTTACATGTAATCTTTCATTCTTTTGTTTGCCTTTGTCTCTGTTTGCATGTCCCTTTCCCTAAAAAAAAAAAAAATAATAAACCTCATTTCATCCTCTGCATGTGGAACGTGTCTCTATGTTGGCATCCAGGGTGTGTTTTTGAAGGGGGTTGGGTGGGACGCTACACATACCTCTCTGTTTAGACGTATTCACAACAGCTACTATCCAGCTGATTTTATTTCCAGCTGCTTATCAGAGTTTGTTCAGCTTCACTCCACAGCTCTGCTCATGCATTTTCTCATTTTGGGTTTTCAGGTTATTTAAGGTCAGGAAGAGCTTTGCTTTCTTTGATACCATTTTGAATGATCAAATCTGCTGCGTTTGAATGGCCCTTTCCCTATTTTTTTCCACAAAAGGCATGATGTTTTAATCGAATCAGGAAAATAAAAAATTCTTTTACCCGAGTTGAAAGACTGGCTAAATGGAGGTCAGGGGGAAGGACGGTTGATGTCGCTTGTCATGTTTTCATCCTCCCATTCATCAGTCTGTGGACACAATTCAGTCAATTTCCTGTTTTTGATCAAAGAGGTGCAACACTAAAAATCAGGCAGAGACATATCTACACAGTCAAATAAATGCCAGCAGCAGAACACATAGAGACTCCCATTGTTCCACCCAAGGACACTGTATTTTGATAAAAGTGCCATTCGTGTTACCCCACCCATGCTGTAGACTTGATATTTACCCAAAAAGTATTATCTACTGAGGGATTCTTGAAAGGAAGGGAAGTTATGAAATGTCCAAATGGTGTATCCAAAACTCCAGATATGATTTTTGCAACACCTCAGCCTTCAAAAAAAAACATATCCCTTCTCTCCTGCGGCTCCTTGTCTGCAGGACGATGAAGCACTGATGATGATTGATGACTTTGCTGTGTCCGACCAGCTATGGGTAAGGCCAGTGTGCAAGGCCGGAATCACACATGGACACGCACAGCGGTGGTATTTATCAAGTGCATTTAAATTGGATTAGTGATCTAAATTTTACATCCTTAACTGTGTTTCCTGGCTGCTACAGGAACACGCTCTCTTGATAAATCCACCCTGCAGCTAATTGTTAGTGTGTGTGTGTGTGTGTGTGTGTAATGTGGTGGTAATGGTGGTGGTATTGTGTTTGTCTTTATTACAATCATGGTGATGGTGTGTGCTTCTCTAATTCATCCCAGCTCTGCTCGTTGGGATTCAGATTTATGATCTCACATGGTGTGATGTGTTCTTTTTTTGTGTGTTTTTAAAAAAATTCACTTATGGTTGTGAATTTTAACCTTTAACAAAGTCTTGTTGATTAAAGACGGATAGAGTGATTTATTGGTAATGTGAGAAATCATTGAAAGTTGGAGTAGGAATATAATCCTTATCCCAGTTCTGAAATCTCAAGGTCTAAAACTGTAGTAGATTAATGACATTTGGCACACATCTCTACTCTGCTTCCCGTTTCCTCTCCATTCCAGCTGCTCAGGGCCACTCAGCTACTATTGAGGACGCTTGGGTCATATCCTCTGTAATATTTCTGGAAATTTGGGGGTTTGATGATTATAAAAATCTTTTTGGCAAAAAATAAATAAATTCAAGTTGCACTAATTAATATTTTCTATTAAAAATGGATCAAATGACTATGTGTAATGTGAAACGGGCTGCTTGTAGTGACAGATCCAGAGAATTATCACGTGACTCTGCAGTTCCCCTCATTAACCCACTGTACATTACCTGGACAACACCAAACGACAAACAAAGTAAGTGACTAGCTGGTGAACATAGTGCAGCACTTGGAGCAGCTAAAGAGCCTCAGGAGACCAAAACATCTAAAAGGAGCATGAATATTGGACTTGCATTTGTCATTTGCACCACAGTTTAACCACAATATAGAACAATAGTTAAGATAAAATAGGAATGAACAATGAAAGGAATCAATAAAATGTGATTGTTTGAAGGGGTTCTGTAGCCATTTATTATTGTGCTTTTCTTAAAAAACAAAAGGTCAAAATAAAAGCAGCAGTCATTTAGTTCCTAGCATGGGTAAAGCTTCAAAACCACGGAATCCTACACTTCCCATAATGCAACTCAATAGCGTCTTTCATTAGAACCTCCCGGCCCCACACCCAAAGTTTGTAATGGAGGCTAGTCAATCTTCATGTGTAAAATTAGTGAAGTGACCCTTTTTAAAAGTGCTGAAATATTCCTCAGTATTTCTAAAACCCTGGCCGTGGCCCTGCAGCTGCTGTACACTTGATTATATCCTCTTTCTTTCTTCTGCCCATGGCCATGCCTCTATAGGAGCCAGTCTTTTCCTCTACTTTCTCCCCTCTTCCTGAACCTCCTTTCCATACTCCTTCCCCTGATGAGTCAGCCAGCCAGGTAGGAAGTTGCATCAGGTCTTGCTGCCTGCACTGCTTGCCCTTCGCCCACCGACACACAAATCACAAACCCCATTTTTGAACATGCACAGTCATTGATTGATTTTAAATGACTAGTTTATGGAGACACTTTAAAATATCCGGTACTGTTGGAGGTTTTCCAAAATGCTCTGTAGCCATGCCTTGTGGTAAATTTCACTGTCAATACTATGTACAGTGCTCTGACAAACCCCCACCCCTACCCCCCCACCCCAATAAAGAGCCCTTCACTTCAAGTCTTCCTGATTTTTTTAGCTGCCAAAACAGTTTTAACAACAGCCATTGTGTTCCTATTTCATGCCACGAAATACTCAACCCTTTCCCAAAGCTTTGTCACTTAGCCGCTTTGTCACTGCCAACATGGCAGTCGCTGCAGCTTCTATCTGATGGAGAGTTTTCTGCTGTCTCATCGTTCAATCCTCGTCTCTTCACCTTCAACCTGTCTTACTTTCCTCATTCCCTCCCTCTGGTTGTGAAGGCCCCCAGATCTCCCAGACCCATGGAGGTGGATGAGAGACACCCCTGGAGACGGAAGGTGACCCTGTCGATACTGTGTACAGCGCTCTGGCAAACCCCCACCCCCAATCCCCCCCACCCTCCACCACCCCCTCCTCACCCAATGGCTGCCTTTGCACACTTTACAACTGTATTGCTCCTCAGAATTTGCACCAAATTAGTCACAATATAGTTGGTGACTAAAAGTTGTCATTGTCTGCTATTGTTCTTTTTCTTTGGTTTCACTTTAACTAATATTTCTTTTATTTTAATTTCATGGGTGACGCATTGCTGAAGTCATGTGCACCCACAGTCAATCAATTTTGCTTTGGATGTTAGTAAAGGGCGTGTCTTCAATGTGAGGCAGGGATTAATGTGCTTCATGTGTATTAGTTACCCCCCATTGGTGTCCTTGTTTTGCTTTGCTACTATGTCTGTTTGTGAATGTATCCCGCTGTTAAAGGAAAAGTCCACTTTAAACACTTTAACGCAGTTCAAAAACAACTGTTAGCAATATAACGTGCAATCCTGATTCCATTTGGTGAATTGTTGGTGGTGATGAGTCTTGTAGAGAGAAATTAATACCACGAAAATCAGAGAGACAAGTTTCTATGTATTTTTTTTGCTTCCTTCCTATATCAGTTCAGGAAAATGCTAAATAAAATTACATTGCCTACTCAGAAATTAATTCCTGCAATGCATCAAACATCATACACTGATATGTTTCAGCGTACAAGCTCCCTTAAAGTGGATTATTCCTTTAACATTCAGTCCTAAAGAACTATTCAGAATGACTGACGTAACTTCTCTGTCCATCTCTTCTGTTTTTCCAGAGAGTTGCTGAGATGGAGTGTCAGCAGATTGAGGCTCACATGTCCATCCAGGAGAGGAAACAGCAGATAGTAGCCCAAGAGGAGGCCTGGAAAAGCAAAGGCCACGGAGCCGCCAACGACTCCACCCAGTTCACTGTGGCTGCACGTATGGTGAAGAAAGGTCAGAGGACAGGACATACACACACACACAAACAGACACACATTCTCTACAGTCCTCTTTCTCCATCTCTCACAAGAGTTTAGTCCTCAGGTCAGTCTCAGCTCTGTTCCCCCGAATCCTCCAAAGCCTCTTTCTCAGTGCGCAGGTTGGGGAAAATGACTCTGCTTTTCCCTCCATCAGGCCCAGACACATCGGGCCAAAGTAGCAGCTCAGAGGTCTCTGCTCAGGCAGAAAATGATTTAATGGTTGCTGTTTTTCCCCTATTAGCTGGTCCAGAGGGGGCGGCTGATGGAGGGTTTCCTTTGTGTTTTGGTGAAGTCGGTGGGTTGGGCCAGATTATAGCTAATGGAGAGTGGCATGGGAAGGATTAGCATCCCTAAACTAGCTTCACAGATGTCTTAGACGGTGCCTCTTTAGCTTTGGCAGCCTTTGAGGCTAGTGTTGATGGCAGTTCCAGTGATTTGTTTATTACATTTTAGCTAGAAAATTGAACATAAGGAGACCTTGACTGCTGTGGAAAAGCTATCAGTGAGGTAGTGTCACATTTATAGAGCATATGACACCTGTTAAAACATCCACACCTGTGGCTTTCTATGTAAACCCACAAGATGACATCAAGACATGTCACTGGCCTTTTTACCATCATCAACACCCATCAATATATTAGAGAAGAAACACGGGTGGCGCTTTATTTTACTGGTCCTTTTTAATTTTGTTTTTAATTTGCAGGTATTTAATGACCAATCTTTAGGACACTATACACTTGCTCTCTGGACTGGCACTTCCTACCAATGTTCCATGATCACTTCATCTGTCTGTACAGGCCTAGTAAGCCTAATGACAGTAAATGACCCGTTCAGTGGTCAAAATGTTCTGCAATACTTGTCTGAATCAATGAAATGAAACTGGAGGACCAATAATGGCATATTTGGATATTTCATATATTGTAAATGCTATACCAGATAGGGATCTGTTTTATGCATTTTGGGTTATGGCTGGTTAATGCCTTTCTTTGTTCATGCATCAGGTTTGGCCTCCCCCACCGCCCTGCAGTCTCCAGTGCTGTCCAAACCCAAGAACAGCAGCCTTGCCATCTCCAAACCACAAGAAGGTCAGTTCTGTCCTGCTGTCTCATTCCTTTACTCTACTTTATACTCCTCTGTGTCTACTTTTTATACTCCATTATAGTCACTACACCCTTGTATCCTCTGGTTACCTGTTATGTCACAGTGCTATCATGTGGAGCAGTTAAGTTCATTTGGCAGGAGTAATGAAGACTAGAGGGCTCAGCAGCAGCTCCAATCTGATTTAGACTTAATGACAGTGGTGTACTGGTCATAGGGCATACCGGGACAAATCCCAGTGGGCCTCCACATTGGTGGACCGATGGATCGTCAAAAAAATCCATAGAGTATTTATCGGTCCTGTCTGTCTCTTTACCAGCCCTCTCTCAGCGTGCACATGAGAATAAGTCAGGGCTGAATTTCTTTTTCCGTACACCCCTGCTTAATGACATGACTTACTTACATCCTTAACCGTCACCAAACACATATTCTCCAAAACCAACTGCACATAATGTTAAATAATTGACATTTCAGTATGAATTGAGTTGGATTCTTGTGTAATATAATGACTCTGAGCCACTGAGCTGAAGCTTGGTCCATTTGGACACTGTGTAATTGATTGTCTTTGTTTCTCTTTCAAAAGACATGGACGAGATGTCTGATATCGAAGGTGTATTCCCTTTTTTTTTTTGGTGTTGCACTCTGCAATGTCCATCATCATCAAAACCACAAACATCATCAACACTAATGTGGCTGATGTTGCTGTGATTTTTCTATTAGGTCAAAGCCTAATAGAATATTAACCATGGGATAGTGTTTACTTGGATGCAAATGCATGAGTCTGAAGTGCAGATGATTTAATATTTAGTGGCTGTTAACCATTGAATGCTTGTGATTGACAGCTGTGGTCATGAATAAATATATTGAGGTTAGCTTCATTGTGACTGTTCAAAGTCAGCAACAGCATCATAAGCATCCCTGAGTAGTTTTGTTAAAGCAACAACCCTGACTGAGTTATGATTGTGTGACAGAACCTCAGGCTGCCTGCCTGTCCAGAGATTGGATCTGTGCTAAACTCAAACACAGTACAAATTTATGTCTCTAACAGCTGTGTGTGGTTGTGTGATTGTGCAGAGATCAAGGCCATACCCGATCTGAACCTGGAGTCGGACATGAAGCTGGATAAACTGGAGTCATTCCTGGGCAAGCTCAACAGTAAAGGTCAGTCTTGTGCGGCACGCTGTCTACAAGTTCACCATATTTCAGCTTGGCACCATAGTCACTCACTGGGTGCGGAATCCGGCCTTTCGCACATGACTACATGATGAGGAAACTGGTTCCATGTTGTAATGTGAAATAGCATTAGCTATAATCACAGCAGTTGAGTGTCTGTTAGCTCACTGTTTTCATTTTACGACTTATAGCTTACTGTGTTTGGTTTACTCTCATCACTCTAATTAACCTCGTTTCCAGACAGAGCAGGCAGCTGTTGTGGTGATAAAACTCTAAGAAACACACTGCACAGCAAAGTTTGCAAAAGGTGAACCTATTGGTACATTTTGGAAGCTAAAAATTCAGTTGTTCCCTTCAGAAGTTGGTGGAGACTCAACCAGAGCTAAAAGGAGAGAAACTCTTTATCTAAAGCAACTCCAAATGAATGCTAATGCAGTTCTTAGTACTTTGATTTCAATACATAAACCCAATGATGCTTGCACTGGTTTTGGAAAACAGTTTATAGAAGTAACTAGAATGCATTCTTGATTATGTCTGAACCTGACACCTCCATGTCTTGTCCCTCCACAGTGCCTGGACTGCCAGAGGCTACCATCACAGTGACAGAGAAGAAGGTTAAGGAAGTGATGAACCTCGAAGATGAAACCTTTTCCAAGTTCTACCGCCAAGTGGAGGAGCTGCCCACCATCACCAACAAGGTGGAGATAGACGACAACTTTGATGCCATCTTTGGTCCCCAGGTGGCAAAGTAAGTTCTCCCGAGTAGTTTTGTTAAAGCAAGACTGAGTTATGATTGTGTGAACTATAACCTCTTACCTCCCCTCAGGCTGACATCGGAGATGGTGCAGCACAAGCGAGCGGTGCGCCCGGCGCGTAACGTCCAGGCATCCAGGAACCCTCTGAAGATGCTAGCTGCCAGAGAGGACATTAGACACGAGTACACAGAGCAGAGGCTCAACATTGGCCTGCTGGAGAGCAAGAGGATGAAGGCAGAGAAGAGTGAGTGGGGGTGGATGAGGATCTGGAGAGTGTGTGAGACGACAGCACTCAGGGATACAACTCTTTATATTACTAAACCTTTCATGTCAAATCTGTACGCATTCAAGCCCTTGAATTTGGACCAATTTGTGTAAAAGTGTTCAAATTCAATCTGGCAAATCATATGGAGCCAATTGTACATTTTCAATAAACCGCTGTACATGTTTGTCACTTTCATGCTTTGTTATGAGGAGTTGCTGAACACACTTCGGTGGATGTGACCCTGTGACAAACAGCTTGACCTTCTTGTGACAACATAATGAGAATCATTGTAATCACCGAGTGCAATAAATTTCTGTCTTTGTGGTACAGGCATGAAGATGTATTGACCTTCATACTGACATTAAGTGTTTGAAACAAATGGCTTCCACTTCCACTGTGAAATAGAGAGGAAAAACATACGTCTTAATCAAAGATATACAAGTAACCGTCACTGATATCACACAGCTGTGAATTAACTCACACAAGCTACTTTGGGACTTTACCTGACCTACATCTGGGACAGTAGTCAGTTTCCTGCCTTTGTATAGAGCAGTCCTCAAAATCTATGCATTGTTTTTAAGCTGCACGTAGTCTGCAGCTTGTTTGTCACAGTGACATCAGAGAACCAGTGATGTTACGCTGCTAACTTCCTCCCTCGTGGTGCCTGACAGCATGAAACCACTTAAACTATCTCTGGAGTGTTCTATATTTGTTGTAGTTATATAGAGACCTTCAGTGTCGGAACTGGAAGGTCATTTACACTCTGTTTGTGTCTGGCTGTTGTCTCCTTATAGGGGATAAATGTAATGAATTACAGTACTGTATGTTCTCTCCGTCTCATGTCCCCTCTCTCTGTCCTCTGTTCTGTTCACTGCAGTGAATAAGAACTCTGGTTTCTCTGAAGTGGCCCTGGCTGGTCTCGCCAGTAAGGAGAACTTCAGCAATGTCAACCTGCGCAGCGTCAACATCTCTGAGCACATGTCCAACAACAGCGCTGTGCCTTACAAGAAACTCATGCTCCTACAGGTCAAAGGTCAGTTGAGTCAATAGGGCTGCATCTGCACTCACAAGAGTTTTTTTTTTTTAAAATCCTGTTTATTAACAAACATTTTCTTACTACAAGGCAGTTTGAATTTAGATTTTCATTTTTTTCAATCTTTCCACTGTATTCTTAATTTATTGCTCAGTATATTGCTCAGAAAATATAAAACATACAAACAGGAGTGTGCATTGTCTACCTCAGATTGACCCAAATGAAAGTTTTGCTGTTGGAATGGGTCCTGACAGATATTAAAGATCACAACCCGCTAACTCATATCTTCTATGGATCTAATATCAACAGTCCTCGTGTTCACCTTTCCACTGGCCTGCCTTTTTCAGAGATTTACTGTAATATCAATAATGTTTAGTAAAACAGTTTGTCTTTGGATTTGAACCCTCATGATGTCGGAAGATTTTCACAAAAATAAACCGGTGCTTCAAATTCAATTAAAGAAGAATCACTGCAACAAGACAGAAAACAACTGTGGCTTACAAGCCCTGAAAACACACTTCCTCAATCAGCCTTTTAAAAAGATGATAGATGGTGCCACATGAACACAGTTTTCTGCCGTTTGAAACGGTTGCGGTTGTTGTCTCATGAGAGATTTGTGTATCAGTAATCGTTTATTCTGTCTGCGCTCGTCTCACTGGTCTGAAGTGGGTTTAGTTCAGTAGGAAAAAGGTGACGTCATGTACAGTACCTCCAAATGCTGGCAATATTTAAATCCCGTTGAAGCAAGTTAGCTTCATCAGGAGTTTGAAAGTCCTATGATAATATATTAGGAGGTTTTTATTTTATACCATTATATATTATCTAGTCTGTTTTCATTATGGTATTAAATTTGGCCTTTTACCTCCATCTGTTTGTTGTGATTTATGTGAAATAGCTGCTGTAACACTGCAACTTCCCTTTGGCATTAATAAAATACTCTTATCTCCAGCAGACACTATATCTATATATCTAATAATTAAGACCAGAGGCTTTAAAATGAGTCAAAAAACATCAAAGGCATTGCAACAGTTAATACATTCAGGCTTATTTGGGCTTTTCACACAGTTTTTACAACACAACAAGTCAATAGGCCCAATAAAAAGAACAGCTGCTTTGCTGAAAGAGACAAGTCATCGTCTAAGAAGGTTTCAAGCTGACCCAGTTCTTCACTGCATAAAATATATTGAATTATTTTTAAAAATGGTTGTAGTGTAAAAAAAAAACAAAACCCACATGTAATTATACTGCAGCCATGTTTGGCCATGTTTTGGGTTGATGTAGCGCTCACTTCTTACTCTGCAGCAGGTAATTGCTTTTTAAAATGTCTCTATTGAAACACATGCCTGTGATCCACCAGTTAGGAACCACTGGTTTAGAGAGCAGCAGGCAGATGTCAGACAGGCACCTTACCAAACATATACAGGGGTGTAAGTGCTGTCTGGTGGGGAGCTGACGGGCCTTTTCTCTAAGAGGGTTCATTCTGAGGCGATCATGTTATACCTTCTTGTTGAAAGTGAGGCCTTAGAAAGTAAAACTGAGGGCACCTTCCTCCAATACAAACACTTGAGGATACCAAGCCAAGCAGAAAAGTACAAAACCTCAATCTACTTTCTTCTGATCTTTTAAACTATCATGTTTGTGGAGACCTATGATCTGCCAGGGGTCTTCAGCAGCAGCTACATTCACTCGTTCAACAGGTTGTAAAAACAAATAGCTACTGTTTTTTACACAAAGCTTTGGAGGATGCTGCCTCAGTGTTGTCCTCTCCAGAGGATATCTAAAATGGGAGACGAGAGACGGTCTATTTTGGTGTCTTTGCACCTCCTCCACACGTCTGTCGGTGACAGCTGTGGTTTTAAATCATTCTCCCCAGGTCACCTCACGCTATCCTGGGCTGATCCTCTCCTCCATACCCCACTGTGTGTAATCCAGACCAAATCCACTAAACCAGGGGTACTGCTCTGTCAGGAGGTTAACTGTCCCAACCTGACAGTGTTGCTTTTAGAATAGCTTCGGTTTGTCTCTGCTCGGATCACCTGAAGAGCCAATGAGATCCTGAGCTAACAAGGCCCCTTGAGTTTGTTTTTAGACAAATTTATGATAAATTGCTGCTATAAGCTGTCCTGGCTCCATTTATGAGTTGGAAACATTTGTAATACAAAGATGTTGGTACTTGACAGGGCCGATGCATGTACCATATATGTCCAGGGTTAAATGGTGATGGCTGGCACATCGTTGCCACCGACACCCCCTAGCATGATAATCCAGGCATGCTGACAGTGATAATCAGAGCTGTCAATGATAAGTCACCTATCTGTGTGTGACACCAGGCCGACGGCACGTCCAGACCAGGCTGGTGGAGCCCAGAGCGTCCTCCCTGAACAGCGGCGATTGTTTCCTGCTCATCACTCCTCACCTCTGCTTCATCTGGACCGGAGAGTTTGCCAACGTCATTGAGAAGAACAAGGTCAGTCTTGTCTCAGGAGCCCATGTGCTCGACAACAGCTGATTGGAGTAAGAGGGGGGCCGTTACATGGGGCAGCTTCACGTGCAGGATGTAAACACAGCATTGGAAGGAAGCAACAGTGGCACAACAGCACAGGAAGAAGTGTGTGAGGACACAGGGGAAAGGAGTGTGTGTCTATGTGTGTGTGTGTCTAGGAGTTGTTGCAGGAAACTGACACAAACAAAGCTATTGTTCAAAGCACAGACTGGTCTGATGACCTTTAATTGGCCAAACAGAGCAGTGACCTCAATCTGACAAAAAGAAAAACTCTGAGTCATGACCCACATTATTTTTGAGGGCTTGTTTGTTCAGCTCATTATAAAGTTTTGTCCCTTGGATGACAAAAAGTTTCTGCAGACTCATTCTCTCACTGATACTGAGAAATTGATTTCCCTCAAAATCATATTTAGGTTTAAGAAAATAATGTGTTTTTGGAATAAGATGAATGGAACTCATCAGTATGATGTTGTTCTTTTAGGCTTCAGAGTTGGCCAACTTCATCCAGAGTAAGAGAGATTTGGGTTGCCGTTCCAACTACGTCCAGATCATCGAGGAGGGCAACAACACACACAACCACACCGCCAAAGAGTTCTGGAAGATCCTGGGAGGCCAGACGAGTTATCAGTGTAAGGGTTAATATCCGATATCTAAACAAGCTGATGCCTTTTGTAAACGCCAGTGTAACAGTAGTGTGCCTCTGTGTCATTCTCGCTGTAGCGGCAGGAACACCAGATGAAGACGAGCTGTACGAGGGCGCCATTGTGGAGACGAACTGCATTTACCGTCTGATAGACGACAAACTGGTCCCAGATGATGATTTTTGGGCCAAGATGCCCCGCTGCTCCCTGCTCAACCCGAAGGAGGTCGGTCAGAATTCTTCCTTCTCGCTTCTCACCAAACAAAAGTCTATTTCAAAATAGACATTTCATCAATTTAGGTTGAAAACTTTCAATGTTTTCTGTGCAGGTTTTGGTTTTTGACTTTGGCAGTGAGATGTACATATGGCACGGGAAGGAAGTGACGCTGGCGCAGAGGAAGGTGGCCTTCCAGCTGGCGAAGCATCTGTGGAACGGCACCTTCGACTACACAAACTGTGACATCAACCCACTCGACCCGGGAGAGTGCAACCCACTCATTCCTAAGTATGGAAGCACATTCACAGATAAAACTAATAACATTAACAATACCTCAGTTACATTTAAATGATGATGGTGAACCAACATCCACAAACAGCATACACCCTGGAACTGACAAAACTAGATGGGATGCTGCTAGTTACAGATCTCCTTAGCCTGTGCTTTGTGCCATGTGCTGTAAAAAAAATGTCTATCCTCTGCACATCCTCTGTGTTGTTGACTTATTGTATCTTCTTCACCTGCAGAAAAGGCCAGGGTCGTCCTGACTGGGCAGTGTTCGGCAGACTGACTCAACACAATGAAACCACCCTGTTCAAAGAAAAGTTCCTGGACTGGAGCGACTCCAGGAAAACACCCAGCCCCACAAAAAACATCAACGACCACGTCACTGATCAGAAGGTATCAAAATAGCATTTCACTATCATATCCTGTATTATATGTGTTGCACACAGCCATCGCTCACTTCTGCCCTTCACTTTAATCACTCATCCCAGGAGCAGTCCGCCTCCGATCAGCCCCGTGCATACGATGCTACCCTGATGCTGCCCGTCCGTCAAGGGCCGGTCTGCACCATACTGGACGGGTTCAATGTGGGGAGGGGCTACGGCCTGGTGGAGGGGGAGGAGTGGCGGAGCTACGAGGTCAGCACGCTGGCGGTGGAGGTTTGGCACATCCTGGAGTTTGACTACAGCCGCCTGCCGCGCCAGAGCATCGGCCAGTTCCACGAGGGCGACACCTACGTGGTGAAGTGGAAGTACATGATCAGCACTGCAGGTCAGCACTGAGTTCCTGTGTTGTACGTTGGATATTTTCATACATGCATCATCATTTATACACATTCCTGTCACCACACACACTCTTGCATGTTGTTTTTAGTCTCTCCTTATGCTATATGCTTATGCTTAATTCAGACTTTAATAACACCAGTGCTTTGCCACTATAGACACAATAAAATAACTAGATTATGCAAATCTGCAGTCAAGTAGTTTCATTACATTTCTGCAACAATAACAAATGTTCATTGTAATATGTCAACATTTTGTTTTCCAGAGTTATAGTCTCTCATTTTTGTATCTTTCTTACAATCACTCTTCATCAGTTGGGAGGAGACAGAACCCGGAGCAGCTGAAGACGGCAGGTCCAGGGAAGGAGAAGTGCTGCTACTTCTTCTGGCAGGGCCGCAACGCCACCGTCAGCGAGAAAGGAACATCAGCGTTAATGACAGTGGAGCTGGATGAGGAGCGGGGAGCACAGGTGCATGAAAGCACAATGCCTCTCTCTTCATGTGTCCATAATTGTCTGTACATAATCCTGTAAGCTTCACTTCTCTTCCTGCTTCCCTCGTCATCCTCCAGGTTCAAGTTCAGCAAGGAAAGGAGCCTCCGTGTTTCCTGCAGTGCTTCAAAGGAGGGATGGTCGTCCACTCGGGGAAGAGAGAAGAGGAGGAGGAAAACTCGCAGAGTAAGTCCGCAGTGCTACTTTAACATAGTCCTCAATCAGGACAAATAAAGGCTGTGTGTGTTTTCTTCCTCAACTTTTGTGGATTTGAGCGTCAGATAAAAGCCTAAAAATGCCGTTTCCTCTCCTCTCCAGATGACTGGCGCCTGTATTGTGTGAGGGGGGAGGTGGAAGTGGAGGGCCACCTGCTGGAGGTGGCCTGTCACTGCAGCAGCCTGCGTTCCAGGGTCTCAATGGTACTGCTGAGTGTAAGCCAGGCCCTGATCTACCTTTGGCACGGCTGCAAGTCTCAGAATCACACACGGGAGGTTGCGCACACCGCCGCCAACAAGATCAAAGAACAGTGAGTGTTTTATCCCGAAAAAGTATTTAGTGAGTACAATGAGTGCAAGAGGGATTTTTTTTTTTGTTTTCATATTACCATCATCATCAGTCAGTATGACACCTTTTGTCTCTGTGCAGTTGTCCTCTGGAAGCAGGTCTCCATAGCAGCAGCAAGGTGACCATCCGGGAATGTGATGAGGGAGCAGAGCCAACAGGATTCTGGGAAGCCCTTGGGAGGAGGGACAGAAAAGCTTATGACTGCATGCTGCAAGGTGGGTGAAGCAAAGAGCATCAAACTTTACTCAGTTAACTTAACCAAATACCTGTTTTACATCAGAAACTCTGTTATTTTTCAGTAGTTACTGTTATATCTGTTATTTGGGTTCAATAAATTTTATGGCACTGAGTACAAACAGTAGCGCTGAGAAGCATAAATCTAACTTTAAAATATTTTTATGTCCAACTTCAGTCACAGCTGTGAATCTGACTGGCATCTTTTTCTTCTGTCGAGACTGTGGATGATGTAATTAACTAGTGTCTTTGGTTATGTGTTTGACCCTCAGACCCAGGCAGGTTTAACTTCACACCTCGTCTCTACCAGCTGAGCAGCAGCTCCGGAGAGTTTGCAGCTGTGGAGTTTCTCTATCCGGCCAGAGAACCCAAGGAGGTCAACTGTATGCCTTTCCTGCAGGAGGACCTGTATGCAGCTTCCCAACCAGGTACATACTGCAGATGTGTGTGTGTGTGTGTGTGTGTGTGTGTGGTAACACTTTACTTTATGAGTCTGTAATTTCCTAGACATTTCCTGGAAAGAACTATAAAATTTGGTACTAATTATAAGGAAAATGGAGACAGTGTTCAGCAGTTGTAATTAATTAGAAGCAGTTAATTACTAGGGTAACTTATAACTTAAAATTTATAGGGAACCCAGAAAGAATAATGAATATTTTTACTCAGTTTAAATGGATTTATTTCAAGGAAAAACTTTCTGTCGCTGTGATTACTTCCAAAGGGCACACTTTGTTTCAGAAACTGCAAAATTATTTTAAATTATTGGAAAACTATGGACCCATAAAATAAAGTGTTACACCGAGTAAGATACTTAGTCATGTTTTACGTAGAAAGCAAAAAATGAATCCAAAACCCATGTCCTACTGACTGAAGCAGTTTCTTAAAACCAATCTCAATCTTAAAGAAATTAAAGCTTTTGTGAGTATTTATTTTCCATAAACCCTCAGCACCACTTAATTACCTTCTTACTGTAACCTAAACCAAATTCTAACCATAACTTAGTCACTTAAAAAACAAATGAGAGGCCAATTAAAACTGTCCTCACATTGAGAGTCTTGCAGTGACCAATAAAAGGTAGTGTAATGTTTGTCTCTTAGCTTTGTAGTGCAAAAAAAAGAGAAAACATGTTAACCTACTGCATGTACAGCACATGCGGCGTCATTATCTTGTCTTCTTTCTCCTCCGTTCAGCCCTGTTCCTGGTGGACAACCACCATGAGGTGTACTTGTGGCAGGGCTGGTGGCCCCAGGACAGCGAAAGCACCGGCTCCGCTCAAATCCGCTGGGACTCAGACAGGAAGTGTGCGATGGAGACAGTGCTGCAGTACTGTAGAGGTATTCCACTTTATTCTTAATATGACCTGATAAACACAGTGAAGCACTACTTTTTGCTGCTCTCTCTCACTGATGAACAAAACATTGTAGTTATTCCTTCCATGACCAGTTCATGGTAGGTGGGGAACATTCTCAGACCACACTATGATTCATGTTGACGTGTACTGCCAAACAGCAATGACTAGACTTAAATTTAATAAAAAAAATTAATTAAAAAAAGACAAAATCATTGCTGATTTGCTGATCTGTTCCTGCTTTGTTTCCACAGAAAAGAATGATAAAAAGCCTCCCAAAGCGTATCTGATCCACGCTGGTCTGGAGCCGCTCACCTTCACCAACATGTTCCCCAGCTGGGAGCACAGAGAGGACATCGCTGAGATCACTGAGAGGGTGTGTGGTGGAAATTCTATTATCTGATTACTCCCAGCTCCATAATCTGATATGAAGCAGTGTCTGCTTGAAGCCATCAGTGCACACTCTCATACACTTGCACTTACAGTACAGTATTGTGCAAAACAACGACTTATTATTTTCATGAAGTACAGGTCTGCCCAGGTGTAAGCCATTATCTCTTATTGGTTTTCCTAATGAAATTTATTATCTACTATCCAACTCTCTGCATGCTTTTTCTATTGAAACCATGCTGTGTGTGTGTGTGTGTGTTGTCAGGAGGCAGAGGTGTGTAACCAGATTATCCTGGTGGAGGACGTGTTGGCCAGGCTCTGTAAGACCACATACCCTCTGGCGGATCTTGTGGCCCGGCCGCTGCCCGAGGGCGTCGACCCTCTTCGCCTAGAGGTCTACCTGTCTGATGAGGACTTTGAGGTAAGAACCTGAAGTGTCTCTAATGTGACTTTAAAAGTGCTACATGTTTCCCTTTAACACAGATAATCACTACATACTTGTTTTTAGATAAATAAAATGAGGAATCATTTTAAACAGACACAGCCAGATGATGATTTTAAAGCAGCATAAATCCTTTTTTTTTGTCCACTTGGAAGTGACCATAAAACACAAGTGATCTTATAAAGTTGTTTTGGCTTCCACATTACCAGTTTCCTTTTTACACATCAAGCCGACATGGAGCTACATTAGCATTTATTTGGAGTGGTGTTTCTTGCCACATGTAGATCCACTATGTACTTTCAATCGTTTTTTGACCTAGCGCCAACGTGTCAGTCATTGGATATTCGAAAACATTTCCACATGTGATATGTTATTTTAAAAAATATATATGTTTGGCACCTTTTTAAAGGATAAGGCTGATTACTCAAACAGGAGTACATATTGCATTTGTAGGAGTGTCTTTTCAGCAGTGGATTAATACTCATTTACTGCTCTAGTGAGTGTTTACTGCAGCAGGACAGTGTATGTGGGATTAAGTCAAAATAAACTACAGTGTGTGTGCTCATGGTAATGAAGAGACATCAGTCATCCAGTGAAACGGTGTCAGACTTCATGGTGTTTCCCGTCACTTTCTGGAAAATCTTGTATGCTTATTCTGACTTGTCTTTGTATTGATCATTTAAGCTTCAGATGACCTTCTTTTTCATCCCTATCTTCCTCTTTTCTTCATCTTGTGCATATCTTTTTTTCACTATGTGCTATCAACTTTTCTTCATCCTCTTGACTTTTTGTAAACTTCTCTGTTTGATTCATTCCACCCTCCAGGGTGTAGGGGCGCATGGAGAGGTGAGTCATCTGACATGAGCATGGATGACCTGGACTATTGCTCATGTTGTACAGCATTTCTCCAACTTTACTTCATCGCTCTTTTTTTTTTTTCTTTCTTTCTTAGTAATAAAACATCTAACTTCTTCGATTTGTTCAGCATGCTGTTCACTCACAATCTACAGGCTGGTGTGGACATCATACCGAGACCTGGAGATATGAGTCAAACTTGAAACAGACCATACTTTTTGGGGATGTGAATTGGAGAATGATGGATTTGTTTTTAATCCTACTGACGCATGAGTGTGTTCTCGAGATTACTCATTCCTCACCATGCAGGCTGCAGGATTTGTTTGTTTACAGTGTTGTATGCTTGATGCTGATTGTGTGCGTGGCTGTTCCCACAGAAAGCCCTGGACATGACCAGAGAGGAGTATGGGGGTTTGCCCAGCTGGAAGCAGGTGAACTTGAAGAAAGCCAAAGGACTTTTTTAAACGTTTGAAACAGAGAGCTGACCTGAAGACATCAGGAAAAAAAAAAAAAGCCACCAAGATGTTGTTTTGTCTCCTCTTTTGTTTACGGGTCACAACAAAAGCTCAGGGGCTGCCCCTCCTGAGTCGACCCCGTATCGGAGGGTTGAGGACGGACGAGAGGAGGTACGAAGGCGCGGGGGAGATGATCAGAGGACGAGAAGTGTGCCAGCTTCTCGTCTCAGTTTCTGTCTCCTTTGCTTTTCTGTGTTGGTGTTTTTGGTTCTGCAAGTTGGAGACAAATGTAAGTGGATGCACTTCTGAGTGGATGTGTTAATAGCGCTTCTTTAAAGTCACACTATTAAAGTATGTACATATGTACCATACCCAGGACAGCCAGTGCCCTTACATTGTCATGCAGCCATCTGTTGGAGTTGCAGCAGGTCTGCTAGCCTGTTTGACACACTCCTTATCAGACTCTCTGCTATACCTGTATGTAGGTTTGTGCATTAAAAATAATTTATATTTATATCAAATCCATATAGGAGGTTTTTTTTTTTTTTTTTAAAGCTACCTGAATAATCACTGAGTCAAATAAATTGTATAATTAATATTGAGGAAACTTGTGTCATATGTTGTTAAATATTGAATATTATGGTAATCCTCTCTTGCTGTACAGTTCACCATTTGCCACTTACAAATCAAAATGATGCAGCTTCATTTGGATGCCGCTAGTGTCATTGTTTCAGATAGAGGAAAGGATGCAGGCTTGGTCAAAGGCAAAGATAGGCAGTGATAATGAAATGTATTTGATTTTTAAATCCTACAGTGTATAGTGCCTTGCTTGTGTACAGTTTATATACAGATCCTAGTCTGCATTTTGAAGACTCTTTGTGATATAAATAACTACTAGAGAAATAAACCCTGCAAGTTGGATATCAGAATACTTGTTGCATTTGGTTGTCTCTGTCATACAGTTAGCTATTCTCCAGAGTTCTGTCAGTTTATCACAGTAAAAACATTTTAATTCATGCATCACTCTTCTATGTGTAATTATGGTTTATACTCTTTAGAGTCACAGCATGTCCGGTAGCGGTGAGCACCAGTAGAGGGCAGTATAGCACTAATTTCTGTGGAGTGATATAGAAACTCGGATGGTGAGATAGATTCTTAGTGAGTCAGATTTACATAACATAACTAAATTACTCAAAAATACTGAACACACTGTGTTTGTATCAGCATTCTATAGTCAAACTTGCATGATATAGACTAATCTTTTTCTATGGTTCACCATTGATTATTGACTAAATAGAGCTTATATTACACATGATATATATAGTATTAATAGTAATGTATAATACAAGATATATAGTAGCACCAAACAAGAAAAAGTCACTCCATGGTCAGAACAGGGGAAAATAGACATCACTTCATATTTAGGGGTCACGAGCCAAATACTGTCGGTAGGAAACTGCTGGAGCGGCTCATGTTCATGTCAGTGTAGAACACACTGTAAGGGGAAAATTTATTTTTCTGTCCACTCCTTTAAAACAACTGTCTAGGTCAGGGCTTCTCAAACCGGAGGGTACTGAGCCATTGTAACACTCACATGAGCAGAGAGGAAAGACGCAGAGCAGAACAAAAGGAGAATGAAACTGATTCACAGCAGACAATTAGATTTGTCATAGCAGGGGAAAAGCACAGGTGTAACAATGACTCTGCTCTATAAGCAGCCAAATAAAATTCAGCCGTCAGTCGTTTTATTATTACACCTGCGCTTAGCCTGCTGTGACATGTCAAAAGGTCTTCTGGGGGAAAGAGGACTACTTCAGAACAATGAAGAAACAAAAGTGCTCTGACGCAAGTAATCAAAATTCAGTTACCAAATGTGCAAAATGGAAAAGCGGTGATATTCATTGATCAAGCACAACAGTCAAATCCAAAATATGTTTGCTTATTATGGAGAAAGAGCCTTGCGTCTTCTGCTTTTTAAAAACTACAGCATTTTTTTTTTTTTTTTTGCAAACTTTAATTTTTCAATAAATGAGGAAGATGCACAAAAAAGAAATAAATAGGCAGTTCACTTTTCTAATAATGTCACTTTAATAGAATTCAAGTTGGCTCCTCTTTTTTTTCTAGTTATCCCAATATTGTTACCAGTTGATAAAAATTCAATTTAGCAAGGAAAAGGCATGGAGGAAGCTTAACATTTTTTCCACTTCCATATAAGAAAACCATTTGTCTATGATTTCTTTCACTGACTTTGGAACATGATGATGAGAAGAGAAAGACATACCTATCTGTATAAATGAGCTCAGCAGGTAGAGCCGGTCGTTCCATCAACTGCCCTCTGGTCCACATGTGGAAGTGTCCATGGGCGAGACGTTAAACCCCAAATTGCTTGATGTCATGATGGTTATATAAATACAATCCATTTACCAAGTCAGTGCAGCCATTTACTCATTTAATTTTCTCTGTGCTGCTGCAGCGTTAATACCGAGTCACTATGAGTTCATGTTATTCTCTTATTAACACCTCTGTAAGTGGCTGTGATCACCACTGCTCCTATGAGTTTTTATATGCAGTAACAACCTAGCATTAGGTCTGTATGGGCCCCATATGGCTGCATTATGGATTCAGTTGAAAGGATGTAAAAGCTCAATTACCTTATGTGAAGTCACATACACACAGGTGAAAGCTACAATCAGCCGTCCAACCTGTCAAACCTCACGGCCTCATTTTCCAGGCCGTCCTCCAACTCCACACACACACACACACACACACACACACACACATGCTGAAAGCTCTCAGATGTTCTCAATATCAGCCGTTGGCCTGTGTCGAGGAACAAGAGCAATTAGAGGGGAATTTCATGCAATCACAGTAGAACAATATACACAGCAGGTTTCTGTCGATCGAGCACTGCTCTGTTCATCCAACTGTTGCTCCAGTGTTGCTCAATATCTTAACAGCCTCACTGAAAGCCTGTCCCGAAACAGCAACAAGAGAAAGAAGAAGCTGTTGCCTTTTTTCCAAAAAGGTTGGCAAGGCACTGCGTGGTTCTCGCTGTTTTTCATCTGCTCGCCCTCTCTTGCATGCTAAATTGTTGGATGCTGAGCCTGTGCTGGATTATTCTGTTACACATGCCTCCTCTGAACTCCTCTGGCCTGCGAGGAGTTTGATGTGCGACACGGTGCGTATCCGCCCACCCACTCCTCCCCACCCACTCAGTGCAACATGCTACAACCCCCCCTCCCCTCTCTCTCTCTCTCTCTCTCCCAACTCTCTCCATCCCTCCCCTCTCTGTCTCCAGGAAGACAGTGGGATGTACAGTACGTTGCTGTGCACACACATACACAAACACACACACTCTGCCAGGTGTGTATCTGTGAGCCCGTTTTGACTCAGATCCCAGTTTTTGCGCTCAGCTCCAACCAGCTTTTCCTTTGATACAATCCCTTTACATGAGGCAGATACATGAATGCAAAACACTAACACACACACACACACACATACAGTACAATATGTAAATACACATACACAGTTGCTGCTGTTATATTCATACATTGCAGTGTATATATATAGTAGACCTATTGAAAGCACTAATAGAATACAGTGCAAAGTAAATGTTAGTCATGAAAAACAAAGAGCACATTTTCACTTTATTTATGTTACTGACTGAAAATTTGTATCGCAGTTGTCTCTTGCTGATTGGCTCAGTTTTTTTAAGTTAGTGTTACTTTATGAGGTACATGTCCGATAAGAATCACAAAGAAAACTTGAAAAACAGGGAAATTGTAATCTTGTCATCAGTGGTGGAAAGTAATCAAGAACATTTATTGTAAGTGCTCTACTTACAGGGTCAGTTCACCCAAATTACAAAAAAAACATATTTTCTCACTTTTCTCACTGTACCTCATGTGATATCTAACCATGCGGATAGTTTTGGGTTTTAGTTGTTCAGGGTTTGAGATTTCTGCCTCCATTTGTCCCGCTCATGTTTTTCTACAAACAGTGTCCTGGTTACTCTGGATCAGCACAGAACACACTGTCAACAGTTGTTAAAGGGATTATTTCTTTGCTTGTAACCAATTAAATTATGTTGTCATGTTCCTCTGAGATGTTAAAATTGTATTACTTGGTTATACAATACCTCCTCCATTGTTTCGTGTAAATATGTTTTTCTAAATTGGATGAACCAAAATGTTTTTATTCCGCTACATTTAGGAAGGAAACATTATACGTTGCGTATCACTTTTACATTAAAAATGCATCTGCAAAACCCCACAGACACACATAGACAGGTAGTGTGCGCATGAACTGTAACTGTTCATGAGCCTGAGAACACAGATATGAGTTCATCATGGAGTTGGTTAGAGAGCGCGACCAAAGTAAACAAAAACCCCTTCACAACATCTGGAGCTGACAATGTTCTTGGTCCGATTTTTTTAGAAAACCACGTGCATCTCCACTATAGGTGGGATTTTGAAGTTGGTTCTGTATTGTGTTAGTGTTTTGTTTGGGTAACTCAAAAAAGATAGCATTACAGTAGTCCAACATGGTTGAAATTGATGCATGAACCAGTTTCTCTGAATCAGCTTGAGTTTCTAATTTATGACCAGAGACCAAAATAACTCTGGATTTCATAACTTCTGTATAGTTTGTAGTTGCGTACAAAATATGTGACCGGTTTCTAAAATATGATGTAATACTATAGCCTTAACTACACATTATATAACATTATTTAAAGTAGTTGTAAAATAGCCTCTTCCTTAACCAGCTGTGATATGATACTACATTTAAATTTTAATTAAAGGAATAGTTCAGCATTTTGGGCAATAAGCTTATTCACTCTTTTGCCTTTTTTATGACAATATTCAAGTACATTTTTGAATGTTCATATTATAGTATTGTATCTCCCACTGAAGTGAATGATCTGAATACTAGAGCATACTGTCAAATATAAATGGAAGTTGGACAAAAGCATCCTTGATAGTATGTGACAGCCATTCATACTGAGGCTCTACAGAGTGGAGCCCTGCACTGATGCAGCAGCGCTTGGTAAAGGTGAAACTGTAATGTTTGAGATTAATTATTAGATTATGCAAAGGGTAATTAAAATATCAGTCAATATTTACTGGGCCATATGCCATGGGCGCTTTTGCAGTCGTGGCTCGCCTGTGAATTCTAATAGCCCAAACAGGGGGTGAAAAGCGCCCTTTGGCAGGTATCTCCCTAATGCTCTTAACCATCTGTCGACGCTCAGCCCACTTCCACTGTAACATAATGTTTTGTTTATGATAACAGTGTTAATTCAACACAGGCTTAGGTGCGAAGTGGCACAGTTGAGCTTTAGCATCATTTAGTCTGCAGTATTTGCATTTGGCAGCGTGCCTGCCTAACAACACTCCTCCCCTCTCCTGCTCTCCTCAATCCACCGAATATGACAAGCAGCGAACAATGAGAGTCCAAATAAGGCTTAGCACATATTCTTCTACATGCTGTGTTTCAGTTTTGTTCAGAGTTTCTATTTATGTGAAGATTATCACTTGCTCTCAGCATCACAATATCACAATAGAGGCATGGGTTCCTCCTATCCTCTCCTCTCCTCTCCTCTCCTGTCCTCTCCTCTCTTCTCCTCCTCACCCCTCCTCTAACACCCCCCCTCCTCCTCTCTCCACTCTTCTCCTCTCTCCCTCTTTAGGTTGGAAAAAAACTCTAAGCCCCACACTTCCTGTCCAAAGTCTAAGAAAGCCACTTCAAGGACTCCGGGCCGAGATGATTTATGGGAAATGAATTTTACTTTTTTTTTTTTTCTTTTCTGGTGCCCTGGGCTCTTAGTGGTAAGCTCTGCTTGTTAACCCAGATTTAGATCTCTACCCTGATGGAGCCCATAAAAGTGGTGTGGATTTATATAATGTGGAGCACAGCCACGTGCCTCAGGTCCCCTCGCTTGCTTTTTCTCTCCTGTCTCCTGTCCAATTTAGACCTGGACAGACCCTTTTAAAGCTGGATGGAGTCTTTGCACCACCTGAGGCTCCTCAGCTGAAGGAGAGAGGGACCACACACTACAGTTTGAGCTCTACGGAAGTTTAGATTCACTCCACAGGTTTATGATGGAATTAACCTTCTGTCTCTGCAGCCACTTGTGACATCTACATGGAAAATTATACGGTAGAAAGTAAATAGTCAGACGAGGATAGGACTGCAGTTAATGATTATTTTTTCAATACAGTCTTGCCAGCTGCTGCTAAATATACAGATTATTTTTTTCATGAATATATGTCTGGTCTGTATGTATGAGACATCCACCACAGATCTGTAGTTTAACAATAACATATACTAATAATGAACTAATAATCTTTTAGGAAGTTTCCTAGAAAGAATCATAGAAATTGGCACCAAAAAATTATTGAAAGAATTACTTGATCTAAACCCAAGTACATTTTCATTCATGATTCTTTTATTATTGGTTATGATAGCAACTGATTGTAATTAATTACCTGGAAGTGTACCAACTGAGCATTGTCTCTGTTTTCCCCGTAATTAGTACCATATTACATCGTCTTTCCAGAGAAGTTATCACAACATTGTGGACCCAAAAAAATACCATAAACCTTCAATTACTGAAGACCATGACGATCAATCTACTGATTAAGACAAGCAGACAAAACGGAGCTCAAAAGCACAAACTTAGCGTGTGCACATCGAGTTGTAAGATATTTCCATCGTCAAGAATGTATGTATGATTTTTACTTTGCACTTAATGATTAAGGATCATTTTCATTTTTGACTCGATAAGTTTTCTTTAAATGATGAGTCAATCATTTATCTATAAAATATCAAGACATTTGTCTCACAGTTTCACAGCATCCATTGTTTTTGCTGGTTTTGTCCAACAAAACGGAAAGACGTTCACTTTACAAAAATATGAAAAAGTAGTACTCACATTTGGGGAGCTGGAACATGCAAAATATTAATAACTTTTCTGCCAAATGACTAAATACTTAATACTGAACGCTTTGTTTATTTTATTTAACTTCTTTGGGTTTTTTAGAATATTCGTTTTAGTGTTTTCCTCTTATATTCATTTTAATATTTTATCCATTGCTCTGTGCAGCACTTTTTAACTATTGTTTAGAGAAGTGCTATACAAATAAAGTTATTATAAATGAATAATTTTAATATTATTATTAACCCTCTTCGTGTTGACAAACCTTTGGCATGAGTTTCACTGTCCATGTGTAGCTGAGCTGAGCATGTTGGCATTCATTTCCTGTTTTGTTGTTCCAGTGTGAGCGCACATCCTGGTTAGAGTATTACTATGAAATTTGGATGAAAGTTGGAAGCGGCAGTCTGGGTCACATTATTTGCTCCATCCAGGCTGATGAAGTGTAACTGCTGTTCTTGAAGACTCAGCCAATCACAGAATCAATCAAAAGTACCTTGGCCTTTTACAGTGAGAAGTGCTCTGCGTGTGTGTGTGTGTTTGTGTGCGCGCACTTCCAAGTGTGCACCACACCTACGAATCGAAGCCTTTGGACTGGAGTCAAGAGACTGCCCTCCCTCCGCCACCTGGCATCATTAGAGCCTCTGATCCTCTAATCAACCCCAACAAACACACTCCCCCTCCCTCCTCCTTCCCCTCCATCCATCCTCTCCTCCACCTCTCCATCCTGTGGCCCAGCCCCCAGGTCTGGCAGCCTGCTGTGGAGAGCAGGCTAGTTGATGGTTATTTTGGGGATGGGGGAGGGTGGGGGTTATGGGCTGCTAACCAGGTGGGTGATGATGAGAGTGGACCGGGCTGCTCCTCTGTAGACAGCATGCTGGGTGGCGGTGGGGATTTGGGGAAGATTTAGGGAAGGGGAGCAGTTGACTAAAATTGCTGCTCCACTGGCATATGTGACACGTGTGGTTGTTTTCCGTTCACAAGCTTACTCCAGAGGTTATTTTCTGCTAGACTAGTAAGCCAGAGGTTTGGATTTGTGAAGCAGGAAGAGGTCGCTTGTGTCATCTAGAAAACATGCACATGTGGAGTTTGCCGGTCAGAACTTAAACGAGCTCGACATCAAACGTTTCTTGGTGTGTGTTTGCAAGGAAAAGAGGAGGATCAGGTGTATAATTTGAGAGATCCAAACAAAAACACAAAGCGGCGTAACCAAGAGGAGAGAGTGACTCAGTGCCTCAGGACTCGCTTTCCTTGCTGTCGTGCTCTCCAAAAACCCAAAGCCGGGGAAACAAAAACACTGCGCCTCTCTTTATTTCAACTCCAAATGGATGTCTGTTATCCTGTTCCAACTGCTCAGAGTGATGAGGAGACAAGGTGAAAACTCTGGGGCCCACGTTTCCATCACTGTTACAGAACAGTTCACCCTCAGGTGACAAACAGGCTCATTTAATCCCCCCCTGACCCGCACATACACATCAACACTCTCGCATGCTAACTGGAGGGAATACTGCAGTGTGCAAACAGCTGGCTGCTGTCTGAAGCATAATTAGTGGTTAATAAAAGAGGCTAATAAGGACTTACCTTCAATAGTCAATAGCTAAATGAAATTAATCAGAGAGGAGGAGAGGATCAGCAGTGTCTGGCAGGCTGATTGGACTGATAGAATGTGTGACCTCCACCTGTCCTCCAAAGCAGTTCAAACATGGGGAAACTTTTTGTGTTAAAGAAATGGAAATTTAATGTTCTCAGAACGGTGAATATAATTTCTGTGCAGTTGCACTATAATGCAACACACAATGTAAGAAAAATCAAATCAAATCATTTCAACTCTTGTTGTGCAAACACAGGGTTCATTTCATTCTCTGTATTACTTTTTCTTCATGCTACCGGCATGGCTTATCAGTCTCTGACCATCACTTTATACTCAACAGTTACTGGATGGACTGAAATCATATACAGACATTCTTGGTGCCCAGAGGGTGAATTTTTGTGGTAGCTTTGGTGATATCCTGACAGTTCCTCTAGCACCACCATGAGGTTTGTGGTTGTGATTGAAATAGCTCAAACATGCTTGTCATGAAATTTTGTGCACACATTCATGTTCCCTTTAGGATGCATTGTAATAACTTTTGATTTGTTGTTTTAAAAACTTATCGAAAGTCTATTGTCTTTGGACTAATATATGTTTCTCTACATATATTCTTGTGTCACTGTGAACTGCTCAATGATTTACATTTACCAAACACAAAAGTACAGTAACTGAAAAATGCAATCACTGCCTTGTGGTCATTGCAACATGGATATGCACACTGCAGTCTAACTGATGACCTCTGAGTTGGCATGATATGCTGCCTCTGAATTATCTCACTGATCACTTGTCACAAAATAGAATCTTCTTGATCAAGTGCTTCAAACAGGAAAACATTATTTTCTATTACCTGTTAACAGCATAATGTGGAGGAAAAAAACATTCCCACATAGTTTAGGAGTTGAGGCAGATGCTGTAAACTTTTTTTTTTTTTGAGAAATAAAGATTTTGACATTGACACAAAAACAAAAACACTTCTAACAAAAAAAAAAGCAATAAAATGGAGTTGAGGGCTTAACTGAATTAAATGAAGGAATAACACTGGGTGTAATATGGTTCTGTGTCTGTGAAATACAGTCTGCTTTCAAGTTAAATCAGTGATTCTTACTTATAAGGCAAACAATCGTTAAAAACCCTAAGACTGAAATCCCCCTCATGCCAGACTGTCAGAACATGGCTGTTTAACAAATTGTGTTCTGTTCATTTAATTCAGTCACTATGATATAAATCCACATAGTCTTTCATCTCAGCTTCATTTTTTTTGTGATACTCCTTGATGTTTTTTTGTAGACAATGATTTAAGATTTCTCTTATCTGTGCATCACTATGAGTCACTTATATTAATTGCAGTACACTATGGTGTTTATCATCTGTAACTACATGGCCACAGTCCCAGCTTCACAAATACTTCAACTAAAGCTGCTTTTTGTTTGTGATTGTCCATAAAAAAACAAAACAAATCCAAGTTATTGACTATTAAGATATCAAATTACATCTCACCTTTCAGTTTCTGCGTCTATTGCAGTTCTATGAAATACAGTACACACAGTTAAACCTGATCCTGTCCACTGCCATGCCATCATCAGTGACCTCATCTCAACCACACCGCATCTCTATTCTGTGTGTTCGGCTCTGTGTGCTACCTAGCCTGATGTGCTCACTGTAGCTCCGGCCTCCTCACAGCCTGATCACTGCAGTGATTTATCCTCAGTGCCTGAGGGCCAGAACACATAAATATATATTTAAAACCTGTAAACTCCTACCATCCATAAAAATGATTAAAGTCCCTATTTTGGTTAACTCCGTGCCCTCCCACCACAACTGGGTTTGATTTGTCAGTGTAAACCAAATGCAGGTGAGGTTTCGTGCTCTCTTCCAGGGATACAGTAAATCAAAACCAGGACAGGGCTGAATCTGATGAGATCTGCGACGAACCTGACACCCACTCAGGTCTTGGCCAGAACCTGTAGACATACCTGTGGGCTTAGGACTATAGGTTCCCCGGAGTCTACGTTTGTGCTGTCTTCATCCTGAAGTCAATGTTACAGCTCGCAGTTGCTTTATTACCACCCAGTAAGCACTAATTCAGCCAGAGACGCAAAATGATGCAAGCCAAAGCAATCCGCTGAGTGTGGGTAGTGTTTGTCACATTTCCATTTACCAGATAGCTGTGATCCTGCCTTGTCAGCTTTATAAAGCTTATCAGCGAGGAAGGCACAGGAGCAGTGTTGGGCTTGAGACTCAAAAAAATGAAGATACTACTTATTACTTATGTTAATAGTGTCTAATGTTGTCCCTGGAGGAGTGCTTTCTTTTAGCATTCAAAATTTCATATATGTTGATGCCCCTTTCATCCATCAAATATCAGGGATAGAGCGGGAAAAGCTGTTTTTTGTTTGTTTGTTTTTTTACATTTACAGCTGAACCAATCAATATATTTATATTAACTATGGATCTATGAGTAAAGTGAATGGTTTCCCTCATAGTGATGAAGTTTCAGAGAATTATCACCTAACTCTGTAGGTCTTTTCGGCTTTCTTGTGTTTTAGCGTCTTTCGGCTGATTGTTTTAGCTTTAGGGTCTGAAACTTAACTGTTTTGGTTGAGTCTCACCGCTCTCATCTACCCTGTCTTCAACAACAGCAGCAACAAGCAGAAAAAAAACTCTCATACATCCACTGTACATGACCTGCCCAGCACCAAATGGCACGAAGTTAGCGACGAGCTAGTGAACATGTGAACATGTAGCAGCTCAAAAGCCCTTTATTTCACTCACAAGTTGATGGAGATAACCAGAGATAAAAGGAGAGTGAATATTGGACGTTTGCCAGTTGGCTAGAACCACAACTCCAAATGAATACTAATGTAGATCCATGTCTGCTAGTTAATACCAACTGTTAGCCACATGCAAAGTGTTCACAACAACTTCTTAATAGCGTGTTAAATCTGAGTTTACAGGTTGTTCAGATGCCCGCAGTTGACCAAAAACAAAATTTATTACTGCTGCTTTAAGATAATTCAACCTTTAAAAGTCTAATGCTGATGAAGGTGATAACAAAGCAAGATGATTAATGATATATCTCACATAAGAGCTTTTATTAAGGTTTATTGGCAAAAATGTGCCACTGATAAAAGACTTCAGAAATGTACTTGAGATTGAAGAAGTAAATACAATCTAGAATATCTAGAAAAACATATCATGCAGGATACCAAATTAACTTCTGTCCACAGGCCAAATGGCTAGTGAATGTTCAAATTTTAACAGTCGCTCAATAGATTGCGAGCATTTGTCTCGTGGTTGATGGTAATTTTATGCCCTGAATGTAGGAGCTTGTAAGTAACATCTTAGCTTTGATATGTGCTGCTCATCTTGTGTTTTTAGTCAGTCTAAATTGAGACATCCAGTTTCACAGAGAGGTGCCACTCGCAAATCACACTGCTCTCATGAATCGGGAATCTGGCCAGTATCAACATCCACTCATTCAGATCAGTTTTTAAAATGCTTTTTTTGTGTGTGTGAAGAACAGTTTGTGTTTGTGTCTTGACACATTTTACTAATTCATGCATGTGTTATTATATCTGTCTGTCAATGTGTAATTAGATGTTTGCCCTGAGAAAGATCAGATACATCATATGCTGTAAATACTACGCTGTCATGTTCTGAGGCGAACGACTTCCACAAACATGTCAGTCAGTAGAAAAACTGTTTAATGAAAAATGACAGAGAGAACTCCTCAGGCAATAGAAGCAATAGCGTACCCGAATTAACATAAGCATCATTCCAGTTGTCAAGCCCGTCCTCCACTTTATTGGTATTTTTAAATCAGGATAAACCTGAGGAATGGAACAACCATTAAAGCAAACAATGATTCTGTTTTCTCTGGCAGAGAGCTGCTGTTCGGGGGGAAAGAGAAGAAATAGAGAAGAAAAAAGAAGGGGGAAAGAAAACAACCGCGGCTGCTTTTCTGGCAGGGGTGTCTGATGCGGTGGTAGGGAGCCGAGAGCGGTGTCTCGTGCCAGCACATCCACATGTCATCTCTGTTTAGACACACCTTGGAGAATGTGACCTCTTTCCAAGCCTGGCCTGGCAAGGGGTCCACAGTGGGGGGAGGAAAATCCCCGGATTGTGGCTAACCTGCGCCAGAAAGCTGCCTCCCACTGTCTGCATGCATGCATATGTGTGACTCACTACTCGGATGGTATGTGAGCTTTTGCGTGCAAGTTTGCAGCTTAATGACGCTGGTTATGGCATGGCAAGCTCTCACTGGCTCCATTACCTTACTGTGAAGCATTGGTGGTCCTTGTCACAGTGTCGCCACCGCCGTCTTGGTTTTAGAAATCCCTGCTTCTGCCAACTTGGACTTACGTTTCAGCACTTGTGACGCTTGTTTGGAAGCGGAGGTGGCATGAGAGAACACACCCTGCCGATGGTAAAATTCCTGAGGGGAAACCATGTCAGAAATTCCCAGTCACAACAGTGGATTAAAGATGGCAGCTTAGCAGTGAGGGGGCACCCATGGTGTCCCAAGGTTTGTAGGATGACAGTGGGGGGATGAGGTGTAGAGTAGACAGGCAGGCAAAAAGGCATTCACCTGTGTACAGGAGGGATAAGCAAGCCGCCAGCAACACAAAGTACAGACACAGCAGAATCCTACTCCCTGCCCACCATTTGGCCTCCAGCAGTGAGGGATAACTGAATTACAGTAGCAGCAAAAAGCTAATCTCACTTCCTCTGTGGGGTTCGCAACGTGTGTGCACTTGTACGCCTGTCTGTAGGGTGTTGTGAGTGTTCGTTTTGTGAGGCCGTGTGCATTAGTTCAGGCTCAGCATGGATTTTGGAAAGCATGTTATCCTGACAGTGAGAGTGTGTGTTTACTAGATGAAGATGAAGGCTCATATCCAACTGTCCTGCAGGGACCAGAAGGTGAGGAGTAATAGAGGTGCAGGAGCATGCGTGTGTGTTTGTGTGCATGCATGAGAATGCGTGTTAACAGCTTGTTTACATATTCTGTGCATGCGTCCACATGTTAAAGCAGCCCTGCACCTGTCACTCAACTTGACAAGCTGTCATCTGACATGAGGCTGAGGCAAGAGAGTCTTTTCTAGAAAACAGATGGAGAACACAGACAATCTGCACAACAGAAAAATTCTAAGAAGCAAGACTGATGGTCAGTGTGGTTTTGAACAGGTTTGTTTTGTTTCTGTCGTTGCTGTTGCTAAGACGTCCATAGTCTGTTTGCTAGCCACAACCTCAACACTGGTCATAGCCACAGTAAACAGCATGCTACAAAACATCCAAGTTCATCATTGTCAAGTCCAGTGGCGTACACAGAGTTTGTAAGGAGCAGGGGCCAAACTGAAAGAAGGGCACCCTGGCAAACTACAGCGGCACTGTTGCAGCCTCGTCTCCTTTAAAACATGTTTATTAACTACGAATTTGCTTTTGTTTTAGGTTTTGAGGGAAGTGGAATTTAATCCAGAAAGTGCGATTGATATCTTTATATAAAGTCAGAGCAAGGAGGCCAGAGTCAGTAGAGGCTAATCAGCAATGCCTCAATAAACAGAAAGTGAAATGTCATGTGGTGCTGATGATGCGGGATGACAAAACTGTCCAATCAGTGATTCAGTTCACATGACTTCGTGTTTACTCTTCACGCTTCCTTTGTAATAAGACGGTGTGTACATGACCATCACTAAATGGTAACAATATATCTTTTTCCCTTGGTCTGGATTAAATGAACAAAATCTCTCTCTCTCTCTCTCTCTCATTCAGGGAAATATCATGATCTTGGTTTACTATTGAAAAAGTTTCACTAAGACTAAGCCCATTGACCAACATTAACCAAGTGTTACACATGACCAAAATGTTGATCATGTTTTACTTCTGGAAAGCAAATGAAATACTGTTGTTGTTTTAAAATAAATTCAAATGACATGACATTTACTACAAAATGTATTTGCTAAATCATTTGGAGACAAGGTTATGTGCTGAATAAACCAGAATTGTACTTGAGAGGCACATTTGATGAGTGGAAGTGTCCTATTAGTTCAGAAAGTGAACCTCAGCACCCCATTGGTACAGGCAAACACAGGCACTGATTTGGAAAAGTTATATTTTGAACTTTGAGTGTTGCTGTTTCCCATCTGCTCCAGCAGCGTGGTCAGAACCGGCTGACTGGGTTAGACTGGAGCCCAGGTTCTCTTCCAAACCCCTGAGAAGCGTAGCGTGAGTGTGTGTCGTTCCGCCAGAGTCTTGCTGTAGTGTTATCGTGGGTCCGGTGTGTGATGTGGTTGTGATACAGAGGTAGAACAGGCTGGCGTTCTCCAACACAGACTCAGCTGTCTGAGATTTGAGTGTTTGTCCATGTGTGAATGCTTGTGTGTGTTCCTGAATACTGTAAGCTGTGATGTTTGCCGCTACATGTCAGCAGCTGCACATCCTGGACATGAATGACCGGCAGTGAGAACCTTCGGCATTCCAAACTATTTGGTTAGCAAAGATACAGCTGGACCGTGATTTGACCATCTGACTTCTGGAATGTTCAGATGTTTTGTTAAAGTAAAGATCAAACTTACACTGTTGTAGCCGAAATGTGACTGTAGCTGCTGGCAGGCCCACTTTTAAGTTCATTCAGAATAATATATGTACAAATGTGTGCAGCCACAGTAGCGACAGTGTGCTCACAAACCTACAATATCCACAAACATTTTTGTTACACGTAACCCTGTGAAGCGTGAGTGAGCTATTACACGTCTGTCTAGACAGATGTATTGATTAAAAATGAGGCGTATCTGTTCCGTTAGGCAGGTGTGAAACAAACAACTAAAAACGTGGGTGAAACTGACTAGGCAGGGCTGTCATGGAAGACGCAGTTGCACCACGTTTGTTTTTTTTTTACTTTAACCATACAAGGGAGAAAAACTCAGACCTCTGCAACTTTAATTCTGATCATTCTTTTAACTTGGGAAAGTACACCAGTGTGCAAACACTGGTGTACTTTCATAAGGGTGTGCTAATCAGAGGCATTAGTGGCAAAGGAACGTATGATTTTTTCATTACACTTGTAAGAGAGTATTACAGTCTGACCAAGGCAGATTTTTTAGATGCCAACACAGATATTTATGGTTTTAAAAAAAATCCATTCTTTATTGGCCAATGTACATTCTTTTATACATAATTTAATAAATAACATGCAGAAACATTTTGATAAGGATCCTTTCACTTTGTTTTTAAATATTTAACGATAAGTACTGAGCGGGAGCATTTTACAGTTGAAAAAACAACAAACAAGTCGCTCCATTATACTACCTCAAACTACATTTCTGACATTTCTTGTTACTAACAGTATGGCCACCATTTGATGATGTGCCTGCAATAAAATAATACAGTCAATATATTGGTCAAGCTCTAGAAGGATGTGCTGCTTTAATCATCAAGTTTGGAAAATTCTTCTGTGGAAATGTCCCCAGTTTAAACAAAAAGGTGGTGTTACACCAAGATCATCTATGACCTGTTAGATTGTGTGACATTGAAAGGTCAACTATTGAAAAAAGATTGGTTGACCTAATATTGATAGGTGAGTAGTTAGGGCTCTATACACTACATACACCTATACACTACTACTGCTATTGCAGTGTGGCCCAATCTAATTACTATACTATTATAATTAAAATTATATTCAGTGTAGTCACAGAATCTGACAGGTCACAGAATATGGTGTAACATCACTTTGCGCGCTGTTGTATTCAGCTGCCCTGGAAACAAAATGCTAATGTGACGGGGGCTCAGTGCTGACACTGAGAGCCTCTAATGGGATGCAAAAGAGTCATGTTCACTTACTGCAGACATGATGCTTTCTGTGCTTGTGTGTTCAATGAAAATATTTCCTTACACAGCGTTTAAAGCATAGCTGTGAGGACATCGTACAAACACACACACACACATACACACAGAGTTTGACCTCCACTTTCCTCATCAGTGGGATCAGACTGTTTATCATATGGTCCTATCTGAGTCACACTTGTTTGCACTGCTGGTTATGTTGGCCAGAGGAACAGAGCTCCAATCTGTTCAGCCTGTTCTCAAGCCAGGAGGTAGAAAAAAAAATGTCTCCAGGTCGACATTTCTTGCTCTGTAGGTGCAACTTGTGGCGTCTTATGTTCCTCAAAATTAAGGTTAAAAGCAGTAAAAGATTTGATATTAAATGATACGCTATCAATAAACTAATCGTGGAGCTGGAAAAACATTATGTAAAACAATATTCTTTTGTGCCCTAAAGCAATCTTGCATTTTTCTACCAAATCTATCTCAGATAATAGAATAGAACAGTCTTCAGTGATGGTCTGGATATGAAAATTATACTAAGATCTCTAAATTCACCTAAAAATGATGAATTTAAGTTGTAATGCTGCAGCTCAGATGTTTCCATTCATGCGTACCATACTTCAAACAACTGGAGGCTGATTTTTTTTTTGTCCATTCACATGATAGAGAAAATTGGATGCAGGAATAGTGAAGGAGGTCTTTTATTTTCTTTTGATTTTTATGCAACATCTTTGTAATCTACTTTTATTCATTTATTTCTTTGTAGATAAAACAGTTTTTGCATTCACAGGTTGATAGTGGGCAAAGAGCGTTGCTCAGAGAAGCCTTCTGTGTATTTCAAACAGCCAGATTGAAGGCAGAGAAATCACCAGAGGAAGAGAGAGCTAAACCCTGCGCGATAAAAACGTCCTCTTAATCTTACCTTGAAAGCCACGACAGAGGGGAGCCTCCCCTCGGAAAGAAAAACAGGCGGATTATTTCCATTTGAAAGAACATGCCAAATTACACAAACGTGTTTTCAGCCGGTCTTTTCAAAAGTGGCAACAGATGGAGGCCGGTCGGCGTTGTGAGCAGGTTGGAGTTGACGGTCCGCCGCTGCTGCGTTTCCTGTGTCTGCTGCTGTTTATCAGCACACACAGGTAGCCCCAAAATCCATTATACACAGCACAGATCTTATTCAACCATACTCAAAGAGAGATGCATGCCCAGGTGTGTGCTGTCTTTCACAGATGTTTTCTTATTTTCCTGTTTTGAATACAGACTATGGACTTAAAATGTAGCAGCTGCCGCATAACTTATCTCTACAGGAGTTCGGAACAAAGTGCAGCGAGTGATGGGAGAACTGAGAAAGGAAGTTGGGGGCTCAGTGAGTGTTGGTGAAGATAAATGTAAGCAGGGGTTTATTTTAGCTTCTGTCAAATGGCCAAAATGTGTATTTGAGAGCAAAGGTGTAATTCTGAGTTATGGAGCACTGGAGTGTTTTTTTTTAATCCATGAATCTCAAACACATACATACATAACTTGTTAATTTTGGCACCTGATTTTGATTCAAGTTCACAACACTTGGACATTTCAAATCCGCTTATAAAATGTGACACAGGAAGAATGTTGAGAATACAAACTCAGCGGATGGTAGAAGACTGTCTCAACGTCAGCTTGCTTGAGAGCACTTTTATTTACAACTTCTTTGAGTAACAAATTTTAAGCATGAATTCTCAGTTTAGTTCTGGTTTGGCTTGAGACTAGCAGCTAACATTATCGCCATGATATTCCTTAGCTAACATTCCTTGTATCACATTCTTGTTTTCATGGTTAGTCTTAGCTGTGATATTGCTGTTTGTTGTATATTTTTCAGTGGCACTGTAGATTAGTTTAGTCCATAAATCTGTTCTTTTTTCCTTGCATGAACCAGTAACATTAGCTTACTCACAGGCAACAATGTTGGTTAAATAGAAGATGCTGCTTATTAGCGTAACAGGTCAAGCGGCTAAATCAACCCCTGAAGAATAGATAGTTTTGGAGCAGTATACAACACAGTTTTATCCAGTGTTACCAACTATTTTCAGCACAAAGTGATGTCATAACTATTTACATCTAAACTAGATATTAAACAATAAAAGTAAAAATGTCAAGCTAATCGTAGCTAGCTTTATCATTTGCTATTAGCTAGCTAGCTTTTTTAAGCTGCAATCGTCTCATCAATATGTTCAATAATCTTAATACACCTCTTATATCAAAAAACTTGTATGCACTTTTATAGACAGTTAAAGTCTGCCCAAAAAGTCAGTAGATTTGTTGCTTTTTGGAAAATAAAAAAAATTGTTAAAGGAGTCTTAAAAGTCTCAAAACGTAGCGGGAAAGTTGCTAAGCTAAATTACTTCCTTTTATTGTTTTTATTAAGTTAACAAAAAATCTAATACCTTGACATACTTTTTGTTTTCAAAGGCTATTTTTTTATATAACTTTTAAACTTGTTATTGTTGTAAAAAAAAAGGTTGCCATCTAATAGTTTTAATCATAGAGTTTTTGTGGATAAAATTATCATTGATGCATACAGTGTGTTCTCTTGCCTTAGAAGGCCAGTCATAAGGACAGAGTGTTTACAGCAGACACCTCTCTGCACCTCCTGGTTTTAATTATTCCAGGCACACACACAGCTCCCTCTTCTTTGCCCTCCATCCATTCTCTTCACCAGCTTTGGATGAAGAGAAGTAATCAAGAGCTGGCGGCAGACAAGAGGCCATTTACTCAGGTGAGGAGCAGAGAGATGGGGGCCACTTCAGAAGATGCAAAGAGTAGCCCAAGGGTGCCACTCAATCATCTCCAATCAGGAAAACCCCTGAGAGGTCTCAGAGCAACATATCGCATCCCTACTTTTGTCTAATATATTTCTTTTTAAGGTGAAATGCATCTTTTTGATTAGCAAGGAGCTGATTCACAAAACTTCTTTTTAATACTTTCAGGTCTCACATGGATAGAGCAGACTGAAAAGAAAGAAAAAGCAATAAGGGCTTTTCAACAGAGTTGCCCCTGACCACGCTGATGAAGATACAATCCAGAAGAAGCTCTTCTCTTCTCCCTCCTCCTGCTCTCCTCTCACTGTGGCATTTGCCAGGAGAGGAAAGAAAAAGGAAAAAAAAGACAGGCATTGAAGTCGATCCCTCTGTGAATAAAGCAGCCTCTGAATCCAATTTCGGTGAAAAGAGACCGAGTCAGCACGAGGGTGGCGCCGTAAAGAGGCAGGTACAGGCAGATGAATCAGGAACAGGAGAAGCCTTGGGTTGGGGAGATCAAAGATAGTGTGGAAAAGGAGAAGAAGGAGAGACTGTTGAATTATTTTGGAGGTGTTTGAGGGGTATTTTCCATCTAGCGTGTCTAACCTCAGAGGGGCATGTTCTGCCAGCTCTCTCTGCATGCAAGCCGCACTCACACACGTACACACACTCACACAAAAGGGTTTTAACGTCTGAGTCTTATTTGCATCCCTCTTCTGTTGAGACTTTACCTTTCTCTTTGCAGCAAGTCAAATTTCCTGGACGGCGGGAATGAAGGCTTTTCGAGCCTTTTCGAAAGCTCTTTTGACATGCACTCTTCTTGGCTGAAGTCATCGACTGTTACAATAAATACTCAAATCAAATCAAAGCAGGCTGTATACTGAAGGGAGCAGGGTGGGCTGTGTCTGGTTAAATCCTGTTATATGTGTCTAATCTAATGTCAATGAGAAATGAGGCACCTCTGAACCCTGAGTGGAGGTGATGACCCAGAACGGCCATATGGCACCACAGCACCTATGGCCCTGGAGAGGATCCAACCAGCCATCATGACTTCCTGTGTGTGTGTGTGTGTGTGTGTGTGTGTGTGGACAGACTCGCTGTAACAGCTGTCTCCTGCAGAGCTCTCTGGGGAATGGTTGACCTTATGCCACTCAGGTGATGGGAACTCCAGTTATCTTTTCTTTTTTTCAAAGTCTAGAAATACTAAGTCAGTCCTTTTTTTTTTCAGCAAGTCATTATGGTTTCAATCGCTAAATTCAGGCCCTCTAATAAGTGTGGTGGTGGTGGTGTAAATTCTTGCTCCGTTACTAAGATTTGAAGACTTATAGTTGCTTTGATGTGTGGGTGTTGATTGACAGCTGTGACAGTTGGCTCACCTTCTGCTCTCCCCGGCTCCATGACTCACATTGAGTCAGACTATTGTTGTATTGTTTCAGTAAGTTTAATGTTACCTGATTATGATACCCTACCCTGTTAGCGCAATTTAGCTAAAGTAGCTAATGTTAGCCCAAGTTCACAGCACTTGGTATTCCCAGTAAGCTAGCGTTAGCTTGGGTTTGAGGTAGCAGGATGTGTTTCCAGAGCATGAAAAGCGACAACCCTGCATTCCTTATTTGGAAGGTCCTGGCTCCAAATGGAAAACATGGCGTCAACCATAAGCTGCAACACAGAGCTTTAAACCGGCTCCAATGCAAACCAATGGATGACGTCACAGTACCAAGTTCTTCCTTATGCCTCTGCTGCATTTTACAAGCAAAAACATTTCAGAAATAGTGTCATTTTAATGCACTGTTTGGCAGGTGTGGTGCCCACTGCACTGCTGGGGTCAGCAAAAGCCAACCTTTGGCCCCAAATGGTATCCAGCACCTGGAACCTGGTTTTTTGGTTTGCTCCTTGCACGCATTGTGATAATTTATTTTTCTAGAATTATGTTTAATTCTTGCCTGCACTATGTAGTTTCCCCCATTTTGAAGGAGGCTGCTGAAAAATCATGTGATACACCCCATCCACAAAGCAAGCAGAGAAGTGGAAACAAAAGCAGAACCTCCAACAATGGCTACTTGTTACGTTTCATTAAGCTCCTGCTAAAGGAAAAGGGCTAACATTCACACACAGTGACTAAAGTATGTAATTACTCAAGTAAAGCCTTTCATTTGTGTGATACGTCTGAACAAATTTCAACATTTTCTGCCTTCGTCTTGTATTTTCTGGCTGCCCTTTGTTCTGAATAAATAATAACCAACCATGACAGTAACCATTGTCTTTTACATAACATATGAGGGTTCTTCATGGGAACAAGCGGCTTTTTTCCCACCGTCAGACCTTTGTGATACAGTCTTTGCTTAGCTCAGTCATGTCAGCAAATAATAATCATTTAGAGAAAGGACAATCAGGAAATGCTATTCTTGTCTAAAGAAGTTGCTATGTTGTGCTAACTAATATATAAGTGCAGACTCTTTTTGCATCCCCATACCACATGCAATGTCTCAGTACAACCAATACAGAGATGCCAACAAAGCTAAGGAGATGAATTCTATTAATATATATATAATTCACCAATTGATGGCCAGTATTTCTGGAGGGGTGTTTAACATGATCAAATTTATTTTAGTGAATAAAAGGGTAGATTAAGTCATTTATGCAATTTTATTATTTTGGGAATTACAAGCACATTTAGTAAAACTGGTACAATGGAGGAATTACAGCTAAAGATGAATAGAAAAACCGTTCCATTGGCACCTGTATGATGTTTGCTGTTCCAGCTGGGATCTGGTTTGTGTCTTGCCACCACATGGTGTCTCTGTGGTGCAGCCCAGAAAGGTGTGAAGCACGTCAGAGAGGACTGAAAGTCTAACCTCCTTCGTCACCGTTCAGAGGCTGCCCATCAAACAGAACATAAGGGGTTAAGCGGATGAAAATTGGACGTGCTTATCTTCAGCTGTGACAAAAGAAAAGGCAGGGGATAGTGGTGCTTTGTTTTTGACTCTCAAGTGTGATTTGGGAACGGGATCCAGTTTCCAGGCCTGGTAGAAAACAGGTGCTCTCGCCAGTTGTTCTTTTGTCCCGTTACACTTCTTGCGGGTTGAAAGTGGAGCCAACACCTGTTAACATTCCTCAGTGGTTGTGAAAGAAACAGAAATGCGGGAGAATAAAGTAGAAACACTGTGGTAAAATGCTAATCTTTCACACAGAGGGAACTGAAATTCCTCAAACTCAAACGTGAAATAATTATAAGAATTCACGTTCACCTTCGTATGATCAAATCTGAAATGAAGACAATGTCAAAATGTGATTCTGGTTGTGGCTGCTGTCAATTTTAACAAGCAGTTTCAAACTAACTCCTCTTAATGCATCACAACTAGACTTCACTAAATCATCACTGTCTTTCCAGTAAGGAGAGCTCGCTGCATTTCCACAAGAAAGCATCGACTCAGCAGGTTTAGCCCGTTTTAATTTAGCAAAGCTGCTTTTGTTGACCTATCACAATCCAGGATTGACTCACTTTTACCTAGGAGAACCTAGAACTCACAAGTCATTTTGCCGCATTTGTTTGCAATCACGCGGGACATTTTTGATTATAAACGAATTAAAAATGAAAAATGATCCTTTAAACCTCCCAGCTCAGGAGGAATCCCAGTCGCCTGAGTTGTTGTTCAGGGACATTGAAGACAGGGAGGATCCTGGGTGTTGCTCTGCTCTGGCCACAGCTGTGTGCGGCTGTCGAGAGGCTCTGATGTCATGTATAATGGGAGTCCGCAGGGATGCAGGAATGGAGGGATGAGGGAAGAGAGAGAGAGAGAGAGAGAGTGAAGGGCTGAAACCAGATCCTTGCCCCTGCGCTGTGCTTCGCTGTGCCTGCTCAGACTTTAGGTGAAGGTTAATGTGGAGCCACCTGCTGCATGCATACTGCACATCTGATACTGTGGCACAAACACAGCGAGAGGAATGGAGTGTGGATAGGGTTTCTTTGTTGATTTTTTTTTTTTTTTTTTTAAATTTTGCATTCTACAAATGCCAATAAAAGAATGAAATTAAACCAGATTAACAGTTTATGCTTCTTGCGTGTGTGTGTTATAGCTTTTGCATGTGAGTGTGTGAGCAGGAGGAAGCATGAGGAAGGAAGGGGGCTGACAGTTACGGTGACTTAATACCACTTGATATTTCATGGCTGGGGGAATGTGGCGGCACTCCCTGCTTTATGGAGCTGGCCTGGATTATTTAGTTGGATGGAGTCCTGCCCAGAGGAACAGCTGAATGATGTCATGCAACACACACACACACACACACACACACACACACAAGCATTTTCTGTCCATTGATGCAATGAAGCTGTAGATTTTGATTCTGAGCTGAAGTGTTGCTCTGCAGTTTTCAGATTTTTGGAGTGTTTTTGAAGAGGGGGGTGTTGTGTAATTGGGAAGGTGAACACAGAAAAGGCAGGTGGGGTTTTTACTAATAAGAGCCTGGATGGATTTCACAGAGGGAAATGGGGAGGTGGGTGGGGAGGTGGTGGTGGTGGGGGGGGTTGATGAGAGGAGAGACGCTGGGGAGCAGATGTGTGTTTGGAGAGCGAGATGAGAGATTGAGGTGGGTGTTTTCAAGGGGCTCTCGGTTTGCCGGTAAGCTGACCTCTAGGGGCATATGGTGTGTCCTGTGCAGATGTGTGCGTGCATGCCCATGTGCATGTTTGTTTGTGCATGCATGTTCCGTCTGTGCAAATCAATGTCTGGCTTTGCTCTTAATGGAGAGAATCAGGTTCTTCCCCTCCTCCCCATTGCTGAGAAAGGAGCGTGTTAGCATGCGAGGCCCTCGCTTCTCTCCTCCGTATAAGAACCTAAATATGGAAACAGTGATTGGAAATTGTTTAGACAACCTGAAATGGTTTATCCCAGGGCTGTGCACAGCTCGCAGATCAAAGCAGAGGAAACATGAATCATACAGAGTTTCTGTACGGAAACAAACCCTTCGCCTTTCTTCCTTTGACATACACACTGGCACAAATATGAACGTTAAGGAAAACAAAGAGAAAGAGGCAAAGACGTGAGAGAAGAGGCTCTCTGAGTTCAGTAGTGCTGACTTCTTTGTTTGATCATACTGTACTTGACACCGTGTCACCAGCGACTTCACTCCCACCAGTAGATTGTCTCACATCAATAAAGAGTGCACAGTCACCCAGAGCAACCAGCGGAGAAAAAGTCCCAAGAGACGAAACTCTTTTTAAACTCTTCACCTCTCAGTCTTTCGCTCCTCTGACTTTCCTTCCTTTCTTCATCGCCCTTCTTCTTCTTCTTTCCCTCCTCTCCATAAAGAATCAGCTCCACGGCTCTCCAGGGGAGCAGCATCTATCACAGGTTCTGCCTCCTCGGCTCAGCGATAACTGATCCACTGTCTAAAGAGCATCACTCTCCTCCAGCCATCTCCGCTTACTCTCTCCCGGGACAGGCCGGGAGAAATAGCGCACAGCACAGATTGAAAAGTGCCGAATGACAGCACGGAGCTCCTTGCTGGCCAAACCCGAGCAAAATACCCAAATGCTTTCTTTCCCTCTCTGCGTGCCAGTGGTGGAAAAGTGAGTATATTTACTCAAGTACTGTACTTTGGTACAATTTTTGAGCGTTTCAATTTTATGCTACTTTATATGGCCACACATTTCAGAGGGAATTATTGTACTTTCTACTCCGCTACATTTATTTGACAGCTTTACTTTTCAGATGAAGATTTGGCACAATGGATGACATAACGAGCTTTGGAAATACAACACATTGTTAAAGATGAAACCAGTGGTTTCCGACCTCTTCGGCATCCACCTCCAGCAGCTACAACATCCTGCTCTCACACTGTTGTTTCAGTATCAGCAATGTCATATACAATGATGTCATTGTATCAGTCAGAGGGATGAAATGAGTACTTGCACTTTAAAACTTAAGGTACATTTTGCTGCTTACACTTATGTAGTTTTACTTAAGTGAGATTTTTCATGACTTTTACTTGTAATTTTTCTGTTGCTATGTGTCTGAATCTTCTTCCTCTGCTTCCACTGCTGCTTGCTAAAACTATGAAAGAGCTCCGATTGTGATTTGAGAGTAGACATAACCTTTCCCTCACCTTTCTCACTGTAGTGGAGTCTCTCTGATCTTCTAACCATCGGCTTTCTGTTTGATCAGCTGCAGTTTACTTTTTCTTGCCATCAGTCAAGAAAAAAAGGTGAAAAGGCAAGTAGGGATTAATGAAATAAGGAAAGGGTGTATCATAATGTTTGGATTAAAAAATGAGGGCAGAAAATGCTGAATGTGACTGCGCGGTAATAACTCTCCACCTCTTTATTTTTCAAGCCTTTCTCCTCTACCTCTCTTTGCGTCTCCTCTCGTCAAAAACAGACAGGAGCGGCTGACTCACTCGTTTCAGGGAAGTGAAGCTACATTGATGTCATTTTGACAGACAGAGCAGCCCAGTAAACACAGCAGGGATGGCGTCAGACCTCAGATGCATCACTCTGGGCTGACAGAGGTGCGAGGTGATGTCAGCGTGTGATGAAATCATTATGCGGGCACATCTTCCAGCGTGTGATGTCAGCACGGCCCTGGCATGACTGAGCACTGTGGAACTACCCCTCCTCATTACGAGAACATGAGCTTGGAAACACATGATGTAAATATCTTGCTTGTGTTTTTATCCATTACACATGGCGAGTTCTCACCGTCTTGACTTACTCAGGTCGGGAAACACCATGGGGAAAGTTGCTGAGTGAAAGAGACCTTCAGTTCTAAAAATGTCCTTTTGCCTTTTATTCAACTTTAACCGAGAGGAAGACTATATTTTTCAGCTCATTTGTCATAACCACAATCTTTTCCTAAACATAACCACAGTCCAAGTTGGATACATGGTCTTGCAGAACCCATTTTTGAGGTTGGGTAGTGCAGAAATACAACTGGCACCCATTAAACTGCAATTTGAACGAGTTAAATTTGATTAAACTGTCAGACTTAAAGCTGCATCAATCAATATTTTTATTTAAACAATGGCTCATATGACTATGTTTCTAATGCGGGGAACTGTACCTGACTATTCCTTTCCCTGGCTTTCCCCATTTCCCAGTGGCTTTCTGCTCTTTTAAAGCTTTTTTTTTCCATTTTCACTTTTATTGGACAGTTAAATGTGTGGCAACCATTTGGTTATTGGTGGCGCTCCCTTCATCTCATTATTATGATTTAACAGCCTGCAACTGCTTTGGTTTAGTCTCACTTCTCTTTTCATCTTCATTTGGAGATGCAGCAGGGTTTTTTTCTTTTTCTTTTTTTTTTAGCAAAAAAAAAAAAAAAAATCCACTGTACAGTACCTACGCAGATGAACATGGTAGAGCTGAAGAGCCAGATATTTTCTCTGGATTTGTTGGAGACCAAAAAAAAAAGAAAGCTAAACAATAATTAAAATGAAAAAGACTTCAAATTAATGCTAATGTTGCTCTGTTTCTGCTGGACATGTAAATAACCAACAGGTGGCTAACAGTTAATGTGATAATATTTTTAAATTGTGTTTACAGCGTGCCTCCAGGTGACCCAAAAAATTAAATGAATATAAGTTTAATGTTATTGCTCTGACATTAAGTTGGTATGATATGGGTGATTGTATGAACATCCCATGCTGTATACCCTTCAGGTGAAGCTCAGGTGAAAAGAAGCAGAAATAGCACATGGCCGTCTACGAGGTCATTCCAAACTGGGAGGAAAAAAAAGGTGAAAATACACTAAATCAAGCTGAATAGAAAGATAGTGTTTAAAGAAGTCAGAAATGACACAGTTATAACGTACTGTTTTGAAGGTAATCCTACTATCAATTACATGAGGCAGCATTTTCCAAAAAAAAAGGTGAAATAAATCAAAGTTGGCCTCTGTGTGAATAAGTGAAATCAGGTGAGTAGGTGAACAGCACGCTCTCATTATATTTGCTGCCCAAATCAGGTTGCACCTCGTAGGCGAGCCCTCTCCGTGATCTGCACCGCAGACCATATCGTGTGTCGCTTTAAATATACCTCTGCGGATAGTTCATTTCATGGTCACTTGAACATACAAGGCATGCAGGATTTAGCGCCTGATTGTGTCACTTCCCGTGTTGCTCAAGTGAAGCAGGTTGAGCTCTAACCGGCTTAGCGTGGAGAAGAATTTCTCCTTTGTGTCCTCAAGGCCGGCGGCTGAGCCTCACAGAGTCTTGGCCCTGACCCTGGGCAGGTGTGCAGCCCCCCCCCCCCCCCTTCCTGAAGTTCCCCCCCACACTCACACACACACATACACACACACCTACTACACACACACATACTGTACATACTCATAGAGGCTCTCAGGTTCCCCTGAAATGAGAGACTGGCAAAAGATCTATCAACAGAAAAATCACGAGGTAATGACATACTTAACTCCCTGGTGTGTGCGCACATGTGTTCATATGTGTGTGCACAAAATGCAGCCGGGGCAGCCCCCTCCCTCACGCCTTTCCCCCAGCCACTCGGCAACTTTTGCCTCGCCTCATTTGCTTCATGGTGAAGAGGCTGATTAAATATTTAAAGTATGGAGTACTTTCCCCTGGCATCAGGTGTAACTCACTCCTGTAATCTCAGCTAGCCTGGTGCACGGCGCAGTAATTATAGTCGAGTTAACCGTGTGAGGCGGAGAGGGTCTGCGACAGGCAAGGCTTTGTTGTTTATGTCTGCTTACAAGTTTATAGGCCTGTTTCTGCTTTGGCTTGCTCCCGTGTGCAGGCATGTGGCCTTTTTGCATCCATTCTTGTAAGAGTTATGATACTGCTTTGTTTTTCAAGATGCAAGAGGGCATAGTGGTTGTGTGAACATTATGAAAGGATTGAACAGTTATTTCACCATAACTGCTCACATGTGAAATAATAAGGCACCCTTTGTAAAGGGGTTATGCCTTCATTGATGCTTAATAAATCAATTTAAAAGGCTTTATAGATCTGTTTTAAGCCATTAAACAATGATAGCATTGTTATTATATGTTTGGTAATCCATTAGGGCTGTCACTCTTAATTTGACATTCCAACAACAATCTGACCATGGGAAAAATTTTGATCTGTTATGATTGGTTGATATTCCAAATATAACAGGCTGTGTTTTGTATTGAAGTATGGGGCAGGGTCTGACCCGCTGCATGCCCTGTTGCCTTGTCAGTAAACTAGACTGTTGTTGTTTTCACTATACTAGCAGTCCATGACACAAATCCATTGGAAAAGTAACGTGTGGAAACATTTTGGATGCAAAAGGATGGATGGAAAAATCATGGATAAAAGCTAAGGCTGTTTCCTGACGCCTTAAAATGCAGCTGCAGTTCAGTAGCATAGCTCATCACTCAACTGAGGCAGTGGAAGCTCTGAATGAAGGAAACATTAATTCTACAACATGTGTTATAGGCCACATAGATGGTGTCCAACTTCATTCAAACTAATTAAGGTGAGTTCAAATGTATTTTAAAGTGACAACCCTATGATCTGTCAATACATCTGTAACTTCACAATATAAGCCATCCATTCTGCAGTTGTACATGTTAATAACTTGTTGATAAATGGATTTTTGGGTCCGGATTCTCTGCAGCCCTTTTTCCTGAAGCTAAGTGAACAGTCCACAGGAGTTGTCTTCCTGATGGAGCTAGCTAAAAAAGACGTTGGAGGAAGTTACACCACCCAAAAAGGGATATGCCACAATAATGCAACTCAAAAATGATTCTCATATACAGCTCATGACTGACCCATAAAGCAGAATTCAATTTGATTAGTCTCATTGTTTTAACCTGACAGATACAAGATGAATGGACATTTTTTCATCATTTGGTGAAGGAGGATGACGGAAGCAATGAATGAAACCCTTTAGTAAAAGTATGAACAAAACTAGGGTGACCCAGGTGAGATGCACTGTCACATGAAAGTACTTTGACTAAACTTATACCCTGTGTCGTGAAGCCTCGCAGACAGCCCCGCTTTAATCTTTAAAAACAATACTCTTCCAACTGTGAAGCACAACCCCAAGAGCCTTTAGAAGAGGAACAATAGATGGCAGTGTTAGGCACCTCCAAATGTCTGAGCCTAAGCTCTGCTGAACAGACAAATCAGGAGCTGTAAGAAAGTCACAGTGGGCGGCTGGTTGAACATCAAAGCATACAGTCACAAAGATACAGTGAAGAGGATACATGCCTAAATGTCTCTTTGTATAAGGAGTGAATTGTGACTTTAATCCATTTAGGTGTGTACCTCCTCCAAAAAAGATCCCTGAATGTAAGATGAGTAATAAAGCAAAAGAAGGCACATCCATGCTTTACCTTAATCCCACACACTCTCATTTTTGTCACTAATCTGACAGATTTACACCCTTTTATTACCTGAATATGCCGCCCTCTGCTTATTTCACCTCTTGGAGAATCCTATTTAGAAATGTTTAAGTTGTAGGAGCATTTCTTCATGGTTCCTGAGAACACGTTATCTCAGACAACAGCTGAATAGACTCTGTGGAAAATGGCGAGAGCGTTCCCCTCAAGTAACAGCAAAGGCCTTTTAACTTTCAGGTCCTGCCAGCTGTTGAGCTGCAATCCTAAATAAAGTTTCTTGGATACAGCTATTATTCCCTCAGGACTTAAAATACTGGCCCCGTAATTATCCCTCAGAGGAGCTAATATTATAAGTTTAGGGAAGATGACAGTAATAACCTGCTAATGCATGAGCCTCGCTGACTTTATGCTCATAAGGAGCAGCATAAGGGGAGAGTGACAAATTACGGGTACTCATGTCATGTTCATAAACCTACTCCTGCAAGCATTTAGGTTTAAATATTGTTTTATTTCCATTACAAAATGTGGAAGGTCCCTCTTTCGATCTCTGCTGTTCGTGTTCTGCGGACTGCTTTGTTAATCTGTATCATTGCCAAGGCTATTTATGAGTTTTTGGCTAGTGATGCATTCAAATAAACAAACTCCCTCACTGTTTCCACAGCAGGGAGAGTGCGGCTCCAGAGTGTACTGTAATGATCAATGAGGGTTTCAGTGTCTGACTAAACGCAGGGCCTCGTCATGTGGAGCTGTGCCGCGAGGCCCCTCCGAAACACGGCTCGTGTGGTCGCATTTGGAAACAGTCTAATTTCTTACATGTGTCTGTGAGGGTGTGAATTCACAAACTGTGATTCTCCTTGGCTTGTCTGCTGTAGCTTTTATCTTGTGGATTGATGAACTGATTTTAAGGGAATGAAGTAAGTGTTTGACTCTGGTTCTTTCCAGCGGGAACAATGAAGCAGCTCTCTGTCAACGTTCTAGTTTTACCCTCACTTTTCTGCATCACCTCAAATGCACTCAGAGGTGTTTCTTCACATGTGCTGCGAAAGATGATAGAAAATCTCCCAGGTTGAATTGTGTGGGCGGAGGTGAGTTTTTCGTGAAACGGCTGTGCGAGAGGTGCTTGTTTTCCCACAAGTCTTCGGGGATCCCCCTTTCCCCTCTCTGTTGTAAACCAGCATCACCGCACCGCTGATGGACGTCTCTGTTTGGCAGGTGCTCATATACTTGGCGCCTACCGTTGCCCACAGCGATGAGGCTGTCAGGGCAGAATGCCTTCCAAGAGTGCAGGGGAACATTATATTTCACATTATCTCAGAACAATAGGTCATTTCCTGCTCGCTGCAGGCCAGAGAGGCTGATCAGGGGCTGCCAAGCTCCAGGAAAGGAGCACAGACTTCAGGAGAGGTTGGCGTCTAAAGCGAGGGAGGGGGGGGGGGGGCTGTATGAAGTTGATGAATTGTTAGGTAGGTGGATTCAGAGTGGGTGAGAGCTGAATTTACCTGCCAGTTAGTATGAGCAAGAACAACCACTGAGTGTTTTTCAGGTATGATATGAACAGACACGTGTCTATAACTTACCACTAAACTGGCAATATTAGTCATCAGCCTACCGCTTTAAAAGAAAAAAAAAAAAAAAAAAAGCCATTAAATTTGGACTGATCCTCTGATGTTTCATGTAGTGCCACCAGCAGGTCAAAGTTTTCACTCATCCAGAGAGAAATCTCAACATGTACGGGATGAACGCATTCTGTTGTAATAACTTTGGTGATGCCTAAACTTTTCAGAGTGCCGTCATCAGTTCAAAATTTTAATTTGTCCAATATTTTGGTTTATGACTACCTACAAAACTAATAACATTCCCGTTCACCTCAGCTGAACTTTGTGTTTACTGCTAATTAGCAAATGTTAGCATGCCAACATCTAAGGTGGTGAACATGATAAACGGTACCTGTTAAACATCAGGACGTTAACATTGTCAGTGGGGGTATGTTAGCCTGCTGACGTTAGCAGCTCAAAGCACTGCTGTCCAGCCTTCCAGAGCTGTTAGCATGGCTGCAGACTCCTTGGATACTTTTGCCCTGAATTGGTTGGAGGTTGTAAAAATATTGCAATCATTTTTGGAGAGCCTGAGCTAGTTGGTAAATCTCATGGATTTCAACACATTGTGATTACATGGAAACAACTGGGAGGTCAATCGGGGTCACTGGCTCAACTCTCTACCCCACCCGGATCCGTTCAACCATTTAGCGCGGGCGCCAAATGCTTTGCAACCTCTGGAAATACCTTTTCACTGAGTGCTCTTTTTCTCCCTCTCACCCCTTTCTTTTGGTTGCGTAACCGCTCTTGTGTTGTATTATTGAAACGTTTGGCTCTGATTAGTGCAGCAGATGAAACGACTAAATGCTAATGTGTGATTTCCCAGGGGGCCGCCCGGCTTCATGGGCTGCAGGTGTTTGCAGGGGAGGAGGAGGGCTTTTTAAGCGCATCAATGCCAATTACGCCTCGTATTGTTTGTATTTTCTATTACTCATCGTGGCAGGTAAACACTCCAGGTTTGCTTCCTAAGTATTTTCGAGGTGTCTTCCGATTCCCCAGTACAGCCGGTATTGAACCCCACCACCCCCTGCCCGTGAGGTGTGTGAGCTGTTAAAATCAGTCAGGCATTAAATATGAGAAATGTTGGGAGCACCAGAACCTCTCCTTGGCTCTGCTCTAGCGAATAACATGGTATTGATTATCTTGAACACAAACCCTCCCACATATCAGCCCGAGGTCATAGATCTATTATTTTCTCCTCAATAAAATCTGTGATACCTGAACATTTATTTCAACATTTGAGCATCACAGGTCTAAGGTGATTCTGCTTTGCATTTATGTTGAAAGATGTTTTTACAGCTCTGGCTCAGGAGGAGTGCTGAAGGCTTCCAGCTGCATGATATCCTCTGAGCAAACTCAGCTGCCTTCAGGATCATACACACAAGGTCCGAGGTGAGTAACTCTGTTTTACTGTCCCATTTCACCCTGACACTCCTCTTTCAATCCTCCCATCTCCATCCTTCTGGGACGGGCTGTTCTTTTTTTTTCTTTTTTTTTTTGCTGTGCTGAGCAGGCAGGCAGGCAACAGTGCTGAGCCTCCCGGCGTCCCTTCTCTTCTCCTTCATTTAATTTTTTTCTACAGTACATCGCCGCAGATTTATCACCTTGCACTGTTTTTCTCCCGAAAGCGTTGGAAAAGGAGGGGAATTATTCCTGGGTCCTGACAGGGGGGCCTGAGGGCGGCGGGGAAAGGGGGAGGTGGGAGAGGTAGGACGGAGAGGTGCGCGCCGTTGTAAAGGAAGGAAGGGAGGGAACAAGGGAATGAGATGGGGTCTGAAAAATGTGAGTCATGTAAACGCTGCCGAAGAGAAGAGGGGGATGAGTATAATTGATTCTGACGACCCGAGTCGGATGGCAGCCTTCCCTGAGGGAGGGGGGGGGGGACGGTGAGCGGATCCCAGCCAGAGTCACCGTTGTGTAGGGGGGGGGACATGGGACAAGACAGGGTTGGAGGTGGAGGTGTGGAGAATATCTCCTCATGTCTCTCTCTCTCTCTCTCCCCCTCTTTAATACACACACACACCAATACTAACTTACCATGTAATCCAATACATCCTCTTCCCATCATGCTTTGGACAAAAAGCACTGAATCCAGACACATGGCACCCTTCTTAATCTACTCAATCTTTACTTAACAGCGTAAGACATTACCTATGCATGAGCTAATTAACCTATCAAATCAGAGATGGGAATTTCCACACTTGTCTCTTTCTTGTCTTAATTGCAGGTGGGAGAGAGAAGAAACAATGGGAGGACGATGGGCCTCGGCTCTTAAATCAAAATCTCTCTTTCTCTGTCTCTTACACTCACACACACACACACACACACACACACACACACACACACACACACACACACACACACACATATTTGCACACAATTCTATGCACAGGAACACTCTTCCTCTTATTAGTCCACGCCCACGACTCCTTGGAGCCAGACTAAATAAATAAATTACTGATTCAGATGCCTGCTTACTTGCTAACCTTGTTAGCTTTTGCACTACAGCAAACAGAAACCTCCTTGTTTGTGTGTGTCTGTCCGGAATAATTGTATTGATGATTGTTGATATCTGTCTGTGCACGCTCATACGAGGGGTCCGTTCGTCCTCCAGCAGGCCTGATTCATTAACCTTATGTGTAAGACTGCTCAGTAAATGTAGGTTACTGCTCAGGCAGACATAATTCCCCAAAGGCAAAGAGCAGCATTAGCATCCAGTTATCTCGTCACATTCCCCAGAGCTAAAATGACTCTAGAAAGATGCTCTCTGTCTCGTTTGGATTCTGCACACACACACACAGGTAGCAGAAATAGAAGCTGATGTGAGAGTGAGGAATGAGGACAGGACAGGGGTAAAATAGGCCCATCTTGACAGAATAAAGACAAACTTGCTGCACTCTTGTTATCAGCTCCCGGAGCTTCTGTGCAGATGTTTCGGACTTCGAGGTGAGCTGCACTTGAAGCATAGCACGGGACAAAATTCGGACCTTTATCCCGACAGATCCGAGCCTTTGCATGGAGCGGATCGAGGTTCAGAGACTTTGAGTTATATGAGAAGTGAGGGGAGAATTGGAACAGATGGCAGGAGTCCCTCTGGGCGAACAGCGCCTACCCCACTGAACACTGGGAGCTCTTGACCATCTGGACCAAAAGGCAATGAGCAGCATCCCGTAGCGGATTCCCCATTGAAGCGACATGGAAAGGGAGAGACGGGCTCACTCGGAGCAATGTCACCAAACAGACTGTCCATCAGCTCCATGTGAGAATAAAGTGTCCCACATACACACTTGTAGGGTCGAGTGATCAGGTCTGCTCCTGCACAGGAGTGAATGAAGTGCAATGCTGTGTCGCAGATCGAAATTAAAATGCATTTGTCAATCATGTCGACACTTCAACTGCTAACTATTCCTGACATTTCACACACAGATGAAGCTTTTCTTGGACTCCATCTACTGTAACATCAGTTTTAACTTTGTTATTAACATATCACTGTTAGAGAGGTATATCTGTCCTATATATCTGACGCACCAAAAATGCACTCTGGAATGTATGAAGTTGGAGTGGTTGGTAAAACTCACTCCTTTGGCAGAAATAATGTCTCTGACAAATCAAAAACATGTTTTTGATTTGGCTGGATCAGCTGTGCAGTCATCTCTCATGCTGAAGAGCCTGAGACTATTGAATCCAGACTGGGATTGGAACAGGAGAGATGGGTATGTATTTAGTTAAGGTGCTTGATGTGAACCAGTTAGTGTGCTGCTGTCAGCAAACTCATCTTCCTGTGGAGATTGTAGTTTTAAAAGATTTTTCACTATTTTTTTTTCTCACATATGCAGTACAACTCCCCAACAGCTGGACACATGCTTTGATATGTAAAATTGGTGAAGTTCCCCTTTAAGGGATTACATAAAAATGACAAGTCTTTAATAATAGTTAGTAATATCAACCAATGTAAATTGTAGGAATAAGGGGAAATGCATACATCTGATTCAGTTCTATCATACAGTACTGGACCAAAGACATAAGTGAGGTTACAACCTTTTCTTTAGTCCAAGGTGTGCTGGGCTATGTGTGTCCATAAGGCAGTAGAAGACATGTTGTGTTGCATTCTGGGAATTGTAGGATCTGGTGTTGTTTGAGCTATACTAATGAGTAAAAGTTTGCACAACTTGAACTCTGCTGCTTTGATTTTGACTGTTCTTTGTTAAGTACAATTGCTGGAATAGACCTTTTAGAGATTTGAATATTATTACAATTACACATACATTACATGACTGATTCTGATATTTCTCATCTACATGTCTTAAAATGTGATTGTTTTTAGGCTAAACACATTACAATTCAAGTGATTTATGATCTTCTCCCAAGCATACACACCACTGTTTAGAAACAACATTTAGATAATAATGGAGGGAGGTCCAATTTAAAGATATAATTGAAATGTTAAATGAATATATAAAATGTGGAATTTTGTGATTTTTAAATTTTTTAAAGAAAAAGTTCCTCTTTTTTAGGCTCTCATCTCGTCTTTCGTAGATTTACTTCTAAAATAATTTTATGTGTTGTGTATGTATAAAGCATGCCTAATGGTTCTCATACTGAGGTCTGGAAGGTTCCAGCAGCTTCAGTACTGCAAATGCACAATGCAGACATAATATAAACTTTGTTCCATCACTTATTTCCTGGAACAAAGTTTTATTATATGTGGATCCTGATGCCTGTTTTTGGGAGTACCTGAAACAAAGACTTGGAAGAAGTCCATATATTCCAGAGGTAGGTCTCTATCTTTATCCTCATCATGAAAGTGGCACAAGCACTGAATCTGAATCCCTATCAATCAGTACAGCACAGAGTGTTGCAGTGATGTACCTGCGCCTGCTTATCCTCCTGAGGTGTCTGCTTCTCTGCTCCATTTAGAGCCACAGCCCGGCTAGGATCGATGCCTCTCTCCAGCCGCCCGTCATCAATTATTCACCTGATCAGCCCTGCTGCTCATTAGATGACTAATCTGGGAGGGTGAGGAGAGACGGGACGCTTTGAAACCTGAGACCAGGAGGCGGAAGGGAAGGGCAGATCACATCTCCAGATCGAGAGATGGAGGGAGAGTTCATAGATGTGGGATTACAAATTTGGGCACCTAAATCCTGACATCCAGGGGAGTTTATAAATCTTTGATGAAACCATAGAATCACTTTGATGAATGTGCGCGCGTATCACCAACATATAGCATGTGCCGACAGAAGCGTCACGGGTGTTAGTGTATGAAGACAGACTGGCAACAGAGCGTGCATCAACACTGAGAAGTGAGAACGCAGGAGTGGAGCTCGCACTAGCCAAACGATTGCATGTTGCACTCGCATTACACCCCACCTAAGTTGTTCGAGAACATCTGTGGTCAGTGTGGGTCACATTTTTACTGTCCTATAAATCTCCCCCGGCATTCTCCCAGTGACGCCAGTTTTGTTATTCCAAGTCTCCATGTGTGTTGTTTAGCGGTCTTGTTTCCACCCTGCTAGATCTGTACATCAGGGTCAAATGAAAGACAGACAGCATGTTCAACACACCAAATAAGTACATTTCTCCTGGAAATGTCCGACATTTCTTTCCGAATAAATAGTGCAACTGTTTGTCCCTTACCTTCCTTTCAGATTACCTCAATCTAAACACTTGCAGGGTTACGTCGTTGAAGTGGGTGTATCACAAAGGCAGACACCGACCCAAAGAAAGAAAAAAAAGAAAGAGAGCAGCCCCCAGTTCTCCTTCTTTCTCACTGATCATGTACAAGTGGGGGGGTGGCTTTGATCTCCCCTGTCCCCCTGAGAGCCACAGTGAGGTGGGAGTGCGGTGTGACGGCTGTGGTACACGTTAGCTCTGATTAAAAGGAAATATGCATCACCGAATAGCGCTTTCCTTTTTATCTGCGCCTGCGATGTGGTGCGATGGCGACGCTAGATTGGGTCCCAATATGTACTGATGTCGCAGCTTTATCTGTGTTCCACAGCAGCTGAAAAGCTACCTGAAGTTGAGTCACTCTCATTTGAAACCTTTGAGTCCTTGTAAAGTAGTTTGAAGAAGTTGAGGAGTTGGCGTGAAACCGAGCCGAGGTTGTTTTGTGTCAGGGAGTTGGGGCTTACTTGACTAGCAGCAGAAATCACACCAGAAGTGCCCTTTGACCTTCGATACAGGGTCATGTGCCTCCAAAACAATTAGAGCTGAGGACCTGCATTCCACACTGGTGTGGCAATGGCTACAAGGGTCGGGCCTGCAAGCAGAGCAGGCAGCATTTGGTCCTGACAGTATGGAAAGTGCATTCTCCGGCATACAACTTATTTGCTCTTCTCTGTTGTCTTTGAGAATCTGAAAAGAGCAGTTTAGTGTTTCTTTTCGCTCTAAATGCATCTTGCAAAAGCAGAAGCAAAAAAAAAAAACAAGCAAGGCAGATGGGAAACAAACGATGGAGATCAGTACTAATGTCGTCTCCATTCATTAAATATGAAGCCATCACAAGGCATACAGATATTTTTTTTAACGCTTTTCTCACAACATGGCAACTTCACCTCTCTCTGAACCTCAGCAGTCTTTCAGAATCATGTTGTGTTTTTAAGCCGGTTTTTGCACAGCGGATCACGTATAGTTTATCTAGTAAAAAAAAAAAAAAAAGACTGTAAAGCCAAAAGGTAGAAACACACATGTATCTTATCTGTAGGTTTGATTATATGATGTTAAAGCAGACAGATGGAAGGTCTGTTAGGAGGGGAGGAGCACAGAGGTACAGCATATGTACGCTCCTAAAAGCCCTTTGGCTAACCCACTTTGCTTGACCCTCACATCCTGCACACATGCACTCACCTTTCTAGACTGGAATATCAATTAATCCCATTCTCTGAATCTCTTCTGATGAATACACACAAGACAAGACATGTATGCTTACCGGTGACTTATTAAATTAAGGTGGAGGATGATTTAAGAGACAGATTTTTAAAAGAGAATGGTCAAAATTGAAGCTGTAGAGGCCAAAATATCCCTGATACAACAAAGAGAAGAGAGGAAGACGTTGTAGTTCATGTTCTGCATCTTAACCTAAACCCAATAAGAGATTTTTATTTTATTACTGTCAAGAAACAACATTTAGATGTTGTAATACAGGGAGGTAAAATATACAAATATACTCTCTTATATTCAAATGAAGAAATAAAATGTGGATTTTTGTACATTTAAAAACATTTTTGGTGGCTTGCTATGGCCTTTATCAAACTCCAAAAAACACTACATTTCCCATAATGCCCATAATAGGATCTTTTCATTAGACCCTCTCTGCCTAGCAAACAGCCATGTCTTTAAAACTCAGTGTTTGTAATTCAAACTCCAGAATCCAGAATCCATGACTAGTAAACTGAGCTTCATGTGCTCCTTTAACACCTTTTTTTTTGTTATTGTCTAATAATGACTTACTTAGTTACAGACATGTGTTGAATGTATTGATCATCTTATAAGGAAAGACTACAATCACAGTATTGTCAACAAAGCATATCTTTAATCTCATAAACATCAGGTTCTTCAGGTACACAAACAGTCACGAGCACAAACACTTTCAGTCTTTTTTTTTTCTTCTTTTTTTTTGGACACAGTCAACATATTAAGTGAACCAAACACATTAGATTTTCACTTTCTGACTTGTGCTGACAGTCATGTATGTTTCTCATCTAACTGAGGAAAGAAGAGTCTGACCCTTAATTCTGTCACTTCCTGGTTTGTGTTGAGGCTTGAAAATAAAGGACAGCTCACTGATGAACACTCAAAACATGGCATTCTATGAACAGTAGTAGAACTGTAGTTTAACCACTCAGTGCGACATAGTAAAATGCATCAGTGCTTTGCCCTTCATTCACAGTCCTATGTTTTGTGTCAGACACATAAGGACAGCTCTGCATGGCTTTTGTTGCCAGTTTTGGCAATGATATATTCATCTCTTGTTTCCCCCCCTCCACTGTGACAGAACAAAGCAGCTGATTCACTAGTTACTCTATGTAAATATATATATTTTTCTCCATATATCTATATATTCTATCTATAGAATAAGTCTATATAGCATATATATACACTTTTGGTAGGGTTTTTAAAACATTCAGGTACATTCACTTGACCCTGTGATTTTTTTTTTTTCTTCATATGAAAGATGAACACAGACAAATGTTAACAGAGCTACTTGCCATGTAGTTATGGCTTCCCAACCAAGAAACAAGACATTAAGCATCCCCCAGAATTAGAAGAAGCAAACATAACAAATGTCTCAGTGCTGGCTCTTTAAGGACCAACCACAAGCATAAATATACTAAAAGACCTCTTTATTAATCTAGAGTATAAAATAGCATATTTTTCTGGACTTGACAACAGTTTATATTAACTCTAATCAAAGAGTCTGGGTGCACACAATTCCACAGGTGCGTACACGAGCTGGCAACAACGTATTTACTAACTCAACAAACAGTATTCTGTCAGTGGTTAAAAAGCTTAAATGCAGAACTCACTTCTACAATCACTAGTGTGAATAGACCCTTGGCATGTCACAGAATACACATATAGGCATTAATCAACAAGTCAAGAAGATAGAACTTGGCCTACAGAGGACCATACTGATGATAAGCCACATTACGCATGAACACCGCTTTTTTTTTCTTTTTTCAGAAGGCCACAAGGATGTCACTTGGGTGCTGGTTAGGAAAAGTGTTCCTTCATGGGTCCAAGTTGACAGAGGACCCTAATCTAATACTGCCCTTAATCAGACGTTTTTGATTTTCTATTACAGTAGCAATATTACATAAAAGGATTGTACAGATACTTATATCTTTTAACCTGTAATAATCCAAGGCCGATAGATAAAATTGTCTGCCAGAGTGACAGTTGAAAGTGTGCCCTTGTTATGAGATTTACACTTCTCATTTCATCCAAATGACAAAAAAAAAAAAAAAAAAAAAAAAAAGCAAACAAAAAAACAAAACACATCCCCACAGTGGTCTCTAGCAGATAGTCTCACCCCAATACAGTGGAGATGAATAGAATAGTGTTTGTGGTGCTCACAGCATTTAGAAATTACATTTGAAAAATAAACAGTAATTTGTCTTTCAGGAAAAAAATGTCCTCCTGGATCATCCACAGAGTAACAGCGACATAGTTTCTATAAAGAGATGTTATATATTTTCAAAGCTGTGAGCAGCACAATGGAAACTCCACTGCATTGCAGAAATCTCAGAGAGAATATCTTAAAATCTAACTAACTGCATGGCTAGATACCATTAGAATTAAGTGAGAATATGTTGTTTTTCTTTCTTTCTTTCTTTCTTTTTTTTTGATTTGGATGGACTGATCCTTAAACAGTTTTACTGCGTCAGCTAGGATATAAATTACCCTTTAATAACATTTAAATAAGCAGTAGAAAAAAATAATCATCTAATTTCCAACAGGATATTAAATACATACCTCCAAACAAAATGAACTCCAAAAAAGAACAGTGCAATCAAAGTAACATGAAAAAAAAATTATTGTTTATAAAATTGGATTTTCTGACCTAGAGAGATATCCCTTATGAACTGTAACACAAAGATCAATTTTCACCATTGGCTTGATATTATTTTTTCTTTTTCTTGGACCAAGTCAAATGCCTCAACTGGTGAAAGATGAAACTAGTGTTGAATACATAAGAGACACTCTACATCCCTGTGCTGCTGATTGTTAGGACTGAGTATGTACAGTATGAGGATGAGCCACAGTGAAGGGCTCCATGCCCATCCAAGGGCTAGGCTGGCTAGTGTGGGCTTGGAGCAGGAGTGTCCAGATCACCTTCTGCCTCACCCTCTTCCTGGCCAGAGTAGGAGCTCAGTGCAGCCCACAGTAGGCTTGGCTGCTCACAGTGGTGGCGACTCCTCCAGTGCTCCAAAACCCCCTCTTTAGTGTCCAATACCTCTCTGCAGAGCACACAGTTAAAGGCTGAACCTGCCGCAAGGACCCCGAGGCCCACGCTGCTATCTGGTGATGAGAAGTTCCCACTGTCCTCCCCTTCCCTTCCTCGGTGGTGGGACAGGATGTGCCTCTTGAGCTTAGAAAAGGAGAAGAACTCCTCATCACAGCTGCCACACTTCACCAGGTTGCGCTTCTCGTTGAACTGTCGCCAGTAGTGGGCAGCATGTTTTACCAACTCATTCTCAGCCTCACGTCCACCTCGCGGTGGTTGGCCCTCGTGCAGTCGAACCTGGACCTCCTCCCCATGCACGTAAACCAAGTGCATCTTCATGTCAGCAAAGGTGGGAGTGATCGCCTGGCAGCGGCCGCATTTAATCTGCAGCTCCACAGGGTCTTCACGATCCTGCTCGTCAGATGTCTCTGGAGAGTTGGCCCTGGGGGAGAAAATAATGAATTAATTTTTTTTAAATTTATTTCAAAAATGTATAATTTTGTTGACTGTTTGAACAAAGTTGCTGGCTATGAGGTAAAAGTAGGCACATGTGTTTAGAGGTTATCTCAATCAATAATAATCTCACCCCTCAACAGACATGTCATCTTCATGATGACTAATGGACGGCTCCACGGTCAGCACCACCTTGTGTACCTCTCTCAGATGACTGAAGTACACCCCCACATATCCAAAGGACTTCTCGCAAAACTCGCAGCTCAGGGACCGACGTGGGCGTACCTCAGAGTGGTGAAGCTTCATATGGGTGCTAAGGCTGCCTGAGTGAGCGTACGCTTTGCGGCAGACTGAGCAGACGTATGGTTGACTGTTGGTGTGACTGTTCATGTGGCTCTGGAGGTGATGCTTGAACTGGAAACAGCGGCTGCAGGTGGGACAACGGTGGAGTGGACGGCTGCCTATGAACACTCTGGGATGGGAGGCACCTCTCAAGTGGAGGGTTACTGGGGCTGGTTGGGAGGGACAGTCCAGGGTCTTGGTTGTGGTGGGCGTGGGGAGATGATGGCCGAGTACAAGCTCCTGTTCTTGGCCATCTGGGGTAATGGCAGGCAAGCTAACCAGCTGGGGAACTGTCTCCATGACTAACATGGGCTTGGGTCGAATACTGCGGTACTTCTTTGAAATGTCAACTTCCTTTTGTTTGGAGCCTGGAACAACTGCTGGCGGTTTCTCAGGGACCCTTCTACAAAAGAAAGACAAGGACCTCTTCTTTCGGGCCTCAAATGCCAAGATGTCTTCCATTGTCTTTCTCTTCCTCCCTCTTTTCTTGCCAGGTGGTTTCTGGAGGGTTCCCAATACGGGCATGAGTGTGGTCTTGGCCTGGGGCTGTAGAGTGGAGTTCGGCACCTGGTTATGACCCAAGGCATCAGCTGTCTCAATGGTCTTGGATGTAGGATCTAAGGGGCTGGTGAGTCCTGTCTGGCTTGAGAAACCCTTCTTCTCTGGGGACAAACTGAGCTTGGCAGCTGGGATGAGGGTGCTCTTCATTTTCGAGTAGGGCAGGATGGGAAGTTTACCATTAGGTGGGGATGGAATAATCTGGACCGCTTTGCTGAAGATGGCAGGGGACAGGACAGTGATACTGCTTGAAGGTTGGGCTGAAGCAGGCTTGGATTGGCACAGCCTCACTGTAGTCTTACTTTGCTCCTGGGTTTTGCCTGGGGAGGTTTTGACAGCAGCAGGGGGGTACTGGAGATTCTTAATAAGGCCAGTTGTAGGAGGTCGTTCAGAGCCATCTGGTGCTCGCTCCAACTGAGAGCCCGGATAGAGGACAGCATTGTCTGGTAGTAGAGCAGTGACAGAGATGTCAGAGGAGGCCGGGTCAATCAGAATTACCTGCTCTGAAGGCTCTTCTTTGGGCACTAGGGTTTCCTTTGTGTTCTTGGACTCCTGTTGATTTTTCTTCATCACTGATGATGCCTTGCTCACCTTTGTTTGTGCTGTCACAGCAACCTTAGAGGCAGTTTTCACTCTAGAAGCTAGTGGTGGTGATCTGACCTTATCTGTGGTCCCCTTGCTCCTCACTGGCTGGTATCTGGGAATGGGTAACTTGAGGTTCTTTTGGATTGACTGGGTTTGTTGCGGTTGTTGCTGTGGCGTCTGAGAGGATACAGAGGGGGGCAGCGCCACCAGAGAGAAAGTGCCATCCTGACCTGCTATTTGCATCAGTGCATAGTTTTGGGTGGGCACAATGATGGACTTGGGACTAGAGGCGGTGGTAGCCTCAGGGAGGGCAGAGGGAGGCTGGCAGGACAGGACCGCGGGGGAGGGGGAGGGCACCACGGCAGGGGCCTTAGGGGCAATGCTCCGGAACTGAAGGCTCTTCATCAGAAGGGCTGAGATTGACTCACTGGGTACCAACTGAAACACAAGCACAAAAGGGAGTTTTATTATTTACTGTGTAGAAACAAGATAACCTTTTCAGTCTTAAATTGCCCTTATAACTGTAACCCTCAAACTCCAATTTTCCACATGAACAATAACTACCAACATTGCAACACTGTGTATGATTGCAGTCTTAAATCTGTTTGATCTAGCATTTAACAGGAATAACTGAGATGGCTACATGGCTTCCTGGTCTCTTCTGAAAGTTTCCAAGATCATTAATATAAATATGACCTCACTGCACAAGGCGTTTATTTGATGGTGTCATTAGTGTGCAACCCAAGCAGGAGAGAGTTAAATATACACTGTCAAAAATACAGGCATCTGCACTAGTGTGACAAGCTGTCCTATTACCCATGTCTCTCTGGTGACACACAGCAGACTCTCTCCCCCAGGCTAAGGACAGACTGTCCCCTTTGATTTGGGCTCAGCATGTAGCCGTGGTTCATGCTGGGGCTCTGCGGGGGGCTCCTTGTACCCCCCCTCACTTCCTGGAAGGATCAGCCAGCGGAGCGTGAAAGCTGCCCAACGGCAGGATCTTTACCAGATGAAGAGGGGCTCCCCTCTCATCTCCCTCTCGACTGACCAGCACTGCAACCTGGCCGAAGGCAATGAGGATGGCCCTGAAAAAAAGCCATGGATTTACTTTATCATCCCCTGTTCACAAATAACATTTCATGGTTATCCACAGGGATGAGGCTTTTCCACACTGTGTCTCACCATTCTGGCTGTGTTGATACAAAATACTGCTGAACTCTATGGAGGAAACTATAACCTCAGAGTGAGGTTTTAAACAAGTCTTTATTATCTCAATCTACTGTACAGTTTCCATCCATCAATCAAAAGCCACAGGTATGGCTTTAAAAACAAAGGCAAAATTCCCTTCATTTATATCAATACTGTATCTTTATATCAAAAGGAGGGAGAGATTACAGGGGAATGCTTCAAAGGGCCTAATTGTAAACAGACTCTGAGGTTTGAATTTCACATTATGACCTGATTTCAATAGCAGCATTTGATACAGGCATTGTTCCAACTCGACTCTATAATACTAATCAGCATAAAGTGCAACAATCTGGAGGTGTCACAAAAGGCAAATATTCAACAACATAATTTCTCAGTACAACCACAAAAAAAAGACTACATTCTGAAAGGAGTCTGGGAAAGAAGCTTTATACATTCAAATGGAGGAAAAGAAAAGAGAAACTGCAAAGGGCATATTGTTTAACAGCTGGAAGTGTTTCTGTGCGGAGAGATTATTTATACAGTACCCCTACCGCATTACGACTCCATAAAACTGGAGATATTCCTTCTCTGTGTGGATAGTTGATTCCAGTTTGACTGTGACTTTGGCTGAACATCGAGTGGAATAAAACCGTGGGATGCGTGTTCCTCCGGGCATTTTATGTGGCTATAGAAAGTGGGAGAATGTGGTACGGGCAACACTTGACGATTCATTCCACCATGTGAAAGTTTACAGTTGGACATGAGGGGGAGAAAAAAAAAGGTGTGTATCAACAGCTGGTGAAGTAGGCAGTAGGCTTATAATCCTTTTGTCGCAGATGATTCAGCAGCGACGTCAACTGACGCCGAGTCACTCCACAAAGAAACAAGTTTAGCTTTACAATATCCGTTTGTCTCCAAATGGAAAAGTAGGGACATTGAAAGAGCAGCATGGTCAGTGTAGGAGGATGTAGCATTTAAGCTTCATCTGACATCTTAACAATCTCCATGAATTTGATATTAAATAATAATACATCACCAAATTTTAAGTCAAGAAGCATTCATCACTCATCAAACCTGTCCCAACGCTTATTTTTCATTTATATGCAAATTTGTTCAGCAATTTGAATGTATAAGAACTGGACAAATTTCAATCTTGACCTGTTAAAGGGATGAAAAGTTAGGGAATCACTTAAGTTGTCACAATTCATCTTGCGGGGAACACAAATCTCAGTATCAAACCAATATTACCAATATTCATTCAAAAATCACACAAATCACTAGATAATGATCACTGAAGTCAGTAGGATCCATCATCTAGGAACCATGAGTGCCTGTACAAAATTTTGTGCCAATCCAAATAGTAGAAATGTCAGGGGATCAACCCAAGCGCCAACCTTGAGGACTGAAAAATGAAGCCAATGCACAAGTGCCAAAACCTGCAGTTCCTAAAATGACCACATGAGACTGGCTCCAAAAGTGAGTCAATCCCCATAGACCCCCATGTTAAAATGCCCAACTTTACAGCAGAAATAAACATGTTTACAACCTGGTACAAAAAACAATTTTGGTCTCTATAGCCAATTTCCTCATTCATAACAACTGTACAGTGGGTGAACCTTTATATACCCTGACTCACCCATTTACATTTTATTAAGGCTCAAAGTGATGCATAATTAAGGGAGTGGTTGTTTTGAGGTGGGTGCTGTCACAGGCAAGTCACTACCAGGGTGACAACATTAGTTAGGTTCAGTTACCATGGTGTAACTGTAGATTCACAGAATACAGGCATAGCCGTGGCTATTTCAGTGTGTTTTCAGATCATAGAAGTTAACTGTAAAATTCTAGTCGCCAAAAGTGTGTGTGTTCAAGTGTTGTTCAGCATTTCGTTGTATCAGAATCTTTTTTCAGGTAAGTACATGTTCTTTTAATGGGTTTAAGTCTGTTTTGCTAGCAACAATTAGCATTAGCATGATCACATTTAACATCACAGTGGCTACATCCATTATTTTTTACAGTCTATGGATCAACCAAGCCATTGGAATACATCCTCCGGGGACCACGGATGTCTATATCAACTGAACTGTACCAATAGCAGCTTATCAAATAGTTGTTTGGATATGTCACTCAAAACCAAAAGTGCCAACCTTATGGTGGTGCTACAGTGGATAAGACCTTAGTCACCTTAGTCAGTGGCCAGCAAATAGCTGCATGAAATTCCGTGGCAATCCATCCAATGTTTGCTGAGATACTGTGGTGAACTGACCGACAACCAACAATGCCATCCGTGGACCAAGCCACTAGAGTGTGGCTAAAATATATACATATAAAAAGGGTAGTTAAAATCTTGCAGTCTGATTGATTGATAGCTGTGATATAATGAGTGTAAACTACAGCAATGAGGTTTAATGTCCTTTTATAGTTCTATTTTTAATCATCACTCTGCAGCTACTGTTAAAATGTTGTGACTGGTCTTGGAACAGTTTTTTTTTCCTAGTACAACCTGGCACTGATCTCTAGAGGCTCCACAGCTTCCTCTTGTCTTTTAGAGTTATTTGAAACTTTCAAATTTGCGGCTCATGAGCAAGCGGTGTTGAAGCTGAACCCATTAGTATGTCAAACTAAAAAGTCAAAATCAAATGCAGGACAAGGCCACTGCTGACTAACCGCTAAGCTGAGTATGTAGGTAATTTCTGTCAGAGTTTACATCGCAGCCAGATAACAAGCAAAGCAGTACACTGGAAGTGTTATAAAGCTAAGCTAGCGACCTGGCTCTGGCTACTTTGTGAGGAAACTTCAGGACACAATCTTACCGTTCTGAAACATCCTTTTGAAGTCTAACTGTGATATAGCAGATTCTTTTCCTTCATTCAGGATCAGACTCCAGTTCATAGACCACTATTTATTGTCTTACATCTCCAGAGGCAGCCATTACACCAGGTAAAGATGGGAACTTGCATTATTTCATTAGATCCTATCCTGATTGGCTGGGAGTGAAGGTGGCAGCAGTACCTCCAGCCAATCAGAGTCGATGGTCATTAGTAATGCCGATTTTATGTAAATAGCTTCTGAATCAGGGCTGTAAGGAAAGATGGATTTAGAGAAATCTAAACAATAGTAGAATGAAATGTCACAGATATGTTTAAAATAGACTCAGTATGTATAAAAATGGTTCAAAAAGGCCATAACACCAGATCTTAAACAGAATCACTGAGCTCTACAACAGGAAGTGGTTGCATCAGCGTACTGCTGAGTGTCGCTGATGATGAAACAGCCTCAGGCCACATCTGGTTGTTCACTATACAGCCTGGGCAATCACAAAGTCTACTTTGCTGGTGTCGGTCGACGAATATTAATATTTGAAAAAGCACTGTAAGCTACTCTACATACACACTCTTCACATCACACACTCTTTTCTATCCTACCTCCATTCTGTCTTTGCATTATTCCAATATCCTTTCATTCCTCACTTCCTCCTCTCTACATCTGTTTAATGAGAGCATGTTAACAGCCCTATCCTGCACTAGTTTGTCCACATGAAGGCAGAGAAAAGAGAAGAAGAAAGAGGCAGAGAGGAGGACAGACGAGGCTCACTTGTTGATGCACCAGTGACGGTCAACTTGCCCTGCTATCATTCTCTATTCTCCTGGTGCTTCTTGTGGCATTCAGGCACAGACAAAGAGGAGAGAATCAGAATCAGAAATACTTTGGGTCATGTTACAGTTGCTCACATTCTATATATGCGCATAGAAATTATAAGAAACATAGAAAATAAGAAGTATGTAAAAATATGTTCATCATACTACAATATATAACACTATAAATAATAAAGATGAGAAAGGGGATTTATAACTGTTAAAAGCAAAGAATAATAGTATAACGAGATAAGAAATATTAGTTGAAATATATGATATGAATGCAATATTAATGCAGCATAAATACGAATGGATATAAATGTACACCAGAGTGCTGCGCAGTTGAATTATTGCACAAAATGACTGTACTGTTAAGTCAGTATTGCACAGTTGAAAATATAAATTATGGGGTTATGAAGCTGCTGACAGGAGTGAAATAAGTCCAAAGGGCCAGTCTACTGAGTCACAGTGGAGGAGTTGAAAAGTTTGATGGCCACAGGCAGGAACGGCTTCCTGTGTCGCTCTGTGGTGCATCTCGGTGGAATGAGTCTTTGCACTGAATGTGCTCCTGTGCTTGACAAGGCACGTCATGGAGTGGAGGGAATCTTTTCCCCTCATGCTCGCAGTCCTTTTTTAATGTCTTTTGGTAAACTCCAGGAATACTTTCATCTGCCTTTTAACTCTGTTAAGAGTGGCCGTTTGGGTTTGACATGGCTGACTGTAGCGAGCCCCGGTGGTTCCCCACTTCTTCCACTTCGCAATCATGAAAAGCACAGTGCTCCTAGGAACATTCACAACTTCGGAAATGTTTTATACCCTTGCCCAGAAGAGGTTTAGAAAGAGTTCCTTGGACTTCATGGCTTGGTTTTCAGTCTGATAAATACTGAGGGACAGAGAGGTATACTTAAGAAACAGAATTTGCCAAAGATGCAAATTCGAGAAATGTTTCTCACGTATGTTACAGTGCTATAGCAAACACTTTGATACTCTGAATGCAAATGCACAGAACAAAGTGTGCAAAGCCACTGTAATTGACCTACACAACACTGGTCTGCAGTAGACTCAGCCAGGTGGTGCTTCAGTCCTGTGTCAGATGAGCGTCTAACTTTAACCTTACAGTGATCTAACCGGCCTCGTCTTGATTCTGACAGGAATTACACATTAAGGCTAGGAGAGAAATGCACATGGAGGTCACAGATGCTACTCAATCTGCCGCTGGATTTGAAACGCCAGCCACTCTAATCTGACTGTGGTCAGAGGTCAGGGCTGGGGTGACCCAAAAAAACCTGGTTTCTGGAGAGAATGTGAAAGAAAGAGAAGAGAAAAAAAAGGGTGGGGGTGATCCACAGAGACAGATTATCAGGTAAAGCCAGAGGGTGAGAGGTGAGGATCTGATGTTTATGCTGGAAACAGGTCAGGGTTGAGCAGGAGGGCAGTATGTATGGAGTGAACTGCACAACCTACACACACACACACCACTCCCAAACATAGGCCTGGGTCACATGTAGAAGTGGTCCCACCAAAACTGATAGGCTGTCCGGCCAAGACAACCGGTCTATTGTTAGCCGCTAATATAATTTTGAGAGAGGTGAAAGCGCCGCTCAGTGAAATGTCAAAACATGGAGAGTGCTGTGTTTTGGTAGCATCCCTGATGCATTCTCTGATTCCGCTTTGTCTCACTTTTAGCCAACTACTGTTGAAATTGCAATCCAGCATTTGCAGCAGACTGTGGCTTAGATCCAGCAACAAGTCAAAAAAAAGTTTGAATATTTTAAAATAAACATTCTAAAGTGAAAATATCAGCCTCTGGACAGTGTTTGTTGACAGGAGACAATAACAAAAAACTGAAGCAGTTTCTTTTTCTCTTGTGGTGAGTTTTAAAAAAAATTAAAAAAAAAAAAAAAAATCAAACCTGACATGTTGTGAGGAAAGCAGAGCAGAGAGCAGAGTAGTGTGAGGTTTGTTATCTCCCTTGTAGGTGAGAGCAATGCTCATCTGGGACTCAAAGATAGAGGCTGGAGATGGAGGGGGTCTGGAATGAAGTGTGTGTGTGTGTGTGTATGTTCATGGGAGGGAGGTCTAAAAACCCAGCAGAGGCCAACCTCCCCCAGGTTTCAGCCCAGATGAAAGGCCAAGATCTGGGCTAGATAAGAGGGCAGATCACGGGGGGTCGGGGCCAGCCGGCTGTGAGAAGCCATGTCCAGCGGCCATCTTTCACCAACCTCCTCCCTTTCTCTCTCTCTCTCTCTCTCCCTCTCTCTCACACAAACACACACACACAGCATGTGGAATAGGTGAATGTGTGAGAGAGCTAGTAAAGAATAAAAAAAAAAATCTGTTGCCTTTTGTAGGCAACAGAATAAAATTACAAAGGAGCACTCAGTGGATCCTGCAGTCCGAGAGGGAATCAGATCATTCCATTTTTTTTCCACCTGAGTGAACTTTAGTGTTATCTGTGCTCGATTGCTTCTTCCTGCATGCATGCTAACTGCTCATCTTTACTCTGTAGGGGAAAACACTCTCCAGCCTAAAGTGTACATGTGTGTATGTGTGTATGAGCATGGATGTGTGTGTGTGTGTGTGTGCAGGGGAGCTAGGATCTCTGTGTCTGGAGCAAGGGCGGTCATGGGGAAAATGAAATCAGTGTTTGCAGAGGTCCTAGCTTCATCCAACAGCTCGTGCTCAATGAAAGGGCCAACGAGTGGGAGAGTGGGCGTGCGCACGCACACACACACACACACACACATGTGCATGCACAATGACTAGTGATTCGGTAGTGTCCAGCTGCTCCTTTTGACTTTTCATCAGATAACAAACAGTGAAAGGTGTTGCAAGAGAGAATATTACAGCACCATATGGTATGCATGGCATGCACACAAACACACACACACACACACACACACACACGCAACCGTATGTCATCCACTGTCACCTGAGAAAATCAATGCAAGGCAGAAATCCATTCCAATTAGGACCCTGCCGTTCTGCCCTGCATGTGGATGTAGATTAATCGATAGAGAAATCCCACCGCTAACCCGCCATTCCTCACATAGAATACCTTAAACTGAGACACTGCTTCCATTGACTTACATCATAGAAATAAGGAAATAAACTAACACATTCATTTGCATCTAACCTGTTTTCCCAGGTATAAATATTCAAAAGGTGAGGCAGAAAACATTAAGGATTTCAGTGAAGTGGTCACTGCAGAAAGGTTCCTTCAATAAAAACAAAACCAAAAAAGAAAAAAAAAACAAATAAATGAAAAAAAAAACAGGTGCTGCCTTTTGAAGGCAGGATGCTGTAAACCCCTGACAACCAACGACCTTTGACCCGATGTCCAGCAAGGCCATGTGTCATCCCCTGGAAGTTGTAACGTCTTCAATCATCCGTGCTCGCAGATGAACCAAATGAGCATATGAGCGCAAGCCAATACGTACACACACACACATGCACACACACACACACACACACAAACACACACACAAACAGATGACATGGCTGCTGGCTCAGAGCTGAGTGGCGTCGACGTGGAGTGGAGGTGACAGCAGTGTGTCCAAGTGCACGTGTGTGTGTGTGTGTAGAGGTGTGTGTTCAAGGTTTCAAGTGTTAATGCGCTCCACCCCTCCTCCCCCTCCTCCTCCTCCCCCTCCTCCTCCTCCTCCTCAGGCAGCCAGAACTGTGTTAGCCATCCAGACTTTGCTCAACACTAAACCTTTACCTGACCTTTCCCTCCGCCGTGACATTTGGACCCTTCTGAATAGGTCAAACAGCACTAAAGAGTGTGGTGGAAAAATGGAAGGGAGCAAGAAAGAGAGGAAGAATAAAAGAGGAGAGGGATGAGTGCTGTGAGAAGTCAGTGCAGGAAGATGACAGTGAGTGTGTTCGGGAGTGTCTTAGAGAAACAGCAATGACTCAAACAAATTTTTTCCAAAATTTCTCATATTCGCCTGATTGAACCCTCCTGTGTGAGTGAAGACTTTTTCTTTTCTTTTTTTTTTTTTAAAGTCATGATTTTGCCATCCCAGAACTAATGTTGTCATTTTGTGGATACAACTTTTGGTTGTTAACAGCAGCAGGCCTTCATTCAGTATGACAACATGTGAGGATGGGCCAATGTAAAATGCCACTTTGCTGAATTCCGAGTCTGTGAAAAAGTACTGGCAGCGTCACATATTTCGTTTCATAAATACGCACCAGTCACCGAGGTCAGGGTCAGGGAGTTGCTGCGGGTTCAATTTCGCTAACTGACCATCGGGTACGCGGCAGGAAATGATAACATGCTTGTAAGACTGCTACAGAGGTAGATAACACACAGAGTTCTGCGGGATGTACGACAAAGGATGTAAAAAAATATAGGATGCAGGACATACAGGATGCTGAACCCTATTTGAACTCAAATAGGAGGACAGCGTCGGATGCAGGATGTGTAGGATACGACCAGAGACAACATGTCCCAGGGTTCTAGTGCACAAATAATTAATAAACAAGCCTTAACTGTGCAGCATGTTTACTGTTTCACTGCGGTTTACCCTGTGGACAAATCTAATCTAACCAGAAAAGCCACCCGGGCATTAGATGTAAACAAGGTAACCCCAGTATCTGGATTCTCATGTGTAAGTTACACATATCTCGCTTGTTTGGAATTCCCAGAGATGGAACAATAAAGCGGATTTGGACTGATTGGTCACCCGCTGAGACACAGATAATCTAAATATGATCATGTAGCACTAAGAATCCAGACCAAACAAAGTTCTATTGGACCATCAGCTGATCGCACAGACCAAGAAGCCGCGTGCGGTTGGTTCTGGTTCTGTGGGAAAGTTACAATTACATAATTGTAAAAGGTTTTCAGTGCACAAGAAAGCATAGACCAAATAAAGGCCAAATTTAAAATCTATAGCACACATAGGGATAATTTAACATGAGGCAAGGGAGCGCTGTGGCAGTAAAAACGGAGTTGGCACCTTACATTGACTTAATGAATGAACAGGTTTGTGCTTCCCTGTTGTCACGTTATCAAAACGGCATCATAAACCTTTTTCTCCCACCCTTACTGAAAGACGTGTCGTGATGTAACGCACCGGTGTGCATACACTCCACTTTTTTAAATAAACACTCAAACATTCTGACGGATGAGCATCATAAGAGAATATCTGTTCCCGTCATCTCTGTTGAGGAAAAGTGATGCCGCTGCAACCTCGACTGGGACACTAAGATAACACCTGCATTCCCAGTCCCACCTTAATGATCACTCGACGCAGAAGGGAGAACTTTAATGGGGACCCTGGAAGGAAGGAAGGAAGGAAGGAAGCTGCCAGCTTGCTAATTTTAGGCACTCTGCATCTCAGATGAAACGCTGGAAAAGGCAGAGAGGAGGCGTGGAGAGGCAGGAAAGTTCTCCTCACTCCTCACTTTCTCGACTTTCTGCATCATGTCTTCTTAACTATCATTACCCTCTGCATCCGCTACGCGAGAGAGAGAGTCTCATAGCCCTTTGATTCCGTGAATCATTTCTCCCTCTCTTCCTGTTCCCAGCCCTCCCGCTCCCTCTTCCTCTTCCTGGCTTTCTCTGTCTCTTTCTCCCTTTTTCAGACTCTCTCTTTCATTCTCCCCTCCCTCCCCTTCTGTCGGTACCTGAGTAAATAAACAGTGTTGTGTGGGGATGCTAATTAGAGCAGGTTCAGGGACGTGACGGGCCCAGAGACAGATAAACAGCAAGGTGGGGAGGAGAAGGGAGATGAGATGGAGAGAGAGAGAGGAGGGGGGGAGGGGGGGTGGGAGGTGGAGGTAACCCACCCCAAGGGCAACACAACACAGACACAAACACGTCAGCTTTGCGGTGAAGGACAGACAAGAGTGGTTTTGGCTTTCAACCCAACTTAGGCTGCGGCTGTGAAGCGAAGGGCAGTAGCAAGGTAGAAGACTTTCAAGGGGCCGCAACGGAGTGAAGGGCGCTAGCAAAGAAAGGGGGGGGGCAGCCATGATGAAGAGGAAGAAGAAGGAAACGTCGTGAAAACTTCCTTAATGACGGCTGCTCCTAGAGACCCTCGTAGGAGATCAAAAGAATATGCAGATGATCCCAACGGTTCTCCTGTTGAGGTGAGCCTGGGCTTCTAAAAAGCAGGTCAATGCCAGGCTGCGTGTTCTTATTTAACATAAGATGGCCTTTCCGGTGGGAATAAGCTGCGCGGGGTATGCAGGTGAGAATGAGCGATGTTACAAAAAGGAGAGATGAACACAAACAAGTGCGCTCGCACTCGGTAGCAAGTTGTAACTCTACACTCTCAAAGCTAAATATCATGAGCCAGGCAACAAGCTGACTTTGGAATCACTCGCTGGAGGATCTTAAATGGGCTCTTAAAGTATATTTATTCCTTTCTTTCTTTTTCCATGCGCAGCGATCGCTATGATTTGTATCCTTGTGTTCTGCCAGACACTATCTGTTGTGTGTTTGTTGTACTCGTCCTTGTTGTGATGCGATCAATCACGACTGACAGCGCTCTCCAGCCAAACCCTGGAAGTACCTGTAACGCGCGTTCAGTATCCTTCTATAGTTCCAAGAAGTCATCTCCCCGAAGTGGGGGCGAGGAAGAGCGGAAACAAAAGTAGAAGCTGTGACGACAGTAACGCGTTATGATACGTGAAGTCCCTGTAGTAGAAAAGAGCAATTGGGCTTGACTGCTGTGTAGAGTTGTATCTGTGAAGACGGGACTTGAGATTTGAAAGCAAAAAAAAAAACAGTGAAGTAAAAACAGTGCTGATCAAATCCCAGAACTGCCACATTCTTTGAGTATTTCATTACGAGGCCTATGTAAACAGTGTTATTAACACAGCTTTCAGAGAAAATATTTGAATATCATTTCTTTTTTAATAGTCAGAGACCTGAAACACCTGGAACTGGCTCACACTTTGCTTGCTAAAACATGTGAATTGACGTGAACTTGCCCTCAAAAAACCTGAGACTTGCTACAAATAAGCAACTTCACTCAAAAAAAATCAACTTTTTTGAGGAGTTCAATTCTGCACAGTCACTTTATTACAACGTAATTTGATCCTGGTCCCGGTCTAGAATGAAGTTTTTTTATTCATTTATTTGTTTTATTTATTTTATGTCTTTACTATCGGGACAGCGGAGAGATGTCAGGAATTGAAGGGAGAGACTGGATGGAGGATGACATGCAACAGAAAGGTCTGCAGCTGGATTGGAACCATAGATGGTGTGGTTATATGACATGCGTCTTAACCAGTAGGCTACTGGTTTGCACCTCAACATAAGATTATTTTCCTTTTTTTTTCTCCAGAGAAGAACCAGTTATTCTGTCCTCTAGACCAAAACAAATGAAAAATCGATGACGTCGCCTGCTATTCCAGCCTTCAAAAAATGACATTCACATTCCACACATTCCCTCGCCCCCCCCAAATTACCACTGCACATTTAAACTCTAGTTTTTTTTTTTTTGCACACAGTTATTGTTATTTATCATTATTTATATTGTAATTATTGTTGCTTCAGTACCTCGAGCTGCTCCGCTGGAGTGGCTCAGTGGCCATCGGTGCTGTGCTTGTATAAACACCTCCCGGGGGGGTGACTATGTGTTACACTGTGAATGTAAAAGAAGGATTTACTGAAAAACAGCATGAATGCTCAATCACCTTTTCCTAAATAAAGTCTTATGAAAAATATGAGGTGAATCCTTTATGTGTGTCGACCTCTCTCTTGATATAAATAAATAAATAAAGTCCATAAATTGAGCATCTGCTTAGGTGTCTTTGTTGGGTTATTAAAACCGTAGGAAACGCTGTCTGGCAGGATCAAAGCTAGCCTTGGACTGTAATGATCACTGATGCTGCTGTTAAATTAACCAGACATGAGCACTGTTCACTCTAATGGGGAGATTTCGCTCCACTGGCGGAGGAGGTGAAGAGATGCAGTGAACCAGGTGGAAGAGAAGAGAAGAGAGGAAGCCCAAAGGAAAAAATATTAGGGGTGACTTGTAACAGCTACCTTTACCGAGAGTTACTGTTAACAGATCGTTGTAAACAGCGTCTTTTAATGTTATCCAGTTCCTTGATTAAAAAGACATCTTATGATCCCAGATTACAGCTGGATTGGTAATGACAGGTGCAGGAGGAGGAGGGGGAAAACCTTGCCGTTACAAAGACTTGCATAAGCTTTTAATCTCACGTTAAGTCCGGCGCAAACACTGATGGAGAGACGCAGAGGGGAAAGTGGAAGGTAGAGAGGATCACGGTATATAAGAGATTGCGGAGGAGAGGGGAAACGGAGGGAAATATGATGGGTGGATAGATGAGCTATTTTTATAATGAGGTCAGTGTGAGCTGTGGGATTTCATTCTCCTGGGAGAGAGACACACACACACACACACATACACGCACGCACACACAGAGGAACTGTGGCGATGCATCGCTCCTGCTGAGCGGGGCTGCCTCAGTCAACAGGAAGAAGAGGTGCAGGAAGAGGACACGGAGAAGAGATACTGGGACAAACCCAGATGTCAGGTGGAGGTTTTTAAAGGGTTTTGATCATAATCAGATCGGTCAGAGAGGTCTTCTTATTTTCTGCTTCTAGGGACTAGAACATGAAGACTGATGGTTAATTATTGAACAAGACTGACATCTCATCTTCTTGCCTTTCTTTTAGGAGGAACTAATAGATTCAGCTGCTCTCACGACTTCATCTCTAATCCTCTAACTTTTTGTAAGCGTAATGACAGAAAACAATGCTAACACTGCTCTCTCTACACACACACACACACACACACACACGCACACGCACGCACAAAAACCCCAAATCATTCCCTCAACTGCAATTTATGGTTCGAGATGACACTTTTGTATATATAGTATTCAGTTTTTTCATGATTCATTTGAATGCAGCAGATGTGCATAATGTACACAGGATGTCAGTTTAAAAACTAGTTGCCTCTGCCAACCATTCAAGTTGCAAGTTTACATTCATGTCTTTCCACACTCATAATATTTGTAGAGAAGACTCTGAGGGAATTTAATAAAAAGTATTAAGTCTTTGTATGTGTTCTTGGCCGATAAAGCTGATCGTGGTAGAACACAAAGTTGTAGCCGTGACAGTAGACAAGAGCTACAAATTCTAAAAAAGGTGGATACTTTACACATCTTCAAACCAGCAGCACATAAGATCTATTTTTTTCAGTGTAGGCACCAATTCACTATCTGACCAAACGTGAAATACGGTCACAATCTTCCCCTTCTGTTCCTGAGTTATGGTGTTGACTAATGGCCAGAAAAGTGTTTTTGCAGAACATTATGATGTCACAGTGAAGCTGACCTTTGACTCTTTGGATAGAAAATGTCATGACTTCATCATTTTATCCTATTAAGATATTTGTGTGAAACTTTGTCATAATCGCCATATAAATTCTTGAACTATGGCCGGTGGCTGGTGCCGTGACAATCTTCCTGCGTGTGATCGATACAACTCGAAGTCATGTTTGCTGAAAAACTAAAAGTTGAACTTTAATTATAGATGAAACTAAAAAAAAAATCCTTCACTTTTACTTCCACTTACACAACTTGACTCTTATAAATGTCAGAGATCTGCAGAGGTCAGTTAAGTTGCTTCAGAGTATACATCCTAGATGACTGCGGTGCAGATAGAGAGCCGAGCACGCCTCTGTTTCCTGTCTGATTGTTACTAAATATTATGGTTATGGTGAATAATACATTGCTAGAGCTGTATAATCAAGAATAGAGTGGTTTTTGACACAGTCTGAACGTTTGATAGGATGTTAAACTCCTTTTTCTCTTTTTATCCAAACCAACAGAAAAGATTTCACACAAATAAAACAAACTGTTATTGGCTATTCCTTCGTGTGATCAATCATGTGATCTCTTGAGAAGTTACTTTTACACTTGGCTGTAAGTAGCAGTGAGTCACCTGATGAATGCGTCTTATTAATCACACTCAGCTGATACTTTTTTTTTTTTTTTTTTTTTTAACTCAGTCGGATCTGTAGAGAATACTTAAAGTCGCAATACACAACATTCAGCCACTAGATGTCACACTCAAGCGCCGACGTCTCAGACCAAAACAAAGGTGTGGGACGTTTACTCAATAAAGTTGGGAGGGAGGGAGAGAGGGGGGGGGGGGGCGACAACTCATGAAACTCAGATCTGTCAATCTAGGCCGTGCTGATCAAATCTGGATCTAGATTGTGTTACTGCATTTCCTGTTTCTCGCCTCAAATGTTTTCAGAAACATATTTTATCGCACTGTTCAGCTGTAATTTAAGAAAGTTTGTGGACTTGGCTGCCATCTTGGAAAGAGACATGTAGGACAAAAGAGGGACTCACTATCATACACACTAACATGCACGTGCGGCCAGTGCAACTACCAAAACAAAGAACAGAGAAGCTTGGATTATAACGCAAACAGAAGGGGTGTGACTTCATTCACTGCTCAGGTTGCCATTACTCCATTATATCCTTACATAGAGGCTCAGTGTCATTTATTGCACCTTTAAAGGACCAGTGTGGAGGATTTAGTAGCATCTAGCAGAAAATCGTATGTTTTAATCAGCGTATAAGTCCATGGAAATAAGAAGTGGTGTGTTTTCGTCCCCTTGCACGGTGGGGTGCCATATTGCATGGCCACATTTCTACAGTAGCCCAGAAGGGACAAACCAAACACTAGCTCTAGAGAGGAACTTTGACATTTTTCATGAGTTTCACGGCCACTGTAGGTTCTCCTACATGCTTGGAAGGGGAGGGAGGGGTATTCAGTTGGGTACAGTCTGCAACCTCATCGCTAGATGCTACTAAATCCTCCACACTGGACTCATTCTAACAAGTTTGATAGCTTTCTAACTTCACAGTGTTTACCTATGGGATGATTCCTTCCTCCTTAGCTGCTCCCTTGCTCCTCCTCTTTCTGGGTGGTGCCCGGGTTGTGGTCCTGTCCCCCCCTCTCCGCACTCCCCCTGTAAAAACATCAAACATTAGCACTTAAACTGAAATTGTATAAAAAAAAAAAAAAAAGGAGGGGTAGGAGGGGAGGTGGGGGGGACAATCACATTGCTGATTCGATTAAACGTGTGATATACAATTAGCACCTATATGTTGCATTCATCAGATGATCCTATCCGGTGAGTTCAGCAGTAAAAAAAAAATAAGCAATGATTTATTCCATCAATTCCTGGAAACATTCTTAAAATAGGTGAAGGGGTCTCTCATGTGATCCGTCTGCATCAAAGTATAAAGAGTAACATGGTGCGACGACAGAGTACATTCTGCAGCGACATGATTCACACACTGGCACGGCTCTGCATGGCCTGTTTCACAAGCACATACACACAATCTACAAACTCTCTCTCTCTCTCTCATGTACACCTTCCTTCCTCTCTCTAAATGCCTGTCGCTTTGGCCCTCCATTAAGCCGAGCGAGCTCCCGTTTAGCCAACAGTATCTCGGCAGTTGGGGACGCAGACTGCCCACTCAGTCAGATCCAGCCGTATTAAATAAATAAGGAGCGCTCTTCTGTGTAAATTATTCATTTAACACGCTTTATCCTCTTCCAACAACCTTGTTAGAGCAACTCGGGAGTGGGAGAGGGGGGGGTTGTAGAGCGTGAGGGGGCAAAGGAGGGAATAGCAGAGGGGGGGGGGAAAGAGGTAGACACTGCGGCTCATGTGCGACTCAGCAGAACCTGTGGTGCATCTCTAAGCTCTCTGGGCGTTCAGTCGTAGGGGGGCTAATTCGCCTTGACACCTCCTTTGTTTCAGGCGGAAAAGAGCCGCGTACACCCGGCTACGCGTTCACTCGCATGCGCACACACACACACTTGAGCACACACACACTGACATGCACAAACTTAAGAGAGAGAGAGAGAGAGAGAGAGAAAGAACACAAGAAAGGAATTTTAGTGCATATTCATAGAATAATCATTCTACTTGTCTGGATAAATTATTGAGGGATGGGAGTGCAGGACACGCAAGGCTGGAATTTGCAGAGGCTGTTTTCTGCGCCGCCCGAACTCGAATCAGACAACACAGCAAGTCATCGGCTCTAAACAAGCTGATTCTAATGATCCGGGATGGGGGACGGATAGAAAAATGCTTAACTCGAACAAAACGACTGTTCTGGATATATTAACCTTGAGGACAAATGCACGACAGTGGCGAGCACCTAACGCTGGCATACTGTACTCATGCCACCACTGAGAAAAAACATTTATTTAAAAGGTGACTTAGTCAGACTAAAACTGGTCTATAGCTGCACATTTCAGTCTTTTTTTTTTTTTATCTTTATGTGACAATCTAGATATCAACTTCAGTGTAGGAGCCCAGAAACTAAACTGCATTCGTATAAAACTGAATTTATAGCCTAATACTTGTCCACTGATGATACCAAACTGTCAAAGCTCACAGTGCATTGTAATTCATTCCCGGTATGAGGGGAATTAAACGTAAAAGCAACCTTTTGTGCTGAGTTAATGTGAGTTACCTGGAGCTCCACTGGGCCCTGTGATCACGTATCACAGCGAAGGCAGTTTGGAGTAAAAGGAAATTTGATTTTTTTTTAAAAAAAAGGAGAAATTGGGCTCTCCGTTTTTTTTTTCTATTACCACACATTACAGCCCAGCGCTGGACTGATTTAGGTGAGCTCTGACTGCCAGTCAGCTAAAAATTTCTAAATACCAGACCCACGGCCAAAAACGCAGCAGAATACCAGTGAGAATTTCAATGCTGAATTTTAAAAGATAGTCCCAAGATCACCCAGGATCAACCAGCACAGGCCGAAGCTGCTCGCTCTATGTGTGTATGTGTGTGTGTGTGTGTGTGTGTGTGACTCCAGTGTGCAGCCCCAGAGCGGGAGGTTGTTATGTCAACTCTGACAGTGCTCATTACCAGCTTCTACGCTCTGAATTAGAGTTAACAGGCTTTGGCCCAGGCAGAGGCCAGCTAGACCCGACTGGTACAATGGGATCAGAGTGTGAGTGTGTGTGTGTGTGTGTGTGTGTGTGTGTGTGTGTGTGTTTGCGCTTAGAGAGTTAATCACAAAACACTTTCATTTCGAAATCACACCCCGAGGCCACTGTACATTATAGAAACACTGATACACAATGTGCAATGATATCTGCAGCTTATTTTCATTTTCACACACACACACACACACACACACACACACACAATCTCCTCCATATGAGAGCTGATCACAGCCTCCTGCTGCCAAAAAAACTTGTGTTTGAGTTTGTAAACGAATCACTGCTGCTGGGCAGCACTTCTGTTTTATCGCTGAACTATTTCTCACAGTTAGCACGTTAGACAATCCTCTGGTCCAAATGATAAAACAAAAACACTTAAAAAGATCCAACACAAACTTACATATTAGTACAGCAATAACATGTCATTTTTTTTATTATGTGAAGCAACTTGTAGAGCTTTAGAACTTTATACCTTATGAAAAAAACATTACATTTTACAGGCTGCAGATTTGCCACAGGAGAGAGTCTTTTTTTTAAAAGTTATTATTGGAGCAGTTCTATACAAAAGGAAAATGCATCCGGACCAAGCAGCAACAACCACAGTTTGAAGACAAAGTAAATGTGGAAGAACCTCAAAGTGCCACCAGCAACCACTAGATGCTCCAAATGATTCAAAAAGTGACACTTCTCTCTAGAAATACCAAGTCATTCTCTTTTTTTCAATGAGTCATCACGGTTTCATTCCTTAAATTCAGCTCCTTGAAGTGTGCTGGTTGTCATTGAGGAACCGATCGGCCCATTAGTAAGAAGAAGAATTTGAAGACGTATAGTAGCTTTGATGTATGCTGTGTAATGTTATTTACTTATGATACCTGCTCTGTTAGCACAGTTTAGCTAAAGTAGCTAATATTAGCGTTAGCCTGGGACTGGGGAAATGCAACACCCCACACTCCTTATTTGGGAAGGTCCTGACTCCAAAATGGAAACTATGGCGTTGACCGTGAGCTGAAACTCCGAGCAGTTCCCATGCAAACCAACAGGTGACATCACAGCTCGCTATGTCCATCTGTATATAAAGTCTATGATTCAGACCAAAAGCAGTCCAGTGTTAAAGCAACGCAAGGAGCTGTGTTGGTGGGAGCCATGTTGTGTAATGTACCAGTGAAACAATGAAATACGATCCAGGAAGTCCAATTGGAGACAGATTAATACATATAAAGGGGCTATCAGATGCCAAAAAAAATCCACACAGCTGTTTGTAATACTCACAGACAGGATTTTACAACTCTGAAGTTATTTTGGTCCCCGACAATCATGTGATAACAAGTAGAAACACAGTGTTCATGTTGCAGAGTAATCCACCAGCACGCTTCAACAATAAGGCTTGCTCCATTGAGTGGGGGAAAGTAAAATGCCACATCGGCGTCAGGCTAGTAAATCTAGCAACTCACTTGCCTAATCAGGGAAGTGCTGGAAAAAAAAGTTTAAAAATAATAAATAAATTAAATAAAACTTTTTTTTTCAATCATCGTTGTATCCTAAAATATGTTCTCATTCTCTGGAACACAGCATTGCACACATCGGAGAATATTGGCACATGCCGTTGGCCAATCAAGGATTGAGTAGGCTAGTAGCGTGATGCGTTAAACAAACATCCTTCAGGATTATGCGAGCACTGTCAAATAGAGGAATCGGTGGAGCGTGTCATTTTTCAACTGCCATAAATACTCTTGAGAACGAGAGAAACATTAAAGAGGGAAATCAGGAAGCTTGGAGTGGAAGAAATGAGTCTAAAAAATGTATTTGCCATCGGATTAGGGAGTCTTTTCCATTATTTGAAAGAAACTGGGCTGATCAAAAGAATTTAGTGTTCAGTGAAATATAGTAGCCTGGGAACCAGACAAATCTGCTGAGTTCATGTTTTATTTGCTCTGGCAGATGCGTTTGGCCCCTCTCCCATTCAGACAGATTTCCACCCGGCCTGGAACCGGACAGGCCAATCGCAACCGCTTATCTAATATGGGGCAGGTTGATACGATGTCTGACAGTCTGCAGGTCCGGGGAGTTGTCGTTGTTTGACTGTTGTCAATAAAGTTTCCAGAGCGCAACACACCAGGCTCACGAAACTGTCAAACTAGGCCGTGCTGATCAAATATGAATCAAGATTCTGTTGCTGCGTTGCCTATTTTCCGCCTCAAATGTTTTCAGAAACTTATATTTTAATGTACTGTTTAGCTGTAGTTTGAGAAAGTTTGTGAGCCAGCCACCGTCTTGGAAAAAGGACAAGCCAAAACCAAGCTCTTCCCAACATGTATCAACGCTACATCGCACGTTCCATTGCTCTGATTGGTTGTAGATCTATCCAATTGTGCCCAGTGGGATTTTGGTCTACCTGTTGATAACACTGCATGGAAATCGAAAATATACTGAGAGGTTGTAGACTGATACACATTTGCAAATTCTTCTGGCGTTGCTTCACATCTATGACACTGTGTCCTTGTTCTGTTCCATTTACTTCAATAAATATTAAACATAATAATGAATTTTAATCTTCATTGTTTTTTGATAACAGCTGATAAATAAAACGATCTGTATCGGGGCAAGTAAAAACTGACTTTAGCGTAACGTTGAACCCTGACCAGAAATGTGCATCTACATGTGTGTGTTTCCTTGCTAGATAACATCGCATTGCAGCAAAACTTGAACCAGGTTCAACTTTTTTTTTTACCTAAAGACCCTGCACACTGGCCAGAGAGCCCTGCATCTGCATCCCACTGCTCCAACACACCGTCGTCCATTGGAATGAATGAGAGGGCTGCGTTTTTTTCATGCAGACCTGATGTCGGTCTGAATGCTGCCTAATGGCGGCGGTTAAGACCGAGAGATGTAGACATGTTGTCGTGCATTTACTTATTCATTTGATGATTTTGTCCATTAGTGGGCAATCAGACTAACATTTGATAAAAAGAAAAATAAATAAATACAAAAAGGCATTGCCAAATGTGGGTGTTTCAAGGCTTATCAGGTGCCAAAACACTGCATAGCCTTTTACAGTACATGAAAGGATTTTGCAATTGTGGTTGAGATGAGTCTCCGTGATTGTGAGGTGAACAGTTGAAATACCTCGTTCATGTTAGTAATCTACCAAAAAGGTGTGCTTGCACATATTTTGAGTGGCTAACACAGTGCACTGCTGGAAGTTGAACAGTCTCTGCAAAGGTTTTTTTTACCTAAAGATCCTTTGTTTGGTTTTTATGTTCTCATATACATAGACAAGTTTAACTTAATGCAATGTCCTCTGATGGGCATTATCTGATTATCTTGTGAAATAAAAGCACATAGGTGTCATCTACTCCGCTCTAACTATGTAAAAGTATGGCAAACAAACGGAGGAAAAGCTTGTTTGTTCCCGACCGATGCATTACCAATTCTCTACCGTCAAACCATGATGAGTTACTGGGTCTTGGATAAGGATCATGATGCATGGAAACACACCGCTCGAAAAAAAAAATAACCTTCTTTGTTGTGTGCCAGAATAACATGAGAAAAATAAACTGCCCATTTGGAACGGAATGTGTAAATTGTGTGCTCGGCGCAAACATGCATTATCTTCAGCCGCATGTGGATCAAAAGTGTGCCTGCCTCTTTGTGTCTGTGTGTGTGTGTGAACGCATTGTGTTGTGAATTATTTACTGTATTTACACTTATGGGATTTAAATATTTGACGTGTTAAGAAGCTCATAGATATTGAAGAGAGAAAAATGAGTGTGAGATAGCTTTTGGTGTTAGTGGATACTTGATGCTGTGGCACTGGTTTAAGACATTAAAAAAGTATGTTGGAGCTGTTTGTAGAAGACAGAATATAATAAGTCTTCTGAGAGTCTTTCATATCTCAGCTGGTATCTCTGAAGGCCTAGCCCACCGTGCTGCTGGTATCCACGGCCCTCTCCTGCCCCTCCTCTCTCAGGCCGCTAACCAACCTAGCTATGTCAATGATTACACATGTGATTAAAGCTTTCCACTTCAAACGGGGCCTGATGTTTAGACAGACCCCGATATGGCGGATGGGATAAAGAGCAGGTAGAGTTCTGTGTTTGTGTCGGTGTGCGTGTGTGTGTGTGTTTGCCTAGATGGAAGGATGAATGTCATTACGCCCAGGCTCTGTGGACATACGATCGTAATGACATGCACTGAATGCCGCTCTGCATATTACGGCTTCCTCCCGCTCTTACTCCGCCACCTACGTAGGCCTATATAAAAACGCCATCGTGCTGCACTGACATATGTCGTTTGGTAGAAGTCTTAAGCAGGGAAGGACGGCTTTATTTCTTCAAAAGGTTACTTTATAACTTTGGTCATTTTGCAGCAGACGCTGGAAAAAATATTACTGAAAAGTTTCATTTCCAGTTCAAGGTTTTATTGGTAGAAAACGTTCCAGGTCTTTTAATGTCTCTATCGACAGTTTATTGATTTATGCTTCAGTCTATCAGTCCTACTGTAAGTCTGGATCTGGGCAAGGGCAAAGTCTTTTGCATAACTTCATAAACAAGCTGCTTTTTCCATATTTTTTTTATTTTATTTCTGGGCAGAATGAAAAGGACAAAAGTGTGAGGTGTCCCACAGCTGCAGCACTGCAACCTAAATTAGCCCGGACCACATGAAAAGCTGTCGTCTCTATTCCAGGCCGGGGCGGGAAAATTACAGCCCTGCTCACTCTACTCTAGCATTAAACCTCAATTAGTGCACAACTTCACCGATGATGTCATCACCGAGGGACCTGAGAGCCCTGAAAATAAGGGGTGCTTTTAGCTTTACAGCGACAGACGATCACAACTGAGCCGCCTCGAAAAACTTCCAGGTTCTTTCTGGAGAAGCTGAGCAGCTGAGAGAAAAGTTCCTGAGCCCATCCTACTGGCAAAGAAAGAAAGGTGATGATCGTTTGATATGGCCTGAAAAAGCAAAAAAAAATAACAGGAGAACCTGTGGCCTGGTTTGGCTAATTTTACCAGGAATTTTAATCCTGAGTCGTGACTGGGGTTTTTCCCAAGAGAAGAGAGGTCAGTGAGGTAGGACAAGAAAAACTCCTGTTTGACCTCCAGTGACCCGACAGGAGACAGAGGAGGAGGAGGAGGGTGAGAGGGCCTGGCTCCTGTCCAAACACTGACCATGTCACTACAACCCATAGCTCATCAAACCTCTATTACACGACAAACACATAATCATATGCTGAGGAGATTTCACTCACGGGTCTTTAAAAGAAATAAAGTTTTATTACTACTTGGTTCTTATTTTCATAAATGTGGGCATCATTATTTATTGGGGATAAGGACTGTGCATCATTCAGTACTACCAAGTATGGAAAATTGCAGTCATTCAACACTTCTTATCAGAGTAGGGATGCCCCCGAAACCTGATTCTTATTTGAGAGCTGCTCTAAATGACTCAAACGCTGGATTCTGACGCCAGCTGATTGGACTGAGATAACCAGGTGAGAGTGAGAGTATAGAATAGAAAACGTGGTTTTAGCACCCATTTTACTCAAGCTCGTTGCCGTGGGTGCAACATAACTAGCCAGCAAGGAAGAAAGTGAAAGCTATGAAAAGACCTGTTTGAAGAAACATAACATAAATGTGCCATATGGAGCTCCTTAGGCTAACAACAAGTTTTATGAACAAGCTAACTGTATCAGTTAACCTGAAATTAGGCATGTGTGTTAAAGGAAGAGTTTGACATTTTGGGAAATACTGCTGACAGATGAGAAGATCTCATGTCTGTGCATTGACTTTGAATCTAGAGCTGGGAGTCAATTAGCTTAGCTTAGCTTAGCTTAGCATTATGAACTAGTGGAAACAGCTAGCCGGCCTTTTTCAAAGCTCAAAAACATGGCAAGTGACACCTCTACAGCTCACCAAACAACATGTTACATCCTATTTGTTTAACTCAATCTCTGGAATCAATCTTCTCATCTAACTCTTAGCAACAAAGTTAACAAAGTTTATTTCCCAAAGTGTCAAAAAGTCCTTGCAGACTTCGAAGCCAACCAGCCCCTATGCTACAGCGTTACCTGTTCAACAGAAGGATTCACTGCACCAAAATCAAAGGGAATCAATAAAGCAGCAGACCATTAAGCACTATCTATAAGAGCAGTTACAATAAACCCCAACAATAATCAATCCCAAAAAAAATGTCACGTGACATAAAATGTTGGGATTATTTAAAAGTTTGGCGAGTAAGTATCAAAATGAAGTTAGGATCTCGAGCAGTAGTGATAATTGTGGCTAAACTGTCTGGTTTGTTACAGCGATGTAACAGTGTTCCCACATCAGCTTTTTTCACAACTTAAGTGAGTAAAATTTCTTCATCTCCAACAGAAATGACGGCCAAAACTACTAAAATAAGACCCATGTAGTAATAATCCAGAATTATCCTTGAAGAGCGCTCTTGGTTTCCAACAAAAACATGAAACCCTGGACAAAGCACTCCCTGGTTGGTTATTGTAGTCTAATGTAGTCCTTGTTGCTGCAGGGCCGCTGTTCCTTCATACTGTACAAAAGGAGGGAGTGACTTTAACACGGCTCAGCATGGGAACGCTCCCGGGCACCACCACGTAAGCTTTCTACTCTTTGTAACAGAGAGGAGCGCTTCGCCACACTGTGAATTATGCATCGCAGCTCCGAGCAACTTCTCACCAGTTGTACGAGCGAGCTGCCCGAGGACCGCGAGTCCTCGTCGGTGTACCTCCACCTGAAGAGACGGATCGCTCTCACATCTTCAAAGAGAAGTCAATCACGCCATAGATTGTTAGTACCACCCAGTGGGTTTACAAAACTTTTACTCAGTCTCTCACAGGTGCAAAGAAAAGGGATGGGGGCCCACATTTCTCAGAAAGTGGAACAGAATTTTTTTTTTTTTTTTTTTTCCAGAGCCAAGCTCTGACAAAAACTTCGAGCAAGGGTGGGTTGGGGGGGCGGTGAGAGAGAGAGAGAGAGAGAGAGGGAGGGGGTGGGGGGGGCGTTGAGATCAAAAGCCTGCAAGTTCCTGGCGAGCGGACCCAATCAGCCGAGAGGGCCAAGGAGAGGAGGAGAGACAAGCGCTTCCCTTTTAAATTGATCCCACTGAGACCCTCAAGGTTCCCCTCGCAGGACTCGCAGAAAAGCGATAAAAATCTGGCCCTGTGGATCTGACGAGGAACTGGGAGGGGAGAGGCGAAGAAGAAAGACAGTTTCGAGGGGAGGTGGTGGGGTGGCGGGGGGCGGCGGAGGAGGGAGGGAGGGGTACACAGAAAGAACAGAGAGGAACTGCGCGGGGGGAGAGGAGCTAGTTGAGGTAGATCAAGGGAGACGAGGGAGACAAGAAGGGTGGGCTCGTTCTCCGAGGGTGCATCCAGGCATCGTTGTGTGCCAGCCACAGAGAGGCAGAGCAGGGGGAGGACTGGTGCTATCAACTATCAAACCCCGTGTTGTATGTCTGATGATGTGCTCAACCAATCAACCACGGGTGTATCTTTATTCTGCCCGGGTCTTGGCAGCTGAGACTCTGGATCGTTTCACGCTGGCCTGAGATCAGACTCTGGACGGGGCCGGTGTCGTTATCCACAGCATGTTGGGGCCCTCAAAGGAACAGCCACTATCAGAGCAACCCAGAGACCCCGCAGTCTGCCAGACACACCGCAGACCTGTTCAGTCGCCAAGAGGAGCACACACACACACACATACACTCAACAAGGTGGCATGTGTGTGTGTGTGTGTGTGTTTCAGGGGGAGGGGAGGGGGGGTGGTCCTGTTCGATTCCATGGATTTATTTTATGGTCAAAGTCATTTTCATCCCCCCTATCATCATCAAAGACGAGAAATCCAACAACAAATTCACTCCTGTGCTGTCAAACCATCATGACCAAAAACCACATGAGAAAATTATCTGAAAATCATATTTATTTCCCGTGACTTTTCAGAACAGGGTTGAACCACTTCCATGACCCAAAAAGTTGATTTCCTCCTGCTTTGTTAATGCTGTTTGTCAGCTGATAATGTATTAAAGAGGGAAACAGCCAGGTTTCAGGTTGCGGCAGAAAGGAAAAAAAAAAAATGTAGGCAAAACTGCAGAAAGATATAACCTAATCCAAATAATATGCAGAAAGTATTTTAAATGCATTCTTGTATTTTTGAAAGAGGACCTTCATCTAAAATAAATCTTAGATATTCCCTATTCGTAACATTTTGTGATTTTTTTCCTGACTAGAATACAACTTCATGACACGATATTCCAGAAACTTAAATAACAAAATGAGTCATATTTTTTTTTTATTTTTTTGACTATGTAACATCCAGCATTCATACTTTTCACAGTGAGAGATTAGAAGGTCAAGAGTCAATTTTTATGTGCTGCTCCAAGACCTTGCTGGTACAAAAAAAAACACGAGAGATTCTCATCAGTTGGTCCTTTGAAGCTGGATCTCCTTAGCGGGAATTTTGACTAAAAACTGCATCTGACTATTTTTGTAACTTTCCAAAAAAAAAAAAAAAAATCCAATTTCAAGCTTTATTTTATTTTATTTTCCTCTCCATTCTTCACAAAACTACTTCCATCACTTTTCATGTGCAACATCATGAATGCCTCGGAGGAGAGAAAGCGTGCGCCGTAACTCCCTAAAGGTTAAGAGAGAAAGCGAGCTTGTGACCGTAAAGTCGTCAGTTCAAGTCAGCAGATCAGACTGTGGTTGTACTGGGCAGCTTCCAGGTGTGACTGTGCCGGCTTTCCTCAAGTGTATTTGCAAGCAGCCCGGCAGCCCACTGGGCCTAAGTATTAGGGGAATTTTTTAAATGTATTTTTAAGATGTTTTTTTTTTTTTAAACTAAAATGTGTTATACGAGTAGCGTAGCTCCTTTAAGGAATAGCTTAGTGCGTAGCCAGTGTGCAGAGAGAGAGAGAGAGGGGGGGAGAGCAGGTGTGTGACAGTAAGGCTGCAGAGAGTATGAACTTAGCAGTACAGTTTTAAAACTTACGCTTTAGCAGTGCATTGCGTGAACAGTTGAGGCTATTTGTAAGTGAATAAATGCTACAACTCCTCAAAGCCCAGACTCTCTTAAAGTGGACCAGCTGCTCTCGTTTTAGTGACAATCTCAGTCGCTCCTCTGAGTTTTGCTCAGGCAAGACATTTGGCCGCCGGGCTTAACAACTTTTCTGGCAGAAAACATGCTGCGTGTAACTGTGTGAACAATCGAAGAGGCAGCCAGGAGGACACTATAACTTTCGCCTGTCGACGTAGCCGGACGACTCGTATGCAACCTGGTTTGTTTGAAGCGAACTGAAGCCTTTAGAGGGAGCGGGAAGAGGAGGCAGATGGGAGGTGCAACACCGAAAACATCAGTCTCTGCCTGCAGCAGGCAGCATTCCTCCACACGTCAGATATTGAAGGGAGGTCACAGGAAGGGGGGGGGGGGGGGAGTAGAGGAACACTAAAAAAAAAAAACATGTCTTTTGCATGCAGCAGTGAAAGAAGAGCAGCAGGCCAGTCAACATTTTAATCCTGTATTCAATCTGATTGACAGCACCCTAAAATGTAACCTAACATTTTCAAATATTTGATTATCAGATACTCTGGTAGCACATTACTTAGCTCTGTGATGGTTATGGGCTACAGTAAACCAACTTAGCCTTGATGGATAGCCAGTGCTGCTCATGAATAACTTACAGCCTCATAAATAAGCAGATCTCTACTAATATCATTAAAGCGGCCTCGGGGGCAGACACACCCCCTTTACCCCCGTGCGCACCACCTCCAGCCGCCACCCTCCTCTCCCTATGACAAATGCCCTGAAATCACGTAACTATTCGACATCAATATTTTGACATTTCATTCAGCTGACTCTCCAGACGGAGCCATTTATTTAATTAGCTGAATAAAAATTGGCAGGAGAGGCAAATTCAAAGTTACGTGACCGGGGCTCAGTTGCCACAGGTAACCTTTTTGGAGGGACTTAGTGTGGCAAATTGATTGCTGAGAGCGCAGACTCATCATGAGTGCTAATTTTCAGAAGCGGTTGCACAGCGGAGCGGGGGGAAATAAGAGGCTCTATTTATAATAGAGGGAAACAGGAGAGGGGGATTAGCTTGTCATTAGAATAAAGAGCGCAGAAGAAGAATCATTTTCAGGGTTTAAAAAGCTGACAAACACAGTTCACTTGTTCTTTCTCTCTCCTTCCCTCTCTCTCTCTCTCCTCTCCTTCTCTGCTTCTGGCTCTGAGCTCACCTTTTAAAAAGCCTACGTGTTTTTTGAGGAGGCAAGCTCAGGTTTCAACCTTCAAGATAACTCATCCATGTCTAGCCCGGTTAGTTTCTTTTACAGTCAACAACATGATAGTGAGCTCTTCGGTAAAGTCAAAGTTTACCAAAGAACCTAACAATCACACACCAGCCAGATAACACCAGCAAACCCGTCATCATCACTGTTAAACCTCAGTGACATGATACGCGTCATTACCGAATCTTAGAGTGCGCTTTAAACACTTTAATACACATAATGGAACGCACACACACACACACACACACACGGTCTCCTTAAAGGCACTCACAGTTGCACTTGGTTGTACACAAGTGACTGAAGTAATAGCCTTAAACAACAAATTAAAAGACAGACTTGAGAGGTATGTTTAAAGCCTCTAAATGCCTGTACACACCTGGCCTATCACTGCCTTGAGTGAGCATGATTGTCTGTTTTCAGGAAGTTAGAAAAATAGTTAGGTGCAGTGTCAGTGAATCTGATGTCAGAAAGGGGGTTTTGGATGCTCTGATCTGATAAACACTTCTTCTGAAGGATACTAAAGGTCATTACAGTAAAAGTTCCCAAATCAACTTCTCTAAAAAAAAAAAAGGTTTTAAGACTGCGAATGCTTCGTACATAATACTACAGGTCTTATTTCCTGTTCTACTGGTGTACAACACTCACTATTAATGTGCTCCTTTTCTAGTATAATGTAATAGCCAAACAATAGTTTTCATGTTGTCATTTTCATAACTGTCACTCCACCTGGTCTCACTCCAGGTGTGCATAATGGAAAAGTCCTTGGAAAAGACCAAGTTTCCCAGCATACCTTTGGGAACCAGACCAGGAAGGAAGCTTGGGGCTGCTTATCAGTCAGACAGGCAACCTCTCAAAAGAGCCCAACCTGTTAGACCTACCATCCCCTCACCACAAAACCCTCACCTCCCTGACCCCTGCCATCATGTGCCCGCTGTTTAACCAGGGGCAAGTCTCGGGACAGGAACCACACAGGAAACAGCAGAACTGTACACGAACAGCAACACACACGCAGAAGCTCACAAACACACACACACACACACATACTGGAGGAGGTGGTGAGAACCGAATACCACAGAGCACAAAGTAAACTTTTCCACCGACGCCACGTTACAGCTAAGGCGAGTTTTTAGCAGGGCAGAGGCTCTGGTGCGTTTCTCTTTTCAGCGGAGGTTAGGCTCACATAAAGCAGCTAAGCTGGCTGTAGGATGCAGCTGTGGAGGGATTTACCATTCACAAGGGCCTGCTCAATAGCAGGGATGAACTGAAGACAACCCAGGGATGTCGCTTGTAGAGGATGCTGCCAAACCTCTTCACATTACTGATCCAGTAGCAGGGAAACATATTCAATTAATACACTACAACAGACAGTAATACTGGACCCTACAATCCGCTTACAGAACACTTAATAGCATACGAGGAGGAAGCATATTGTGCTAATTTGTCTTGTCTGTGGAGCGCACTGACAGCCCCATTGATGCTGACATCTCTTTAACATGAGGTTAGTGGGTGTTTGGCCTCCCCTCCAGTCGTTTGTGAGCTGCAGAGCCTGGAAATGATTAGGCCTGGGAGGGCAATTAGCCTGAGCATCGCTGGGCTAAATATAGTCCGGCTTGGCCCAGCTCTGCTCCTGGGTCATATCCACGCCGCAGCCTCCTCACAGGCATGTTAGCTCAATCTGGATTGTTTTATGACTGATGTGAAGGCTCCGCTGACTCAGACGAGATAACATAACTCAGCCGTCGATCAGGTGTCTCGGGAGGAAAAGAAAGGGAGTGGGAAGGAGCCAAGGAAGGAAAGAAAAAAAAAATAAAATAAAAAGGAATGACGTTTGAAAAGGAAATGGACGTTGGAGAAGCTTGTTCCGATGACATCTGAAGTTGACTAACTCATATTTATTTATTCCATCACACTTTATAATTAGTCTACAGGATGTGCCCTGCTTTCTCACAATCCAACCTCAAGCCTGAGCGCTGCTTTCTTTTACAAAAAAACACCGTCTTAAGCGTAGCATGGTTGGGAAAACATGCTTTCCCACAGCCTTACGCCAACTAAACGGAATGCAAAGAAAGAATGCTTTCCCATCACACAACTCCCTGCCCCTCCAGTCCCTGCATCTCCCACCCCCTGTGAGAAAAAAAAAAAAAAAAAAATTGTAGAGATTTTATCCTTAAAAACAGGAGGTTCGCCCACTCGTTCACCTGGGACGGCTCTTGGACGACGGAGGCAAGCTAGAAGGTTATAGGAGCCTGGGAATGTTTAACATCAAGAAAGCAATCAGAACCTAGCTGGAGCTCTGGGAATTGGACAGGAAACATGGAGAGTAACCCCTTCCTGCCTGAGAGGAAAGAGAAAAGGAAGTGATTTGGGTTATGTGACGAATTCTTACTGTAACCTGAAAGTGAGCCTCTTGGCGTTTATAGGTAAACTAGATTTTTACAAATGCTATATTTAGCCACTTCACATCAAGACTTTTTAAGAACCTGAAAATAACCAGTTTCACTTCTCTGGCATGTAACACTTTCTGACTTTGTGCGCCTGATCTCAACCTACAACAACACTCTGAAAGGTGATGTGTGAAGTCCCAGAGCTTAAATACAGTACAAGAAAAGCACTGAAAAAAAAAAAGGTATTGGCTTCTAACTCAACATAGACTCGCTCGAATTTCCCCATCAGTGACTTGACCCGGAGTGTTTTTCGGCAAGGTATATAGACTGAGGTGAAACTTAAGTGGAAATGTTCTGGCACTATACTGAACTCTGCACAAATTGCTCAAGACAGCTCAGGAAACAGGGGTTTGCTTTGTACCTTGAGCAGAGAACACTCATCACACCAGTAAGTCCAAGTGACCAAGACCAAAAGTCTACAGCTCCACTAGCAGATCTGTGAGACTAAAGAAAACCAAGATGGATAAAAAGTTGGGATCCAAAGTTTGTTTTTGAACCTTAGCCGGTAAAAGAAAAAAACTAACTGGAAAATGGTGTTACAGTAAGTACAGGTGGAACGCAAAATGAACTTTAGAGGCGACACAACTGCATAAAAATCAACGCAAAGACATGAGTGGAAGCCAACAGACAAATTTACAACTCTGTGTGAGTTCCTGGAGCTTTGTTCCACTTCATGAACAATGTAGAAACAGTCCAGTGGTCAAATTTATGTGAGTATTGTAAGTTGAAAATTGCTTTTGTGTTCAGTTTGAACACAACTTCAGAGTTGAGGGTCATTATACTGCACACAAAGTGCTTGTCAGACTGTCGAACGACGTCTGAAACCCTGTCGCCCCCGTACCTTTCCATCAGAGTTGGTGGAATGCATCCAGCAATTTTGGTTTCTTTCAAAAAAACGACAATCCAACAAGCATGCTCACTTGGAGGCTGGAGGGTGAGAATTTCACAACTACTTTTTGTACAAATGAATACAACATAACGTACACCCTTGAGGAGATAGTGACTGAAAGCGTGCACCCTTTGACTCCATTGAAACGAGTACAGCGCCTGTTCAAAATGGGTCATTTCTCAATACCTAGAGAGAACAGCGCCGGTCTCCTAAACGCCTCTCATGCAGACTATCGATAGACACTACAATTTTCCCCATAAACACCTGAGATGCAGGCTATCAGTGGACACTACAATTTACCAATGTTCCTTAAATGTCTCACAATGCAGAATATCTGGAGGCTACAATTTTGAGTTAAGCCGAACTTGATTGGATGAACTGTAGTGCCTGTTCAAAAACGTGACTGAGACATCCCACACTAAGTCTTGAACACACAGGCCAAGTTTAATTCACATTAATGTTTCACAGTTCAACAGTAGAGCTTACGCCTCTTAAATGTTCTCAAGTCATTAACACTATGGATGTAACCACCTCTGACCACAGTGTGGGTTGCAATGGCGCAATTCCTCGAGCAGAAGAAGAAGAAGCAAATCAACATTGTAGAGGCAACGTTGTTTATGAGGTATTATAGTACATTTCTTTGAGAACCGCTCAACCAAACAACTTCACACGTCAACACTGCACTTCCTCATTTCCCCAGCAACCCACCCGACGCGTATGGAGTAGATCGGATGAACGGTTCTTGAGATATACGAAGGACAGCCATAAATATAGACAGTCGTACAGACAGACAGATTCCTTGCTTTATATAGAGATATAGAGAGATCACAACCCCTCACACCTCTCTATGACGACAGGCTTATCAAACCACCTTCGAATGTTATATAAATTAAACAATTTTGCCCTTAGATGTGATTGGATGATATGTCATATGATCCGCTTGGTATCAAGCATACCCTGGCTTTTAAGGCCTTTGGCAACCTTTATCAAAAGAGTTTATTATGCTGTGAGTGTGAAAGTTTTATGTGAGAGTATGTGACGCTATTGCATGGTATATGTGTGAAGATGTGCAAGCAGCATGGCCCATGTGTAATAACTAAACATATCATCACCAAAGGTATTATTATTCATCCAAATTCTCCAAAATCCATCCAACAGAGGATAGAAAACCTGATAATCAGGGGAATACCAAAGTCATTAAAATACAACCTATGCCAACAATGAATGTCTGTAGTTAATTACATAACAATCTAACAAACAGTTATTTACTCTGGACCATCTGACAATGCCATGCCTGTAGACATGGAGCTGCCAAGACCAAAAAAAAAAAAAAGAGAGAGAAAGAAAAACACACAATCTAACACGCTTCTTGTTTTAAATGACTTCAATAGACAAATGTAATAAAAATGTGTCTGCTTTGTGGAAATCAACCACTGAATGAGACAGTTTACAAGACATTAGAGAGCGCTGCAGCACTCTGAAATAGTCTATTTCAAGAAGCAGCTGAGGGAAACGATAGAGCGTTTAAGTCAACACAGTAGATGACAGCACAACCTAAATACTGCCTACCAGAAAAAGACCAGTGAACTTAATCCGAGCCATAAATCCCATCCACTGTGTACCCACTATATGAAATTCTCTGTAAGCCCTAACATTACGACTGTACCCATAGATATCCTTGCAGCTTGTAGCAGCAGCAGCAGCAGCAGCAGCAGCAGTAGAGTAAAACTGGAAAATACATCCATCATAAAAGGAGAGGTTATTCTGGCAGTGTGCGGTGATGATAAAACGGCGGACATGCTCGCTGCCCTGTTTATAAACTGTTTGTTAATCTATCATTTGCCACAAGAGGAATGAGATAACAATATGGTGTGGCTTACAGTCGGCGTGGCTGCCCCGGAAAAGATCGAAGCGTGTCCTTGGAGTGACATTTATTGAAATAAATTCACTGGAGCTGAAATATGTATAGCGAATGCATTATGAACAGTGCTTCTGATGGAGCAGCGTTGGCTTTAACTCGCCGTAACATTGGCTTGCTCTTTTCAACAGATGTCCCTTGTGTGACACACGGCGGGGATAATAGAAAGGAAAGGGTCTGAACGCTTTAATTTACCCCCCCTTTCATGAATGGAAGGGATTTTCCTTTTTTGAAGGCCCGTTTGAATGTATAGACAATTTAGAGTCCTTCTCTGAGCGGAGATTCGGATCTTAATTACTTCGTTAATTAGCTGTGATTCACAGGGAGAAGCCTTGCCCTATCCAAAGTCCCTCTGCATTGCTGAAGGGGGGGGGGGGGGCTCCTCACAAGCTCTCACATCCTCTCTTCCATTTTAAAAGCACCAATCCTGCACTTGTGACACTGATTTGCAAGTCTGCCTTTGCTGAAAGTGGGCTTTTTTTTTTTTTTTTTTTTTGCTTTTTTTTCCTCAAATGTCAGCAAACCCCACAGAGCTCCGGCTCTCTTGATTCTACTGCCTGAGGAAAAGCGGAGCAGATCAGGGGGTTTTTTTCTCCCCCCTCCTCCTCCTCCTCCTCCTCCTCCTCCTCCTCCTCCTCCTCGGCCTGCCGTAGACTTATATCACACGGACGCATTCCACAGATTTATGTTTATCGTTTTCCAATGAAAGGAGGGAAAGCCGGTGCAACATCCTGCATGCTCCTCTCGCTCTATGATAAATATGGCTCCCTCTCACTCCGGGTGCCTCAACTTGGTGGATCGATGGAGCATTTAGCTAATCACAAACGAAAGCCACTGTAGGAAGAATAAAAAGAAAAAAAAGGATTGTCATAAGCAGTAGGTGGTTGAGTGAACTCGCCGGGGCAAACAATGATGCTTTTCATTTGCTCGTGATGTACTCCAACACTGCCTCGCTCATCAAGGTGGATCAAGCTTTTTCTTGTACTTCATCCCTGATTACCAGCCTCCTACAGCTGTTGGTATCTCGAACAGGCAGCGCAGAAGTTGAGCTAAAGTAGGCGTATTGGCATGAAGGCTAGCTTGAGAGAGCAGCAGGCCCCGACAGAAAGGAAAGGTAAGGTCCAGCTGAGGCAGCTGCTTGCTATTACTCCACCTCACCCCCCCCCCCCCCCCCACCCCCCCCCTCCCCCTCCTCCTCTTCCCCACCCCTCCTCTGGCAGGAAATGAGCAATCATTTAGTACTGACAGGTACATGCTGAACCATTGCTATCTCTGCTCTGAAACCAACCAAATAATGGATTACAGCAGTTTAGTATTAACCTTAAGCCTCTCAAGTATCTTTGCCAAGGTTAGTCAGATTCATACCTTTCAAGAGTGTGAGCGTATATTTTCCCTGAGTGGGATAAAACATGAAGTAATAATGGTGTGGCCCTTACACGTGAGTATACGCAGGGAGAGAAAGAAAGAGAGAGAGAGAGAGAGATCTTACCTCGACTTTTAAAAACAGCAAAGAGAGTATTAGTTTGCATAAGCGGAGAGATATCAGGAACCATTTCTCTTCTTGTGTGTGTAGTTGCCTCTGAGACAGAAAAAAACATAACAGCAAACAAAAGAGAAATCTTTCCTCAAATCCTCCTCAAACATGTGAGGTGCTTTTCTGGTCATGAAAAGCAGTAATTTAGAGGTCTCTGGTGAGCTGTAGAGGGCTTAGCGTGTCCAACTGGATCTGGAGTGTAGCTGCAGACCTGCCTTAATGCACTGCCAGGTCACCGTTACTGTGTGAAAATGGCGATACAAGGCCAGTGTGGCTGCTTGTAGCTTCAGGCAAACAAACAAGGTGGCAGCAGAAGCAAAAATCCACTGTGTACTTAGTGCCTTTAGTGTTTCTAGCATTTATGTTTAGCCAGGGCTACCAGAAGACTCTTCTCTATACATGAGAGCTATGGAACTATATATCAAAGGATTCTTTTTGTGGTAGATTAACCGTCAAATAATCAAAAGTTGTTGGGATTAGTGCAATTCTCATTTTATGCAAATGAGTTGTTACTGGCACCAGAAGTCGTTCCTGTTGCTTCACCGTGTACGCACACATCTGCCACATATGCAGGTATATTGGTGTGTATAACATTGCCAATGCACTAAACCAAACTTTGTTATGCAGGTACGTGTTATAGTGGTAATTATCGAGCCATGCAGCCCAACATAGCTGCATTCTCCTTTAAAGGGAGAACTCACATCAGTGAGTTTGCACATCATAGTGTGTTTACAGGTCTTGGGGAATGCTACTGCATATGTGTAAGAAGTTATCTAAAAGCAGAGACTGTTTTCATGTTATAGTTATTCCGGCTGCCTGTCGTTGGAACTAATGTGCTGTGGTACTGCACATGACTGTGGAACTGTGCAACAGAGACCAAGCACTGAATGAAAGGTTCTGGCACGATTCAGGGGTAAAATAAAGGTCGTGATTGGTGAGGTCATAGTACCCATACCTGCCAAAGTGTTACTGAGCAAACATACTCGGTATCTGCTGCATCGAAATTGATGCAGCAGAACCAGAGATATGGATGTGGATTTTATTCCACATCATTTGTCTTCCTTGTCAAAACCATGCGCCTACATAACCCACAATGCAACTCAACTGCAGAAAGTGAGAAGAGATGTGGTCGTGTTATTCCAGTGGCTGCTAACGAAGCCACGAGCCGCTAGCCTCAAGCAGAGAAGTCTGGTAATGTCATTCCTTTCTAACTCTACATCCATGGATTTTCTACATTTTTCCCAACTTGTAGTCTTTAGCTCTAAACGATACGTTACACTGAGGCGTAATAGTGACGTAGGACTTTGTTAATCTATCAGCTGAGCCCAATAAAGGGACAGTTCACCCAGAAACACATGAAATCTGCATTTCTTCTTAATTCTAACATTCAGATTAATTGGATTTGACTTCCTGAGGTTTGAATATACCAGTTGTTGGTAAAATAATATACCGACCCAAGTCGTGAGCAGATTCTTCGGTCTACATGGAGAACTGACAGCCGGGGGTGAACTTTGGTAGAAATAGTTCTCAATACAAATTCATAAGGAGGTCTGGCGGTTCACCACGAACAGAGTGTCACGCCGAGGTGACCGTGGGCTGATACATCCAAACCTCGGCCAACTAAACCGTTGGCAGAGAGGACGGCGCTTTGCGTAAGAGGAGGAATATGATTACTATTGTGTTCTGCTCGCGAGAAACAGCTGCCATGAAACTGCGCTATACAGTGACCCGGACCTATGACACAGCGTGTGACCTCTCGACCTCTGACTCCTACCTCCGCTGGTGTGTGTGAACGCTGCATTTGCATGGCTGTTAGGACCAAGACTACATCCACACTGATAGGTTTTCATTTTAAAACGGCACACAAGCTTTTTAGCAGCATTTCAGGAATAATCTCTGTCCATATTAAGATGGAAGGAAGCAGATTGTCTACTCCGCAGTTGGTTGCTTAGTTGCAGAAAAAACTACGGAGGATGAAAAGTAAAGACCGGAGATTTGACTGCGCGACAGCTGCTGGCGTAGACAACAAGGTCAGCAACACCTGTAATTTGTTATCTATGTTGAATTAACCGCTGGCACTCAAGGCTGACGCTGTTTGTTTTCTTCTTGAAAAAAAAAAAAAGGTCACACAAATAAGGGCGTGATGAATCAGGGAGGGACACATTGTGACTGATAAGACTCAATCAGGAAGTGAACGTGGGTGTCATCATTTGCAAAAGTCTCTTGTTTGTTTCTGTCGCTCCGGATTAAAATGCAATCCAGGAGTTTTCACATTAAAAAACAGGGTCAACAGTGTTTTCATGAGTCTCCATTTAAGGGGGTTAGAAGGAGGAGGAGGAGGGGGAGGGGGGGTGTAGTGTGGATGTTAGGCATAAACATAGTGAAAGTTATGTATCTTAAAATGAAAATGGAATAGTGTGGCTGTAACCTGAGTGTAGCCAGAGAGTGCTGGGACTCCCGAGCATCTAATAACCCTGCCAAAATAAATGCACCCTCTATTTGCAATATTACTTCACACAACTTTAAGTCTCACTACACTTGCAATAACAGCTTTTGTGGCCCTGATGATGTTATGAAAAAAAAGGCTGCGACAGGAAATGTAGGGAATGTAGGCCTTATATTAGTAGACTCTCTTCTGGGTAAAGAAATGTCCTGTTTTACCCTTAAATAGCCTTAGCCTTGTCCTAAATCTCCCACATTTATTGTTCTTTCCAATAAAATAATCTAATCTAACATTAGCATGGCAAATGAGGACTGTGTGCCCAGGCAGCGTTAGGGCCAAATGAAATGCCCACATGGAGACAGAAGTAAACAAGCAGTCAGCTCTGTTGTTTTGTCTGTGACAAGCCCTGCAGGCCCTCTGGCTCAGGAGCCGTTTCTCCCTCTACAAACAGCTCTGTTCTGCAGCCCCAGATGTCTCATTACTGTAAAACAAGCAGAGGGATGAGCGACATACAAGTCACTGGCCCACAACGCTGCCTCCCTTTCAATTAGAAAGGATTAGCCTAGCCTGAGCGAGGGGGGGGGCGGGGGGGCTTTTTCCTGTGCTGCGATATGCTACCTTGCGTCGCGTAGCAGGACAGCCATATGTCAAACTTAAATAAATTACAGGAGGAGCTGAAAGAATGGTGATAGCAGAAAAGGGAGTTATGGCTCCGCTACAGTGCACAACAGGCTTAATAGCAGGAGGATGCTGTAGCCTCTATAAAACTTTATACCCTATGAAAGGCTGTGGCAGAGACACAGGTATACACCTTACCTCGGTGACTCTCGTAAATTAAAACCTATAGGATCTCGCAATTCTTCAGTAGATTTAGTAGCTTTACTCAGCGCGCATTAATCAAGCGATAAAGCCCAGCCAGTGAAATTTTTTTGCAGTGTCATGTTTTGGCTAAGCCAACTGGAAAGATCCCATCCCCGTCCCATGACATGTAATGTAGGAAGGGAGACCAACCTTAACGGGATAGCAGGGCTCTCATACCGCTGCCTGCATCACTCACTTTTATGGGAATAGGGCGGCGTGGGGTTTAACAAGACGTTTTACTCATCAAGGGAACCGACATTACATAACCATAAAACGATGAGGACCACAAATCACCAGTCGACTTGTGACGCACTGGAAGGGCTGGGCGGCGAGTATTTTGCGGGTGTGAGGGTAAACGCCGAAAACAAAAACAGGATTTCTGACAGAGTTCAAAACATACTCTCTGCTTGTCCTACGACCACCAGATGAAAGCGGCCTATATGTGCTGGGTTTTCCCTCCAGCCCCGCTTCAAATTGAAAACGCAGCTCCAAACCTACAACTAACCCCAGCTGCCTGCCACTCACTCAATAATTTTTCCAGAGAGTCTGTGCCATAGCTGGAGTGACTCCACTGACCAGGGGCGTCTGTGGTTGAACTGCGCTAGTCAACAGGTCCGGAGAGAGGCAGGCAGCGAGCAGGCAGGCAGGCAGGCAGGCAGGCAAGCAAGCAGGCAGGCAGGCTCCACTACGCCTGACATGGAGCACCCTCGCGGGGGGAACGACTGAGTAATGGCAGGGTAACATGATCCAGGGTTGGGAGGGAGTGGGAGCAACCCTGACGCCTAAATCATAGCTGTGGGATGGAGAGAGGAGAGACACACAAATGTGTTTGCAAGAAAGATACGCAGGGAGATGAGAGGCTGAGGAGACAGTGGGTGGGACAAGGAGAGATATGAGCAGCAGGAGGAAGAGGGGAGGGAGGGGAGAGAGAGGGGGGGGGGGGGGGGGGGGGGGGGGGGTGTGATGGTATATTTGGGAAGCGGCCAAATGACAGGGGATGAAAGTGAACGCCTCTCTGCTGCCTTTCATGCACGTGCCGCACCCACCGCTAGGGTGGGAGGGACCCCAGAGGAATGACAAGGCGTGGGCTTAGGTTTCAAATTCACAAGCCTGTCTCAGACAGAATAAACATGCATAGGCCCAAATGACTTACATTTTCCCTGCTGTCTAGAGCTCATTAAGAAATTTAGGCTGGTAGACACAAATAAATGTATCCCTCTCCATATAGGCCAAAACATTTAACCCAGGAATTAACCTGCTCCATAGGCTAAAGCAGAATCACTTTATATCTGGAGTCTACATTCGAATTTATTTGTATTTATTACAGCCTACATATTGTTTTCATTCCACTTTTTGCCATTTTGGTTTCCAGGTTATGCCAAGCCAAGGGCGTTGTAAAAGTTAAATAAAAGTAAGGCTATAAAGAAGCAGTAAGTAAGTAGCTCCAGGCCTTCTGTGTGTCAACAGATTTGAGCTATTTGACTGAAAATGTGTTTTGTGAAGATGGAACATTAAAAGTACAACATGAATGACATGATAAGAGCCTCCAGGTGGGTCCTGCTGTCCTGCTTAACCCAGCTGTGTTTAACTGTGAAGTCCACTAGACAAATAAAAATCAAAAAGAAAAACATCTTAGCATTTTAATTTGAACTTATGTAAACTGTAATGTGCTAGTTCTTTACACAATTAATCATTTGGTCAACAAATCATTATAAAATACTTTAAAATGTTCTTCCACTTCGGCTTATTTTGTCAGTCGAACAAACTCAAAGAAATCCAGTCTGTTCAGTCAAGAAGAAGAAGCAAATCTTCATATTTAAGAAGCCAATTTTTTGGGCATTTTTCTTAAAAAATGACTTGAACAGTGACTTTTTAGCAAACATTTACTGAAAAATTGGACCTTGAAAAATAACTGATGTTCTCTCTATGAGCAGTCACACTGCTTGTAGTATGCATTACACATTGTAACCGTTACAGAAATACCCTGCCTTAAAAAACAAAAAAAAAAAAATCCCAAATACTTTGGAAAATACATTTTCAAAAACAACCACATAAAAATAGAAAATGATATAAACCCCCGAGAACACAATAACTCTAGTAGCTGGGTGGAGCCACTTATCCACTTTTTCTAGACAACTTCCTTTTTTCTTTTTTCTTTTTTTTTCAAAGCCTTCATTCACTGAGCCCTGAGTAGTCTTTTACAGGAAAACCTACACCACATCAGACGCACACACACACAATCAGATCCCTGAAACCACAGTCTTATCTGTTGCTGGCCACTGAGCGGCTCCCCTAGAACAGTTTGGGGGTTTAGGGTTCTTGCTGAAGGGCACCTGAGCGAGAATAATGAGCCCTGCGGTCTGGGGGATAAAAATAAAAAAAGAAGCCAGCGTTGACTGAACTCCCATTTCAGAAACGGTCTGACTCGACTTCATTAAAAAGAGATGTATGATGTTTCATGAATGCATCATTACAGTAAGCGCTATGACAGATGTAAACACCAGCAGCCAGTAACAGTAACCATACAGGGTCCGACGCAGCAGTCTACTCTCATCAAACCTCTTATGATGTTACCACACGACGACAAAAAATTTTTTTTTTTTTTCTTTACCATCCACGTGGTGAACAAAATGGTTTTGCTAGAAGGGGAACATAGCCAGGACCTATGCTAATGCTCAAAGGAGCAGCCTAATATAATAATATGCCTTAACTCCCTGCAGCCTACAAATCCTGTAAAAGTCAGTCATTAGGCTTCAGATGTAATTTTCATCAACCCGTTCTTGGAAACAAGAGTCTAGGCAAGACCAACAATTTAGCGGAGAAATTAATGTTCACCAGACTATTACTGAACCACATCCTCCTTTTTCCATCCACAATATGGGTCTCCATTCATTATTCAGACTGGAGATGCACTTTCCTTGTTCTTCGACTCTACCACTCGTGACGTCTTTGGGCAGCACTTAACAGATAGGACGCTGCTTATAATTCAGGTATAACTCAAAAAAAAAAAAAGAAGAAGAAGAAGAAGAAGAAAAAAAAGCATCTTTAAAATGGCAACTTTTAATCAATTAGGCTAAACAGGCTGATGGACTTTCTAATTTTCTACCAGAACTTTATGTTTTCTTCCAAAACTTGCATAAGAGGATTTAGCCTCTGAATGCATCCCTGAATTATCCAGAGTATTAAAGGGAGAGCTGCATTTTAATTCAGCTTTGTAGCACTTATATTGCTCCCATTATGTAGAGAGGCCATCATTGGAAAAAAAAAAAGTAGCCTTAAAGCAAAATTTGACAAAAAAAAAAAAAAAAAAATCAGTAAAAGCTACAGTGTCCAACCTGCAGGGTGCTACATGTAGAATGACCGGTCCTATTATCATACACAACAACATTTTTCAACACACTTTTTGTTATTATCTACTATTTAGACTGTTCATTCAAAGCCTGGCAATGAGTGGTGCCTGAAAAAAAAAAAAATCTAGTGGGTGGGTGGGTGGGTGGGTGTATGTGTGCGTGCGTGTGCGCGTTATGGTAACATGATCTTGGTTATGATTGAGCGGAAATGTTAGACAAGCATCTAAGTTTCCTCTGCCTGCTTCTACCCTCCTCATCTAGCCACATGTGAAACCACACTGGAACTGCTCGCCAGCCAAAGTAAACGCTCCGCTCGATCGCATGGCATGTGTTTACACTAGATGCCAGGGGTTTTTTTTTTTTTTTTTTTTTTTTAAAAACATGCCAAGCCTTTACTCCCCCTACTCTGGTGATAAATGATATCGCTCGGTGTAATTTTTCTTTCATAATCATTGTATGCGATGAACCTTAAAAGTGTGAGACGTTTCCCACGGTGAGTAGGAAGATAAAGGAAGGCCGTCACAGTCATGGGGAGGGGAGTGCCTCGCGTCTAACTGACTCATCTACAGTTCAGGGCAGAGAGCTGCTCTGAGTCTGCAGAAACACTTAACAAAATGTGTAGGCTAACCAATTTTTCCAAGTGAGCAACAAGCTGATCTGAGGTGAATAATAAAGCAAAAAAAACCAAAAAAAACAATGCTTTTTTTTATCCAGACAAAATGCAGCCAGAATCAAAAATGGAAGCTTATTCATGAGTATGACTTTAGAACTGGATTGTCAAATACTACTAAATTAACTGTGCAGTCTGTTCACGCTCCTCTGCTTTACCTGAAATGACCTGCATATCGCCCACCCTTAGTACTGAGGAGTGAGGTCTCACAAGGCAAACAGAAAGCAGCCACTAAAGGCAGAGTGGGCTGTTTTTTATAAAAGGGATCATTTCAAAATAAAAGAAAACTATATCTTGCCTGTTGCTTCTAGTGGTATCTAACCATGCTGATATTTTTTGGATTGGTTATGTAGGGGTCTTCTTGAAGATCACTCTACCTTTGTTAATATCATTCATGTTATATTTCACGCCTTTCTTCTGTTATGCTTGTATTGCGTGTTTTATTTGAACTCCACACGACGGTCGAGTCAAAAAAAAAAAAAAAAAATCTGAAAATTCTAGGAGAGAAGTTATTATTTCGTTGGCTTAAAAGTAGACAACTTTAAACACTTTAAACACCTGGAATTTGAGACGTATCCGTTTTAATGGATGAGGAACGGCAACAAAAAAAAAACAGTGAAAATCAGCGAAATCAAAATCCGACCCTTTCTTGCCTGTACTCTACTGCGGTTTGTCCACCTCAGCATAAGCCAGTGGAAATTAGATTGTGTGAATGTCAAATATAATTTGGGCGCACGTAGAGGCGAGTGACTCTTAAGTTCAGACACTGAGGTTGGAAAAAAAGCAGTGCAGAAAACATCCAGCTAGCAGCTTCTCATTTTAGCTGGCACTGGACCTCTCAGCTGTCGCTAATTCATGTTAATTTCTCCCGAGTAAATTGATGACGGGCCAAAAATGAAAATTGCTTGTTGTCTGTGCCGGTCAAAGATGTTTTGTGAAAGGAAGAACCTCCCACTCTGCTGCGCTGCTGTACTCACAGCAGTTTTTCCCTTTAGCTCCAACAACTTAACCAGAGTGATACATCTTCTTTCTAGAGGACCGTAACCCCGTCACTTTCAGGGGTCGCACTCTCCCAATGAAACTTTCATTCGTCTAGAGATGAACTGACTGATCGGTTTCAGCTTCTTAAACAAGAGCATCATTGTAGTAAATTGAATATCTTTGGGCTTTAGACCATTTGATGACATCATCTTGGGCTGTAGGAAACTGTGAGGAGCATTTATTTTCACAGTTTTCACAGCTAATTAATCAAGAAGGCGTTACTTAGTAATTGGTAGTTGTGACCCCTACGTTCACCAGTAATCTAAGCTTATAAACATAATATTTGGCTCAAGTAGGTCATAAAAAAAAATGTGTCAGATTAAGTAGTCTACAGCTGTTATGTGTCAGATACATATTTACGCAACTTTCCGTAGTGGCCGACAAAACAGCCAAACACACACATTTAAGTCCAGAAGGCTACTTTATTATATTATTTTATGATTCTAATAAAATAGTTTTGATTAACAAGTTGAGATTCGCTTTGCATCTACCTACATCTTCAACCACTAGCCTCTCTGCTTCAAAACAATGTGAGCATGATGCTACAGAAAGTCCCCACATGTTCTATATGAATGTGTGTGTGTGTGTGTGTTCAGCTGAGAGGTTGTGTCCTGCAGAGTGGAGAGTGGAGAGTGGAGAGTGGCCTTTAGTGTTTGATAAATATTAGCAAAGTAATTGCTGACAAAACAGATGCAGGAGTGCATTGATTGCACAGATAGGGGACATCCTCATTAGATGGGCGACTTCTGAAAAAACAGCAGACAAACAGCTGTTGCAGCAACTTGATGATTGTGCACTAACTATTAAAAAAGTCCACTGAAAGCACTGCATTTTCTATATGTGCCATATAGTTGTTTACAGGCTTAATTAATGAGCAAACAAATTAATTATCTTTCTTTACATTGTGCTTTTTACAGCAGAGCCATAATGCAAACACACACAGGTCACAGTAACAGACCGGCGTCATATGAGGAAAATGTGACTGTGCCTCAGCCTCAAACTATCATTTTACACTTTAAATCACTTTTGTATTATTTGCTATTGACCAATTATGCAAAACAACAATGTAATTGAACTTCCTGCACTAATGTATATGATCAAGTATATATGTTTTTCTACATCATGCATTTTATCCAGGATACATTACATTTTTGGTTCTTGCTTTGTTTGTAACAAAGTGAATGTACATTCTTAAATCACACCTGCCCTATAGAGTCAACAGAGAAGGAAAAGGAAGGAGAGGAAAGATGTCACCCAAAAGGAAGCTAGGAAACTCATTAAAAAGGCAATAATTATCATCAGTGCATAAGATGGAATAGTGGCATCGGAATGTGCCAGAAGCCATCAAATTTGGGCTTTTTTTCTTCTTTTTTTTTTTTTTACAGCCCAATTTTTTCTTGCTACTTTTTTCCCCCACTGGCTGGCTTCTCCATATCCTTGTGGAAAGCCCTGCAGAACATTTAAGTCAATTTAAGTATCAGATCTGACTCATTATCGGCAGACACCCAGTACTGAAGGACATAGGATCAGGACTGAAAACGCTTGATCGGGACATTCCTTCCTTAAACCAGCTTAGAAAATACCCGTCATGTGTACTTTTTTTTTAACAGTAGCTGCTAAAACCCCCAATCTAGTAAAAAAAAATTTAAAAAAGAGAGAACATGACCTTAGAGCAGCCCTGGACTGAAAATTGTTTTGCTGCATGTCATTTTTCAACGCTGAGTGCCACAAACAAAAAAAAAAGGAAAACATTCTATTCACCTTCATTTCATTGGAGTCAAGGACTGAAATCTCAATGCCACATGTCTTTACAGCAGGGAAAGTGAACACTGATGGACCGACCCCGCCACTTCTTGAGGGAGTGTGCTCGATGCTTATTTTTTGTGAGAGACCTGAAATCAAACTGAAGAGAGGGGCGGTGGTAGAAACCTTCGTGACAGCAGTAAATGTGATAATCAGTACAGAGTGGGTGTTTGCTGATTTGTGTGGTGTGACTTGCTTTTTATCATCAGCACAAAAATTTTTTTGGTGAGACGGTACTTTTTCTACAAAAAAAAAAAGTGAAAAAAAAAATCTCTGCGCAGGTCCTAGTAATGTTAACTTCACATGACTCAACATCCCGGACATTAGTTTGACTAATCTGTGATGTGACACGGTTAGAGTTTCAACATCCATGTGGAAAAGCTGAAAAACAGATTAACATCAGACTCCATTGACAAAATTCATCAGATCAACAGGGGACATGTGTAGGGGGGGGAGGAAGCGGAGGAGAGAGGCTCTCCTCTGGAAGATATTTCTATCATAGCTGCTCTTGAGCAAGGCACTGAAGCCTCCGATACTCAGAGAAAACATAGAACATAGATAGCGCTGGGTAACTCCCAGGTCTGAATGAGTGTTAACTGTAAAAGTAAAAGTGTTGCTGAAAAGAAAATATTGCTTTCAGTCAACTTTCCCTGCGTAAAAAAAAACCTGACACATGTGGGGTTTGCTGACCTTTACAGCATCTTTTATGTGACAAAAAAAAAAAAACTGGGCTGCTGGCGATAGTGAAAATAATAAATTGTTGTATCTGGAAAGGAAAACCAAGAACACTCTCTGGAACATGTACCACAGCGAGAGCTATTTCCAGTTTCAATGGGATGGCTCTGAGCGGAGGGGAATTTTTCGCCTTCGCTCTCTCCAGAATCCCTCTTCCCTTCACCACGGCTGATCACATCCTTCATATTTTTTTTTTTTTAGAAACATCTTAGAGGTGCTTCATCTAAATCTTTCGCTGCGATCTTTGGTGAAACACCTCAGGGTCCGTGACCATTTTCTTCCATGACGCCCAGTAACACTAGTCATGAGATCTGTCAACCGAGACTGGATCGGTGCCACGAATTCTAAAAGCCATATGAAGAGTTTTTCTATGGTAAATTAAGCCAGTTAAAAAAAAACAAAAAAAAACGCATCAACAACTTGGTGCTTTTTCCCCCCAATCAACCATTCTAGAGTTGTTCATGATGAGCAACACAGTCAATGAGCCATGAGCCCATTTTCAGCCTTAATATTCCATCATAAAGATATATTGGAATATATATTGAACTGATCTCACCTCTTTCTCCCAACACTGTTTCTAAAACCTAAACCTGACCTGATACCGGTGCTTCTATTTCCTCTAAATACAGAATCCATTTATTTCACCAGTCAGGCATCATGTAATCATTTCTGTCATTTTTAAGACTTGTAAAACTTCACTGTTACAATTTTGTGACAGTAACTAAGGAACAGCACAGTGAGCGACTGTACAACATGCAAGAAAGTGATGACACGTTTACAGCTGCAATGATGAGGTGATTAATCATTAGTTGCCAGCTGTTAAATGAACAGCCAACTATTGTTGTGAGTGTTTCTTTTCCAGTTTCTTTAGTCTTATGACAGTGAACTGAATATATTTGGGTTGTGGACTGTTATGGACAAAAAACAAGGTGTTTTTCACCATTTTCTAAAATTTTACGGACTAAACAGCAAATAGTTCAGTTAAGAAAATAAATGACAGATTAATCGTTAATGAAAATGATCCTTATCTGCAGCCCTAGACATGTCATGGTGATAATGAGTCCATTTAATAAAAGGTCCGTGCCCATGCTGAGGATTACAAGTACATCAGATGGGAGCGTCACTAATGATACAGTGTTTTGTCATTTTGTCAAGAGGATAAAAGATAAGCACTCGGATGTCATACAGTGAATAAGATGAACTCTGTATTTGGTTTCCAGTAGGCACAGAGGATACCATGCAGAGCACATGTGTGATGAGGACATATGAAGTAGGGGTCAATATGGATAAAAGCTTCAGTTGCAATAAATGTAATGTAGTTTTACACCATTCTGAATGAAAAAAATTCCACCAAGAAACCGCATATGAGAAACTAAGAGTTTCTGGACAATCAAATGAACTAAATACATGACACATCACATCAATGCAAACAATCCTGTAAATGCACAATCTTACTGCACTCCAACACTTACATTTCTGCTCTAACGTAGCAACAGGTGTTTACACTGCATCTCACTAAATAATGAGCTTCTATCAACAGCTTCTATCAACAGAACACACGCAAAGTAAGACAAGTGAACTAGGAAGAAATGCTCCTATTGCTCAAGACGACGAAACGCCTTTTAAAACCAACAGGAAACTAACTCCCCCCTCTAGCATGCTCTTTGCAACAAATGCATAGCTGACATTCAGGGTACGAGTCGAGAACAGAAGTGAGGATGTTCCCTATGCAGTCACAGTCAGCTGTGTGTGAGTGTGTGTGTGTGTGTAACTCTCAGGTGGAGTTTGTGTTTGTGCACACAGCTTACTGCGGGGGAATCCTAGCATGATGACGTATTTCTGCTCTGCACAGCTGCAGGGTTAGCCACAGGCCTGCTCTGCACTAGCTATACACACACTGTATGACATTTTGTTTACACATATCAACACGCTATCCGTTGCATGTGCACGTTCGCGCAAAATCTTGACTTTGCGAAGGCTGTTTTTTTGACTTTGAAGCTCTTCTTCGCACTGTAAATACAGACTAAAGGCACATATCCTTCCTGCTGCATGTAAAGGCTACCGTTGATAACATTGCAAACGGGTCCAGTTTGGCTTCGTTTTCTCCGTCTAAAAGCGGCGGGCCGAGTGGAAATGTTGGATTAACTTTAAACATGTCTCACCTGGATCCCCAGTTATGTGGAGGGAGCGCCTTCACACTACAGACAGGCTCATTTTTTGTAAATATCTGGCAAAACCGTCGATCCTCATAACTGTTTCTCTCCAGCCATTTTAAGCCAAACCTTCAACTTAATCCGGTTGGGGGTGGCGAAAATGACGGGATATTTATAAATTGCTTCTTTGGGGAGTATATGGACAAATATAATTATCATAATTATATTTAAGTGGGTGTTTCGTTTTTTTTAAGTGAACAATGTGAGCTTCGACTGGCGAGAAAGCAATATTCTGCAGTGGGATATTCCCCACAACACCCCGTGGAGGCAGAAATGGTACGGCTCGTAAAATTGTGGGAGCTACTGTAAATACAGCCAATGAGCGGCTGTGTAGTAACCTGTAGCAATACAACACTGTCACACTTTTATTTCAGTCAAAGTAGAAATAGCACGTTGTATAAATGCCTCGTTAAAATGAACAGACCTGAATTAAAAATGCAACTTATGGTAAAGTATCAAAAGTAAAAATAATCATTATGCAGGCAGAATGGCAAAAGAGAGTGTTTAGCTATTTTATTACTAGATAATTATCGAAAGCAGCTTTTTCTATGTTTTAGCGGGTCTTAGTGAAACTATTTTTTTTATAATTTAATTTTTTTGTATTTTATATTCTTTTGGGTATGTCAATTTGATATGTTACAGTTGTAGAGCACGGGTGTAATTAATAAAACGAATGATATCTATTTAGGTGCTGTAGTTTCAGGGTCCTGGTTTTGTGCATGCAGACTCACTGTCACACTGCAATGACTTACTGGTGCATGCAAATGTTATCAGTCACATCTGTGATGAAGTCAATGTGTCTGCTGAGAAAAGGGACTCAGTATTTTAGTACTTTGTTGCATTTTTTTTTCCAGGAATTTGCACCATAATAATACAAGATTTACACTATTATGTAATAATGTGGCCTGTCCTGTAGATGCATCCTGTGTCACGATCTAGCTTTAACAGCTTTTGGTATTTTAGTTTATACTGCGCTCACATGATGTATATTCCTAAATAAAGATGTGTTTAATCGGATTACCATAAACTAACACACATAGCAGCAAAGGAGCATTTGGTTGCACTGGACTCAGATGCATACTCCAGCGATTTTACACGAGGCTCGGTTTTCTCATCATGGGGAGTCCTAATGTGAAACTAATTGTATAATGTCTTCTGTGCCTCTGGAGAAGCTTTCTCAATCGGGGTTATCTGCCACGGAGAAGCATAGGATCCAATGTTTTTGGAACATGACCCATACCAGGGACTATAAAAGACAGGATCCTGTGATTTCTGCAGCTTGAATTTTGAGCACTCTTTTTTTAAAATATGTCTCTCACAAATCACCTCCACTTTGTGGTCATGCAATACTAAATTGTTGGGGTGAACTTGGAGACAACGGCGTACAATAGACAGAAGGCAACGGTGGGAATTAGAAGGAACTCCAAACCAAATTTTTAGGGTTAATTCAGCAGACTAGCAGACTGCAACACACAGTATTTATATACTCATTAGAGGTTTTCAAAATCTTAACCTGCAAGTGACTAGTAACTAAAGCTATGAAGTAAAAGTGGAGGAGTAATATTTAGCTATGAAACACAATGAAATAGAAGCACAAATTGCTATCGTGGCTACAGCCAACTGCTCCCACAAATACCTTAATGCAATAATTAAAGAAAGAAATAAAATAAACCGCATCCGGAGTTAATGATGATAATTTTATGCATTATCTTTTCATTCGTCTGTTAGTATTTTTGTTTATGCTTTAGGCGGCTTTAGTAAACCCTAATGAAGTCCATATTAACTATTGCAATACATTATGAGACGAATCGGTTGTGACACGAATGCATAAGCATAAACACACATTTAGACATGCATGTGAATCGACACACACATGCACACACGCCCTTTGTGCTGGTGTTTCACACCGTGTTCTTGGTGCAATGAAGCATGGTGTTGTTAGTTTTGCAGTTTGAGTCACCTGGGGCTACACGTGTCCTGTTCTGTTAACCACTGTCACAGGCCACAGTATATAGTTTGTGGCAGGTGGCGATGCTCTCTGACTGCGTGTGTGTGTGTATGTGTGTGTGTGTGTGTGTGTGTGAATGACAGAAAGACAGATGCAGACAGAAAAAGATGTGTTCACTTACATGCTGCTTTACTGTGTGTCTTTTTCTGTCTCTTTCACACATTCACTCGCAGACACACTGAGCGGCAGCGACAGAGACAGAAGGCTTGAGAACAAAGACGTGTAATCAGGAACTTCAGTACAGGTGTTGTCACTGCTGCTTCTCTGAAAGCCTCTGTTTCACACTGATAGTGCTCGGCTAGTAATATCAATAATTCTCATCTCCCAAAACAGGATATGAAAGAGAGCTGCCTTTCTCTGTAACCATTGATGAAACACTGAGGTACCACTCAGCAGCATGTGTGTCTTATAACTCTAACACTTGATTAAATCCGCAGGTATCACACCGAAACATATGTTTAAACATTTGAAACGATATTCTAAGCCGCGAGTGGTATGTGTGTGAGCCTCTTGACTGTAAGAGCCTTTTTTTTTTTTTTTTTTGAACAACACATAGAGGTCTTAACTATAGAAAAAAAAAGTAGTGGCATCTCTACTACTTTGTGATCAATACAGGGATCTTTAGCTCAGGGCCAAATAGAATTAAGAATTGCTTTAGGATAATGACAGTATCGACCAGCGCTCAGTAAAGCGTTTCAAGCTGTGGCAGGTTAATTCCCATATATGAAGGTGTACAGGGAGGCGGTCTGAGTCAGGTTTGACGGTCAAAGTAATTCTCTCCAGCTTGGTGCTGCTGTAACACTATGCGCAGCACCACCTTTCTCTCTCTCTCTCTCTCTCTCTCTCTCTCTCTCTCTCTCTCTCTCTCTGCCACATAGCCATTTGAAACGACTGCTATACAATTTATGACATATTCTTTGGAAACTAAGACATTGGAGAGCTTCTGTGCCATCATAGAAATGGAGAAAATTTGGCAAAAGCGACACTCACATAGACCACACTATTAAAATCATCTCCTGCAAGGTTATGGAATAATTTATCCTCTCCACTGGCATGTGCCTACATATCTGCAAAACCCAAAAAAGTCCTCAGGAGACTCATGGATGACATGTCATGAATTACAGGTCAGTATGAGTTACATCCAGATCAGGCTACAAAGCATTAAGGCTGACACTATAATATAACATAATAACACAATTACAGTTTATAAAAAAAATAATGAAAAAAAGGTTAGGCAAACAATCATAGGAAAGAATTAGCTCTTTTCGCATGTTAAAAACACCAGTTCCTCTGAGGACACAAGGAATTATGTCAGAATTTGCACTGGCTTCAAAGTAAGTCTTTATTCTGTATTCTGTGGTATATGTGGTTGCCTCTTGTCCCTTTTTTTTTTTCTATGCTGATATATTTTTTAAGCAATGTACCTTGAGCAAGCCTTCCTTTTTTGCGTATTCCCTCTGTGAATAAAAGTAATTTACCTTGCTCATTATGTGAGACGTTGAGGTGTTTTGATGTTTGGAGATGAAAATGCTTTGAGATGAAATATTCATTTTTTTAGTTGGCTTAATTATGTATGTGTCCACTGTCAAGTTGAAAACTGCTGCTCCTGTGAGGGATGTTTCAAGCGTACCTTTTTGCCATTGGCACAGAATACATTACCTCCTTATTACAGGGATTCCTGGCGCACACTCATATGCAACCTTATGGAAATATTAAATGAAGAGGCTGCACACCTCAGTGGACACACTGAATAAGCATGAGCGTCTCTTGTTCGTGACTCATAATGTGAAGGTTAGGCTGATTCTCGTTTCTGACTTATTTACTGCGTCACCCATTGTTTTAACTTAGACTTTGTTCTTGTCATATAGACGAAGAGTATACCTGCGCTGTTTGTTCTCTTATTCAAAACAACCTTATTCCAATAGTTATATAATGAGTTAGTGCTCTGGAATATAAGTAGATGGTAGAGGCGCCTTAGGTGTAATTTGCTTGACATTATGAAAGTCACATCTCTCTGCGTGTGTGGCCTTGTGGTCATGTTAAGGGGCTAGCATACTCTGTCAGAAGCGCTTGTCAGCTTTGACTCAGACACACACACGCACACAACTTTCCAACGTCAGATTAAGAGGGCCATGTCTGATAAGCATGTCAAGATGGAGGTGTTTCAGTGGAGCAATGGAAATGCTCGAAATGAGAGTGAGATGTGAAGATAGACACCACACAGTGCACTGTTATGTCTGTACAGTGTATATGAAGCTACAGCTAGAAGTTGGTTAGCTTAACACAACCTTAACACACAATTTTTTTTAAAAGACTGAACAAAAAAAAACATATAACATGTTAGTTTGTGAGCTGGTAAGCAGATTTTGTTACCTCTGGACAGAGCCAGGGCAGCTGTTTCCCCTCTGTTTCTAGTCTGTATGTTAGCTTAATACTAAATGGGCAATATGAAAAGTGCTATTGATCTTCTCACGTAACTCTTGGAAAGAAAAGGAATAAGTATATTTCCCCAAATGTCAAAGTATTCCTTTAAGTAGGGAGCGGGACTCAGGACTTTTTAGCCTAGCTTAGCATAAAAACTGGCTTTTACATCAGTCAAAAATTAAAAATAACTGTACCACCCTGCTAAAGCTCACTAAATGAAGCATTTTATCTTCTTTAAACACAAAATACACAAAGACAAATGCAAAAACGGTAAGTACTTTCGGCTGGAGCTATTTCTTAGATTCCATAGACTGTATACACTCTATTGAACTAGGTAACTATCAGGCTATTCTCCCCGCAATCAGTCTTCATGCTAAGCTAGGCTAATCATGTCCGTTGTCCAGCTCTGTACTTAGAACACAAATATGAGATTTATATTATTCTCATTTTACGCCCCAAAACAAATCCAATAACCATTTCTCAAAAAGGTTTAACTACTTGATCTATGAAGGCAGAGAACGATGGAAAGAGAGCAGCTTGAAATATCTGCAAGTTGAAGCAAGGTACGAAAAAGACTTAGTTGAGGTTTCCAACAGCCTAACCTCTGCCTGGCTTTGGACCTCTTCTTCCTTCCAAGCCATGAGGTTGTGCTCTCCAAAGTTGTAAAACATGAAAATGAAACACTAGTCTATCTCACTTTCAGTTTTGTCCAGATGTCACATTGAGTTTGATGTGTGATGCTCTCCACATGTTTCTAATAGGGACTTTTGGTGCATGCTTGGCTTACACCTTAGGGGTGAATACTCAAGGGGTGATCAGGGTTGAATAGTGAAGTTACAATACACGTGTACACGTGTACATGTACACACCTGAGACAAGAAAGTGCTCATATGCACGCACACAAGCACATGTTATACCTGGTATAATGCCGTGAGATATAGTTCTGTCCTTAGACATCTTTCTAATCATCTGTGTAACATATTCATCAACAAAGATGCACACAAATTGAGTTTTAAGGCCTACAAGTATGAGTTTTGTGCCATATTCTATACATAACATTATCCTTTTAAATACTGCCAAGAAAAGCTTTAGAGGACCACATCTTCCAAAGCATCACTGATCATTTCCATAATATAAATACAAGATTCCCACTTCATTTTTAAAACCTTTCCATATCAGATACTGAATGTACCCACTGCTGAGTGAGCTTCCCCTTCCTGAACACTTCATTATAAAGACTAAATGAGCACTATCTCTGTACATGTTTATTTCCAAAGCCTAACTGGCTGTTATGTTATTATTGCAGTCATTTCCTGTGCTGGAATTTCATTTTGGGGCTCCCTTTTCGCTCTTAAAACTTACTAGCGGCCTGTCACCCTTTCAGCACCTCTCGCTGGCTCTTGTAAAGGTGTGGGTGGCCGTGGTTGGACCCTGAAGTGGCCGCATGGACGCTGAGCTATGAAATTACATTAAGCCGCCAGGATAAGGCCCATGGCAATCCTCCCTTATTGAAAACTGTTTCACAGCGCAGGCTGCTCGGAGCACCGGAGACAATCTGTTTGACAACTAGAGCTTAATATGGAGAGGTTGAGTAAAGGGACACCATAGTAATTGGCTGGCATTTTGGATGTTCATTTATAGTGCTCCGCCGCTATTCATGTGTAGAGAAAAATGTTCTGATGTGCTGTAAGTGTGTGTGGGAAAAGAGTAGGTGTGTGGTATTCATATTCATCCAGTGAAAACAGCAGTGGCCTATCAAAGATTGAAACATAAGCACATACACAAACATATACCACCCACACACTATTCACTCATAGAGCCTCACTATTGTACCTATATAACTACACAGTCTCAGATGTATTTCCTTACGATGGAAATGTTGATGTATAGATCCATATCCTCACTCAGGGGAAAGGCACATATTAATTGCGTATTAAAAGGTCACATAATATTCATGAATAAAAAGTGCGCTCCATCATATATTGTGAGCTGCCATGTCTAATTTTTGTGAAGTGGAGAGGAGGAAAAATAAAACTGTCTTCTCTGTTAGAATAAAAATCTTATTCGCAGCCTTTTAAAGGGTCAGTTTAACCAAATGACAAAAGCACATTTCATCGCCTGCCCTATTGTGGTCTCTCGCTTAGTTTTGGTTTAATTTGCTCAGATTTGGAGAGGTACATTCTGTTCTGCCTCCACAATAAAATGAGTGTGAATGGGGTTTCATTTCCACTGCTCACAGCATTGAAAAAATACATTTCAAGCTGCACTAAACAATCAGTATGTTAACAATTGATCAAATGACTGTGTAACGTGAAAGGGGTCAGTGCTGTTCCCCTCAGCACTATCGAGCATTTCAGCCTCTTTTAGCTCATTGTTTTTGGTTTTTCTGGCCCGCAAGCTTCATTCGCGCTGCGCTCATCAACCTCATTTCCAGCAGCAGCAGACAGCTGTTTGATGCATAAAAGCTATGATATACCCACTGTGCTTACTCTTTGCAGAGACAGTATTTCCACTTTGTAAATCCAGAGAACGTGCTATGAACTGTTTTGATTTCTTTTCTAGAAAGTAGTTCCAGTAATTTGTTCACAGAGACGTCAATTCATCATGTGTTCACCGCTAAACATGAAATTCCATTCAGCCCCATTTCAGAGATGCATGAGCTCAAACACTGGCCACGTAAAAGTGAAACAACCGTCACAGAAAGATAGCATTAAAGATAGCGTTACTGATGAATGACAAAATATGTGTTTTTAAATTTAGGGGTGAATCCCGTGTCTAATTTAAATTCCATACAAATAGGAATCGGATGATGTTACGATAAAGATTAAGAGGGAGAAGTCTGAAAAACCTATCTTTGCTTCATCACCTGATTAATAACATCATCCTGTCACTGCAGTACACCTCAGTTCACACGTATTATTTCACCACACACTGGTTTCAACTGTGAGAGAGACGATGCCTCCAAAAATAACGCCTTGATAGACTGAGCTTGACGTCTCCGCCGAGCTCACAAACGCTGTTCCAGCCACAAGGACAAATGAACAGTAAAATGCAACAGGCGCTCCAATAAATACAGTATAAATTTAAACTGGGCTTTCCAGAGGATGGCTGTCTCCTTTTGACAGTCACAAAAAGAAGGGGGAAGACTGGGGCAAGCCTGTCTGGAGCGCTGAGGTTGAGTGTGTATTCATGTGTGTGCGCATGCATGTGTGAGGATAAGTTCACACACACGTCCTCCTAGCCAAAACAAGTATATATCTTGGCCTGCCGTTTAGACAGGCAGCGTTACGTTCACCCGCAGGTCAGGAGCTCTCAGCCCCGTGGCCACCCACCCCTGTGGAATCATGGGAGTTGGGGGGTGAGGGGAGGGTGAGGTTGGGGGGTGGGGAGGGTTTGTGTTTGTTTCTGTAACTCTGAGCATCAGAAAGGGGCCTAGCGTGTTCCAGTCCTCCCCGGGCGCTACTTTTTGTGTCATCAAGTGAAGAGAGGAAGGCAGATTTTTTTTTTATTATTATTATTGTTCTTGTTGCATTAATATGACAAATGGTTTGGGCTCACCTTTTCCCCTAACCAAGATGTTTAGGGCGTGGCTCACTCCAACCAGCATGTCCGCTACTTCCTGTCTCGAGGAGAAATCCATAGAGGAAAGGGGAAGTGGGTTACTCTGACTTGGCGGAAAAAAAACCTAGAGATTGACATCTAGTCCTCAAAACATTGTATTGTTGGGCTTCAGATTCTGACAGCATGCATTCAACTGCTGCTGGATACTCGAGCTGATATTTGTTTTAGGAGTTTCCCCAAGGGCCGGCACGACCCCAAGAGAGAGACACGAGAAAAATTCTCAGGCTTGTAACAAGATGTGTTTATTTGCTGCGAGAGAGATTGTTAAAAGCAGCAGAATTTATAAATCAAAAAACCTGTTGTTCTTTTTTTTTCCCTCGCTTCGAACTCGGTTCATTCTCACAGATCGTTTTGCGCAGTGTGGCACTTCACTTGAAGGCTAAAATTGATCTTTTCTCTTCTCTACAGTATCAATTGCAAAGTAGGCTCCACCTGAGCACTTTAAAAGTGTGTGTGTAGGTGTGTGTGTGTCTTTTAGCTGGATAACAGCCTTGACTGCAGCTGAGCAGAGTGCCATGGCGGTGATAGTGTTGTGTGGGGGTTGGTGGTCTGTGGAAAGGGGAGGAGGAGGAGGACCTCACATTTAGCTGCCGTCTCTTGGGAGAGATTAAGCAGTTTAGTCTTTGCTGTGTCTCTCTCTATCACTGCCACTGCCTCCTGCTTCTCCTCTCTATTCGGAGCAAGGCAGGGTGTACCTTTTCCGTAGTCCTCCTTTTGCACTTTCTGTTCCTCTCTTCTACTCTCGTTTCCTCTGTCCCTTCCCTCGTTTGCTTTCTTTCCATCCATCCTGCTTGTTTCTGACACTCTGAGCGCTTTCGCTTTCCCCCAGACTGTTTCTATTTTGCACCCGTTCGCCTTCTCCCCCTTTTTTTTTTTTTTCTTACCTCCACCAGCCCACCCCTCCAACCCCTAGACATCCAGCTGATGCTCTTAGCTGACAGCCCAGATGGCACTCCTTTAGTGGGGCTGTGGCTGGATGTACAGGACAGAACCGCCTCCCTCTCCCCACCCCTTTGAGCACAACTGCACACCGGCCCCTCCGTCCTCTCTCACCGATAGGCTGGTACGGCTCGGCTGTCCCACTGTGCTGATCCCCTGGTCCTGCGTGGAGCACCATGGAGCTCAACCACTACTCGCATTAATCTCCTAAACGATCCTGGACCTAAGAGGATCAATACTCATTTTCAGGGAGCAGCATGATCCCTTAATGTAGTGGAGGATGGCTGCTTATCCCTCACTCCCCCTCCCTCCCTGCCTCCTCTCCTCAGTTTCAACTCCCCATAGGAAGAGAGTGAGAGTCAGCCTTTCATTTCATTTCATGGCACACTTTAGTTAAGACAATATCTAGGTTTTATTGCTGATGTCATTATTCAGGTGGATAGTACCTGTGTGTCCTCATCAGGGGGGAAATCGCAGGGTCCTCATGATAAAAAAAACCCACCTCTGCTTTTATTATCAGCTGTATTAGTTTTCATGTGAGGTGTGTGGTTTTATGATATTAGATCAATTGACTTCTCTGACCCCGCATCCATCCAAATCATGGCAGGGTCATCAGGAATCCTCCATGTACCTAACAACATAACCATCTCTGTGTATTTCCCATTTGCCGGTGTATGAATTTGCTCCAGTGTATGACATGCCAGAAAAAATAAATCACCCTTTTTTTACTCCATTTCCTCTGAAACACATCAGAGATGTCTTCAGACTATTTCGTATTAGTAGTAGTCATATAATTGTTATTCTTTGTTTTCCACAGACGCTGAAAAATGACTTCATGCTAATAGCAGTGTGATCCAAGGAAAATGGGAAAAGATCTGACTTTCCATTGGATAACAAGCATCCTATTTTTCCAGGCTCGGTGTGCAGGGAACACCGCTACGACCGCACGGTTAGTTGAGCGTCTCATCATTGATCTTTGCTGATGCAGACTGTTTCTGGGGCCTTTTTTCATCAGGGAAGGCAGAGAGTCTGGGCACCCTCCCCTCCCTCCCCTCACCAGGCAGCCAGGCCGTCTATTGGTGGAAAAGGCCACCTGGAGCAAGTTTGGAGGTGTTGTTTATGCTAAAGCTATTACTCTCTGTCTGGGCAGCCTGCCCTCAGAGCTGGACTGTTCTACTGCTACTGAATTATTCAGCCCAGAGATCTGCCATCCTATGTATACAAACTGTCATATGTGGCTGAATGATAAGCTGACTGTCTAGTAATGAGGAGACTGTTACCTCGTGTCTGTATACTTGATAGGTAGATTTATATGAAGATTATAAGCTTTTGACATAAAATCCAGTGTATGGTTATATAATGAAATCTTGGAAGTGCAATCCAAATATACTTGTAGAGAGACAGAAGTCAAAGTGGTAGTTTCTTCTTGCTCCTTAAATCATTTTCAGTTATTACAAAATGTCACAGCCCTATTAAACAGTATGTCTTCACAATACAGGACACCCAACATGAAGCTAAAATGGGTTACGCAGTCTAGCTGCCACAATAGACTGAATGATGACACAATCTCACATACCAGAGGTCCAGGCTCCAGAAACCTTATAGTCATCTGCTTCAAGAATAGCCACAGCCTTGCAGCAACTGCTGCTCCTCTGACCTATAATTGCATGTCATGGGACCTCAAGCATCATTTCATTCTGTGCTGAGTTTATAAACTTCATCTTTCCTGTCACTACAAGGTTCCAAACGAATTCACCTCAAACATGTGATCCTTGATTTTTTTGTTTTTTCAATTTACAGAGAGCCTAGTGTGATAAGCGCTGTGTGTGTTTGTGCGCTGAGTTTTAGGTCTGATTGGACGCAGTCTGAACCTGCTGATTGTGCTGGCATGTCTGCGTCCTCTTCATCACCACAGCAGTGAGCTCCGCTCAGGAGAACAGCAGGGTCTTTCTTTAGGTGGAGGATTGAATCAGTGATGACAGTCTCATGACCTCTTCCTCTCTCTAACACACTCACGCTCTGTCTGCTGCATTTCTACCCCACTGTGCCTCACACACACACATAAGCACGTACACAACAGGTCGGTAGGTCAAAGATGGGAAGAAAAGATATACAGTATATACATATTTCAAGGTGTTTATCATAACATAAAATGTTCTGATGATGTCAAAAAAAATTGGACAAAAGAAATAAAAATATAAAATAAATAAATAAGTGTTTGAGGGAAGTTGTTTGTGATGTTATGAATAATGCAAAAATCTGGTAAAATCCCCAACCACTATCACCTATACCTTTTAATTATTACTAGGACAGGAAGAAATAACTGTTTGGTTTGCTTTCAGCTCATGACACATTTCTAACAGGCTGGGCAGGTACAGTCCACATAGTCATCTCTCACTTCCAGTATGAATGGTGCTGGCAGCGTGGGTCTGGGAGGTGCGGGAAGGTGATGTCGTAAAGCTGAGTGTCGTAAACCAGGTGCGGGTAAGGGGAGGTGAAGGGGAGGGAGGAGGAGGAGGAGGGGGGAGAGGGGTGAGAGAGGAGGTGACTCTCCGGCAGCATTTAGACACAACGAAAGGATCATGGCGGATGGCCCCAGGTGTAAGCGCAGAAAGCAGGCGAACCCGAGGAGGAACAACGGTGAGTAAAACTACTTCCGACGCGGGGATTTTCTTTCGGGGAAACGGTAGAAAGGCTGTTCTGTCTCCCGGTAATTTCGCCGAAAACTTTGGCAGCCCAGAAGTCCGGTTTTCAGTAAAAGAAAGTGTTGGGAAGTAGCAAGTGAGCGCTGTATTACAGCCCTATGTGTACCGTTATACCTGGGTCGCGTCTCTCCCTCCGCCTAGCGGTCCGCTGCACCGGAGACCGTTATTCGCACCTCACCCTGTTATGAGTGGACCAGCTTTTGTCTCCACTTTAGACCTCTTCATTTATTTTAATACACTTTAACCCTCCTTATAGACTCGCCATTCATTGATTTATAAACATTATGTCGAGTTTTGAAAACCCACCACCAAACTCGGACCTGTTTCTATGGGAAAACAGGCTACCTGGTTGTTATTGCAGCCCTCGACAGACTGGTCTTTGACAATTTCCTATGAAAAAACATTAGATATATATGTGCTTTTGTCGAAAACGTCGTTAACATTGTCTTTGCTTCTCAAACGGGGAAAACACAACTGTTTTGTTTGTTCTTTCTTTCTTTTGCGTACTCATAGCAGGTAGCGACAGGACACTGTTGCTGCACTACGAGGCGGACAAAACGCATTTTTTATCCGATTTAATCTTACCTGCCGTGTTCTTTAAATTAGGTTTATATTATCGCCTAATCCTTCACGCTGTTTTGAAGAAGAAAATACAAAAAAATCGTGTTGCTGAGCTGTAGGTTACGTTTTCAGCAGTTCTTTTCTCTCTCTCTCATCCTCCAACTTATTACAGTGTTTTACTTCTATGCTGCGTTCATCGCTCATGTTAGCGTTTTAACAGCGGGGTTTTCATGGTGAAGTAAGAAAGCTTAGCAGAAACATGGATGGGGTAACTTAGGTTCCGGAGAACGAGGGATATCTCACGCGCTGTTTGTGTGAGCAGCCCATATAAGGACAGCGGATCCTCTCCAGTCGCGCGCTGGGAATCCTGATTCTTGTAGGACCGCGGACGCGACGCGACGCGAGCGAGCCTTTAAACAGGCAGTTTTTCTTGATTATTCCGTTTTCACTTATTTTGATACAGTCGGCGTGTTGGTAAAACGGAAGAAATGCTACATAATCTGCGTTTTATAGTTTCGGTATGTTGAGCTCAACGGGTTTTCAGCCACCTCACTGTGGCGTGGAAATAATGTTAAATGGTTACAAAGTAGCGTGTACGGTGCTTGCCTGGATACTTTGTTTCTATTTTCCCCTCCTGTTTGTATAACAAGTGTACATGTAAATTCGGCTTAATTTGACTTTTTCGGGACGTCATTTGTTTTACTGTTACATGTCTTTGTTTTTTACGTCGAGAGCTTTATTGAAAACCGCAGAGCGTTTTTATTTCGTTTGATTCTTTCAAAATGAATAAGGAGGCATTTCTCTTTTTCAGTCGCGGGTCTGAAAACGTGTTGTGTATCAACATGTATGTGTTGTGTCACTCAGTGTTAGATGATGTAGGAAATGTAGGTATACTGTATTCAGTCAAAACGAATCTGCATCGTCAGATATGGGATAGAGGAAGAAACGGTAGTTATGATTGTACTAAAAATGCAACCAAGCGGTGTTTTCTGGTGCGGCTTCGCTGTCTTGTGAATTTTCTGCGGATACCCGATGAGTGATGTGTTCCACTGGCAGCTCGTTTGTTATGGGGCGTGTTCAGTTATGTATTTCGTCCCTGGAACTTGTGTGTAAATATGTGGACACACCTCAGATAACGGTCCTGCTGTCAAGGTGTGGATATTTGTTTGGCTTGTGTGAGAAAGAGAACCTTATTTACTGTGGAAAGACTCCAGGATGTGTACTTGTCATGTGGTTCTCTTTTTTTTTCTGTCCTGTAACTTGACAGGGTTTTATTTAACATTTCTCAAAAATGACACGGACCTATTGATATTTAAAGTCACGTCCCGTAAACCTAACAGATGTGTTGCTTGTGACTTCATTTGCATTTGCTTCAAAAAGCCACCGAGGTCTGCTTTTAAGTCCTCACTTCCTCCCACCTTGTGACAAGGCTGGTGATCTGTTATGTAAATTAACATTGTTGTTTTTTTGTTGTTTTTTTTTAAAAAGGGGATTCATACATGAAGTTAGACTGGAGGCTGGTGTTGCATGTTTGTCATAACCATTTTCATGTAACACTTTTTTTTTATACGAGCTTCTCTCTTTGTTGAAATGTATCTCTATGCATAGCCATCCCCACATGATGAAAAAAACTTTCAACAGCCATTGCTTGGGCGCTTATAATTAAGCAAGCCATCAAATGTTGCCCGGCTTGTTATGGTCAGCGGCTTTGCCAGGTCCCTGGCTAGCAGGGGGAGCCCAGATCAAGGTGAGCTCCATTCCCTGCTGTAAACAGAGAGGTGTTAACAGCCTGCAGGACGACAGGTGTTTGCAATCGGTGGGATACTACAGCTTCCTTTGTCGCTTCTCCCCATGTCAGCTCCCCTCAGGAATAGCAGCCATTCCCTGCAATGGTAATTTAACACAGCAATTTGGGAATAGAGGAATGCGCCCGGTATTAACATTCTTTGCAAAAATAAACAGGGCTGTGCTAGGACAGCTTTGTACCCATGCTCGAGAGCAGGGCTGATGTTTCCAGAACAGTGTTACAAAGAAACTTAGAAATGAGTATGCATACAGGTAGCTAGGATTTCTATTTATTTGACAATATCACAAAGATCATTTGTCTTATTCCCTACTCTGTGTCTCTCTCTCTCTTCCTCTTTCCCCCTCTCTCTCTCTCTCTCTCTGAGACACACTCACACACTTACTTGCACCTTGATGAATCATCTATCAAATAAGGAAAATGAGGTTGTGGGCTTGGCACTTGGCAACAACTCATGTGATGTTGAAGACCATGTTTATTGGCCTGGTAAAACTATACTTCAACTATACTTAGTGTCCTGGACTCACTCACCCCCTCTAGAAACTATTCAATACAACTACATGCTATAAGTGTGTTGAGAGAACAATAAAAAAAAAAAGCAGCAGTTTAGTTATTTGTTTATTGAAACGAGCAATGTTTCAGGCTTATAGTAAAGGCTTCAGAGGAGGTGGGGATTGGCTCTGTAGCTCCCCATGCCACTTCAGTGTTTTAAAAGACATCTGTTTACATTTAAAAGGTCCACCCCTGTTGTGTGAAGAGTTTAGCAGAGGAGGAAATTTTTCATTTATCTCACTGCAACTTCCTCAGCAGCTTCATTAGAAAGTGCCAAGTAAGAAGAAAATCCCCCCGCCTCCAGTCTCTTTCTCTCTCTCTCTCTCTCTCTCTCTCTCTCTCTGTCTCTTCCCTCTCACTCCTCCCTCCAGAGCTCGTCCTTTATTCGGAGGGGTTAAGACACAGTAGCCAGGGGTGCTGTTGATTGCCCCCTGACCTAGGCACCCATGCGTGCCTAGAGTATGACTTCACTTTCCCCCCCTGTGCCATTGTGAAGCTTCCAGCATGTCCAATTGTGTTTGTGTTTAAGTCTGTTCAATGAAAAGGGAAGAGAAGGGGTGGGAGGGAGGGAGTGTTGGGAGCCCTCAGCTTTTTCTCCACTCCCTCCTTCTTTCTGTCCATTCCTTGCTGACCCCTTAAACTGTGGACTATATGTTCCCTGTGGAGTCGAAAAAGGAAGGGGTGAGGAGGGGGGGGATGGAGAGAGTTGGTGAGAAGTGGCTGAGGTGACCAAAGATTTTTACAACAGGTGACAGCTGAGGGACTGGTGCTGGCAGATAAACAGCATGACACACATGGCAGCTATCTTAGCAGACGAATATAGACTTAAGGGCCAAAACCAGGCGTATGTTATGCTTGGGACGTACACCAGCAAAAATAACTCAAAAAGAATTTTTGATCCAATACAGGTAAAGTTTAAAACTGGTCTTTGTTTATTAACCTTTTGTAAAAAAAGAAAAAAAAAAGTTTTGCTTCCTGCTTAGCTTCATCCCTCAATACGTCCATCAGGATGTGGAAAGGCCTGTCCTCATCTGACCATTCCGGGGGGAATTAAAATTATGTGATGTACGACCACACTCCCACCTCTGTTAAGGCAGCTTAATGATTAGCTGCTCCCATGGAGGCTGAGCGCATTAGCCTATAAAAAGGTGCTCTCTCTCAGTAAGGAAGGAGTTTTAAACCCAGAGTCAGTTTCAGTAACCCCCTTAACTGCGCTTGGATGTGCTTTATTGGGGTTTGTGTGGCTGAATGCTTAAATGAACCATTGTGTGTTCAGGCTTTAGTGAGAAAGCCTGAAGAGAAAGAGCCTAGTTACCTTTGCAGTTTGCCTGCTCTACCTCATACACTTTCAGTGGCAGAAGAAAAGGCCCATTCAGCGGGCCCGGCATGGGGAGGGAGAGCCCTTTTCACACTCGGCTTGTGGGAAACTTCTCCTCCATACTGTGCATGCCATTTGCATATGACCCATTCTTTTCCCAAAGGTCCCCGCGAGGGAGGAATCCGTGGAACGTTCACAGAATTCATCAAATCCCTCTCTCACACGGCCCTCGGGCCCTCGAGGGCCTGCGTTGCAGCACTCTGTTTGACATTTTTGTCTTGGAAATGTAGCTTACGTCTGCGTCACGCTCGCTCGCCTTAACGTTAACGCCACCGCATCCTCGTGGCATTTCTATCTTGTGTATTTTTAAAGTGCAGATGTGTGCTACTCATGTGTGCTGTTTTTAATGTCAGGGTGAGGGCTTAATTTGGCACAGCAGGCAGGAGTTTCCCTAAATCCCCAGCATCGGCCATGAGGGGTCCATCTGCATGACAGGACAATATGATGGGGGCCGCACGCCTCGGAGGCTCCCTAACTGCCGATGACGCAGCCATCCGCGGATCGGCAAACGCCGTCCCTGAAAGGACAGAAACATCCTGGAGTTGCTGAGTATGGGGAGGGGAGTAATGGGCATAGTAGGGGGTAATACAAGGATGAGGCGGTGGGAGCTTGTAGCAACGCGTCAGTTCAGTGAACTGAACAAAAACACAACCGTTGGAGCAAAATGTGGCCCCCCAGAATAAGAGGCTGCTTCTCTTCAGCATGAAGGATCATTTAGGTACTGTAGTGACCACAGCTGCTACCTTGACATGACACAAAATGTGGAACAGCATCCATACCGACATGCTTGTTGTTACTAAGTTGTGTTGGCCTGCAACAGCCTAGACAGCCTTGACCCTAAACACTGATACTGACACAGAATGTGGTGTAGGCAGGTATTTGTTGCAGTGCAGCGTAGGGAGGAGAGCTCAGTTAAGTGTATCATGTAAGCTAACTGAGCAGAAAAGCCTCCTCTCCTTTCCAGACTCCAAAGCAGTGAGTCATGGGCAGACAGGTGTGTTTGCAAGCTGATTTCAACCTCATACACTCTCCAACTATGTTTTTCTTTTCTTTTACTTCTTCTTTTCTTTCACCTTAACTGTCCCTTGTTTCCTTCTTGCTCTCTTCCTCCCTCACGGCCCCTCCCCACAGGTGTGGGGGTGAGAGATAATATTCTCTAGTAGTGTGTATACTTGAGGGAGTGATTACCTCTAAATTGCCATCCTTGCAGAGGTAAATATTGTGTACGGTGTGCCCAGCGCTGCCTGTTGATGTGTGTTTTTAATCATGTATTTGGTAGCTGCTCTTCAGGCCCACAGTGAGTCCCTTTGGGGCTGCCCGCAGACCCCTCCTTGTCACCCCCCCCCCCCATCATCATCACCACCTCCTTCTTTCTCTTCCCGCCCGTCCATCCATCCCCTCCCCTCCCCTCCTTGTGGTCCTCAGTGGAGCGGTTAATGAAAAAGATTGGACTGACACAAAAGGCAGAAGGCGGGCCCGGTAAGGGGCTCTTACACCAGCTTGTGTTTGTGGCAAAAACTCATCAGGACAAACCTCTGCTGTAGCTTCACTTCAGACCATCTGACTGTCAGTTTGTTGACTTTTTTTATTGTCTTTTTTTTGACATAGATGTTGGATGGCTAGTCCCTTCCAAATGTGCTTGACCTTATTATAGTCCCACAGTGTCTCTGTCTACAAGGATGAAATTAGATGACATCAGATGAGGAGTAATCTGCTGCCATGTATTGTGCTTTGAACGCAGCCTAGTGGCTGGCTTTTTGCCAGCCTGTTATGATGACCATATTGATTTTCCTCTCCGTAGCACACAGAACTGATAATGGCCCTCCTGAGGGGGTACGCATTCATATTCACACACTGATTGTAGTCGCACAGCCTGGCTGTGATGTCCCAAGGGCCACGGTGACTAACAAATCGAGTGCCCCTCTGTCTCCCAAGCCTGTGCGTTGAGCTAGCAGGGCTAAGCTAACACTGTGACAGCTCAGGCAAAAAAAAAAAAAAAACCTTAGTCACCCTGTTTGTTAGTCAGAGAGAGGGCCGGCTGCTATGCTGAATGTCAACATGGATAAACATCCACACAGGATTAATGAGAGGAGAATGGCCAGCCTGAAAACAGAGGGAGGGCAGAATAGAGGGAGGCATGGAGCATCCGCATCGCCCCATTTAACCCATGAGCATTTTGTTGAGCTCCCCATGACCCCACTAGTGTGACCTAACCTAAGGAGGCAGCCAAGCCTAGACACACTCACTGACTGCTGTAAAAAAGGATCTACAGTATGTCTTTGTGAATGAGAAATACAAAGCAGGGCAGAAAAACAGGGGCGAGCAACATAGGAATAATCTTTTATGCAGCCTAGATAAAAGTCGGGTCAATACTCAGGTTGATTATCGGAACTTACTGTCTTTCCTGAAGATGCCAGTGTTCTGTTTTTGTACACTTGTGTCTTTCCTGAAGTTTGCGTTCGTCATTCGGTTCCATCAAGTTCCTCCCCAAGAAGCCGGTCCCTGTTAGAGAAATAACTGTCACTGAATGCGTTCACATCAATGATTTATCAGTTGATGTCCTTGTTACATCACTTCATATTTTTCTCACTTCTGCTACCTTGGTATCATTGTTCTCCCTGCTATTCACAGAATATTGCTCAAACACTGTAGTTAATGCAACATTTAACCAACTTGTAAGCATTGTACCACACAAGCACCTCTGATACACAAAGACCTTCAAAAGCAAAGTACATAGTTCATACTTTTTTTTTTTTTCTTTTTGCACCGCGTCTCTATGACTCTGTCAACTCTGGGAACTGGAATTCAGCCAGCGACCCTTGACCTTTCTCAGCCCACCTGTCCTAGCTCAACTCACCACCACCGACGTTCAGGTGTTTACAGTCAAAACATACTGAGGCCTTCCTGAGCACGTTCCATAAATACATAGGTGGGTGTAATGTGTGTGCAGAGGGGCAGCGAAGGGAGGGGAGCAGATACCCTCGGATCTCCGTAACCGGGCGATTGTACATCTGTCTTCTTACTCCTGCTGACAGGGCCCTCCCCTCTCTTGTTACACTGGCGCCGGCACTTTTGCCTGCAAGTCAATGAAACATGGCCTTTAATTGATCATGTATGGAGTTGTACAACACTATTAATTACCACTCACTCATCACTTGTTTGTTTGTTTTGTCCTAGTGTTCCCATCATAACACCCATCATTAGTTGTACGATCTGTTAGCTGCATGCCAGGGCACTTACAACATCACCACACACACTGACTGTTACACCACCATCGGGCACTCGCCTCTGCTTTCCTTCCGTAACTCGCAAATTCTTTTTTTCCTCATAAACTGTCACACTCTTCAGCTTGTCCTTGTGTCCTTTACAGTATGTATTCTTTCCTTTTAGCCCCGTCTCTCTTTCTATCATTCCTCTCTCTCCGGCAGCTGCCTTGGCTCTGATTCTCCCAACACCAGCAGGTGCTGTAGGCATGCAGCAACTCAGCTATACAGCACTCATAAATAACACCTGACAAAAGTATGAGAGAGCCAGAGCTACAGACAGAGTGAAGGAGAGAGAGAGGCAGAGATTGAAAGTTTCCTCTGGCAGGAGAACAGGGTGTGGCTCACGGTCAAATACTGGCCTTCTCGAGAAGGACATGTTCAGAATAAAGAGAGAAAATGTAAGAGCAGCAGAGAAAAGAAGAGGAATGTGAGCGTTTTTTTTTTTTTTTTTTTTTTTTACTGCGAGTGTGTTGCCTGTTCTCCTGAAGTTTGTGCTGCTCCTCAATGCCAACTTTTCAATAAACCCCTTTCATGCAAATTTCTAGTAAATGGATCTTTTTAAACACGGGGCTGGCACTAAGTGACTGGTTAAGGAGCAACTTGAATTTGAAGGAAGGCAGCGTTATCTTTTCTGTAATTAGGATGTAAGAGCTTTGAACAATGATAATTGTGCTCTAAAAGCAAATGAAGAGGTCAGGAAAGAAATTATATGCACACTTTTATAATCATCATCAGTAATGAACCAGCACTCGGAATAAATGAACCCATAAATCAGTCCCGATCAAGGGCTGTTAATGAACACGGCTCAAAATCAAATCCGCGCTGTCTCTTTGTCATTTTATGCTCTTCAAATCCACGAACGCCAGATACACATCCTGTCTCATCAGAAGCTATCGATCAGCCTCTCAAGGGCCAAGGTTAGTTTGTCATTTTCTCTTGCCTCACCGTGAACAAAACCAGGAAGTGTGTGAGAGATTACGGCCCAGGATGCAACCTGAAAGCCCTTTATCTCTGTGAAAACAAGAGGCTTCCTGCGGCCCTGCTCCCCATCCAGGCCGGGCCCCCCCCCTCCTCCTCCTCCTTCACGCACCCGGCCCCCAGCACCTGTGGCAGCCTATTTAAGGCTACTCATCAGGGGCTGCATAGACCACAAACCGGGCAGAAAACATGAAAGCCTGGAAAAAGAATTAGCGCTCTTGCTAAGATGAAGACCCGGTTGTTACACACCTCACAGAGGGGAGAGAGAGAAAACAGCGCTCCTTTTCAGAGACATTAAAAAAAGATTCGGCTGTTTAAATTGGCTGTTTCTCCTTTCGCAGAGCACCTAACTCTCCAGCTTACACTCGTAAATAGGAATGAAGAACGCTTTGACCGTGTCTACCCAGTGATTTCCAGTGCTTCCAGTTACTTCTGACCTACCCATACAGGGCAAAGAGTGCCTGGACACAGCATGACACAGAGGCTCAAAGAGAAAATAGCCTGGTGCTGCTTTGCCTGTCATGTCAGTGTCATTCTCAGAGGGAAATTTCATGACTTAAATTAGCCACATTTATGTGCCTGTCTAGTTCAGCTGTGGTTAAGCAGTCGAGATTCCTCCGTCCATTTCAACAACAACAACGGATTCCATGTCTCATCTGGGATTTTATGATGAGTAAGCACTGCCCGATCAAAGCTTCTCCCTTCACCTAATGTTGTGTTGTTAACCCAAAAACCTCAGCCTTAGAAAACACTCCCTTGCTCCTTTTGAGTTGCTGCCACAGCTGGCAAGGGTGGTTTGTCTTGACAGTAGCCTGCGTTGAATTTCAATGACCCCCGTCCTCCTCCACCCCCCCTCACCCCCCCAGTCTTATTATGCCATCGCTGCTAACTGGCTCCTATTCACTGCAGTGTCCTGACTTCCCAGAGGGACCTAGATAAACAAGGGCTATTCAGCCACTGAAAAGCCCACCCCCTGCCAGCCTTGGTCTCTCCTTGTTTCAGTGCCAGGCTGCAGCGCGTCTCGCTCGCCACCGACGCCAGCAGCAGCGGGCAACGTGCCATCGATTCTTCTGCCCCACACAGCACACTTTTAGAGGGATTAAACTTAGACTTAACTGTGATGACTGATAAATGGCTGCCGTTAATGTAACAACGTATGAACGATGAGGAAGGTTTGGAATGGTGCAAGATAGGGCTGTATATTTGTGTGTGTTTCTGTGTGTGTGTGTGTGTGGGTAGTGGTGGGGGGGGGGGGGTGTTAATATGTGCTGTGTGTGTGTGTGTGAGAGAAAGAGAGAGAGAGAGAGAGTGAACAGTTATCTGTAGGTGTGGTGTGGTGTTAGTTGCAGGCCAAGCTGACTTCCTGTTGTTATAGTCCATCAGGGAGATCAGGGGTGGGGGATGCTCCCATGAGATTACCCCGTGAGAGTCACATGGTCTGGCTGCAATGCATTTAAAGGCCATGCTTTTTTGTGTCTTTCTGTGCGCGCGTGTGTGTATGTGTGTGTGTGTGTGTGTGGCTCAGTGTGTTAAGCGTGGTTTTTGAGTGCATTCCTGACCTCCACCTGAATCCTGACCTGAGCGTGAACTGTTTCTGAGGCGCTCTTCCTATTCTTTTTTTGTTTCATTTTCTGCCCTTCCCTCCATCCTTCCTCCTAATCTACAGATCTCAGAGGAAAACCACACATCTCCCTAGGGTGCCAAGCTCGTTCCCTCTCTATCTCTCCTAGCCAGATGTTTAAAAGCTGTTTGTTTGTTTACCCAATGGAAGTCACTTTGATTGATGCCTACCATAAAACTGTGCCTGCACACTGATGCCACATACCTCCGTATTAGAGTCAAATATTTTAAAGAGATTATCATGTATAAATTGACCAGTGTAATTGCATCAGCAGTTGTCCACAGCCTAGTAGTTGAAATGACTACAGACATCATCATAATCACTGGCGACTGAAGACCATCGGTAAGCAACAAGGACAATGTCCCTTACCCTGTAATGGCCCTCCTGTCCAGTCTACCTCAATCACTCTATGACTTGCCAGCTAATTTAAAGCAGTGCCTTTCTAATCGAATGGCTGTCTGATAAATCTATTGAATCAGGATAGATGTCCGGCGGGGTGTGGCAGTGACACAGCGTCTAGACGGGTTGAGAGGTGAGCAGACGACTCCCAACGTGATTCAGATCTAAAGGAATCTCACCTCTGTGCTCTCCTTTACTCCGCCGGTCGTGTCCACTGACGTGGAACGGCATTTTAACCGCATCTGTTCCACCTGAATATCCGAGGGTCAAGTCAAGTCCTCAGGAGGACAAGGAGAGCTTCTCAGGGCAACACGGATTGTTATTGACACACACAATGATACTAGAGTACGTCCTCAGAAATAATATTAGAGTTGATTGAAGCGTGCATTATGCTAACAAGGTAGCAGGCTTATATTTGGGTCAGGCTTTATCTAGCGCTCCTCTTAGGAAAGGGCAGGGGCCCAGGGCTGGATTCCACCTAATAATTGTATTGCCTTGTGACAGATAACATTGATGTAAAGCTGGTTATTGTTGATGATGAGTCTATTGAATCCAGGCATTCTCTTTCCCTTGTCCTTGGGGAGCTTATCCCTCAGGCGGGGCTGGCTGTATTTTTTATTAAAACCCAGGTTTAAATGGACCAGGTCCTCTGATCGACAAGCAGATTAACCAACTAATAAAACATACATCACGATATATAGAGAGGGCCCCCCCCCACCCCCCCATGAGACTCCGGCTATTAATATACAAATATGGAGGATTACTGTCTGCTTGTCTGCATGGCCGTGGAGAGGGGATTAGGGTCCTGGTCCAGACAGATTGGATTTAATGTGTGTGTAAGACTAAACGATTGCTGTACTACAAAGCCCTTATGTATGTACAGACTGATCTCTGCTCTCTGGCTGAGACGTCATAACATCCTGTCGTGTTTCTGGATCACTTTCATTCATTACATTTGTAGGTCAGTTTTGATGCGGTGCAGTGTGACACAAACATTATCTCCGTTATTACATCCCTTATTTTTACTGCACCACCCAGGCACTCAGCTAGCACTTTAATTTTCGTTTGTCACAACCTGTGCAAATCGTTATTTTTACATCATATAACATTTATTGGCTTGAGCAAACATATAAATTAGCAAAGAACGTGTTTTCTAGCTTTTTTGATATTGTGTTTGTCTTGATGACTCGACAAAATTGACAACTACAGCTTTTACAAAGAAAATGTATATAATGGTATAATATCTCATAACCTTTTAGATAGACAAATCATTATTATAAATAGCATAAAATAGATATTTGCCATCAAATTGCAACTAACACATTTTTGATGGGTGGTGATCAAGTTATAATGTGTGTGATGTTCATAAATGTGCAAGTATGTGTGTGTGTGTGTGTGTGTGTGTGTGCGAAGCCTCACCACAAGCCACAAACCTGACTTGTACCTCTTCTTTGCACCGTGTCAAATCGGAGCCATTACCTTTGTACCGAAAAGGTTGCACAGCTTATGAAAGCATCAACAGTCTCTCACATTTCGCCTGCGTCTGTATATCTTTACTGGTCAGGATGCCACCAAGCCTCAACCTCAGCATGAAAATCTTTTATGTGGCATTAAAGTTTGAAACAGATCACTTTGGACCCAAAACAAAACAGGAGGATGCAGGCAGAGCAGAGGCAGAGGCAAGCAAAAAAAATAAATAAATAAAAAATCCTATTAGTCTCTTAACTTACAATCAACAATTTCATAGTCTGCGGCATGCTTGACTCTGAGAAATGAGGCCCAGTCTGGCATATATATCGTTGACTCTAGCAGCTGACATGACTCCATTTCAGCCTGACGCACTATTGAATTGACCAATTACAAGATAACACACAAAAATAAGACTTTGATTAAAACACTAATCACTTCTATCTTTTTTTTTTTGCATGCTGCTATCAGAATATGTGTCTTGCAGAAGTAAACATTACCCTCAAGATGTTTTCTCTCTTTGTTCCCAGTTATGAGAGAGAGAGAGAGAGAGAGAGAGAGACTGCGCACTGGGAAGCTCAGGAGTCACCATCCTCACAGGCTGCGAAAGTAGAGGGAAAAACTCCAGAGATTAGTTTAAAGTTCCAACTTCCTCTCTCCGAGTCTGGGTCCATCTCCCTTAGCCTTAAACTGTAGCCTTAAGGGAATTGTGAGACAGACAGACTTAGATCTTTAAGGGGAAGACGGGTTAATGCGCAGGCACAAGTAAAGACGCGATCTGTGTGAGCGACTTAAGTTGACTGCGGCTGTAATCGCTGAAAAAAGTGAGAACATGTGTAGCATCCTATCCCAGAGATGTCCTAGAGATAGCACTGAGTGTGTGTGTGTGTCCTTTACCTGTTTTAAGATGCGGCCTGGACGCACACTAGAACACACATACACACACACACACACACACACACTCTAGGCTGTTTATCCCCAAGGGCGCCCAGCTAAAGGAGAGAGAGCCCCTTAATCATGTCCCTGTCCCACGTCCTCGTTATCAGCCACGATTAATGAGCTCTCCATTAATGAAAAAAAAACACGAGGTGCCAACCCCTCCTGGAGGAGAGGGAGAGTCAAAAGGGGGGAGGGTGTGTGTATGTGTGTGTGTGTGTGTGTGTGTTAGAGAGAAAGGGGCTGATAGTAAACGCTCCCCAGGTGCAATGACATCACCCTCCAAGGTAGATATGATAGCTGTCACAGCTTGCTTTTGTTAGAGATGACAGAGCGTGTGTGTTTGTGTGCACGTGTGTGTGTGTGTGTATACATGTGGCCTCACACTCAATTCTTGTGTTTTGATTGTTCAAACCCAACCTCTTGGGTCTAATCCGTTTTGCCTTTGTATATCTGTCTCTTTCTTTTGTCTATGGTGGCATAAGGGAGGGAGGGAGGGAGGCAAGGGATAAGGAGCGCTTGATGAGACAGTGGAAGGGGAGGAGGAGGAGGAGGAGAGGGCGGCAGGTGCAATGGACACCCGGCGCAATCACCGGCGCTCTGCAAAAAACGGCGACAGGAAATCAAGGTTGTCTTGGCAACCTGGCACTATCGATTAAGCGCGGCCATCTCCGAGCTCACATCAGAGTCCCAGTGGAAATGGTGTTGCGTTAAGTTCCAGGAGAAAAGGGGGCCGTGGGGGGGTGGGGGGGCTTGATGTTGAGGTGTACAGAGAGCAGGAGCAAAACGGGAGGAGCAGGTGAGGAGAGGAGGAGGGGTTGGACAGTGTGTAGGTGATTGCATCTCACTCAGAAGTGTCTCACCAACACTTTTGGCTCTACTCTAGCGCTCTGTCCACCTTAACCAGACTCCCACTTCAGCTCCATGTTGGTGTGAATCTCTTTTAGATTTATGAATGCAGAATATTTCTCATCAACAAGTCATTTCCAAGGCTCAGAACCCTGCAAACATTTAACACGCCTGTGTCTCCTCCTGCCTTCTTTGTACTCTCTCACCGTGTCTGTCTCTATATATGGGTGTACGCGAGCACAGTTCTCTCAGTGTTTCCAGGCCATTAGTTCACATTGTGCAGTTTGATTTAAGGACCCTGTGGCACACATGAAGAGTTTACTTTTCTGTCTCTACTGGGCAAGCAGGTTGCTGTGCAAACCCCCTGCCTGCACACAGTGATTTCACCATAATTGTACACTGAGGTGGTGATGTTGCATAAGCCCCTGCGCAGAAGTAATCAATACACAGTATTGACTTGTTAGGAGGAGTATTTTTGGCTGATACTGCACTCGGTGTATTTTAGACGGGCCATGTCTCTTTCACACTCGCTTCCCTCTCTCTTTTTTTCTGTCTTTCTTTCTCTCTCCTGACAGAAGGTGAAATCGCCCGGTCCCAAATCCCAAGCAGATGTGTCCTTTCTCTTTCTCTCTCTCTCTCCCTCTTTCAGTGGGTCACACACACGCACATTCACACACAGGTGGACATTCAAAGACATTAAAATAGTGCCCCTCCTCTTCAGTGATATATCACCTCATCTATTTTATTGTCATTTTCCTGTCAAGACTTGTCCATCCTCCAAACTATTTTGCCATCTATGAGCTTAACACTTGTTAAGTAGGGAAGCTGCATAGATAGAGATTTATCGTCCTACTGGAAAGACAACAGTACAAAACTCTCCCTGTCTCTGTCTCTCTCTCTCTCTCTCCCTCCCTCTCACTCCCTCCCACCCCCCCATGGTCAGTTGAGCACAGAGCAGCCCTCTGTCCCTCCATCAGCCTGGTTAACCCATAGCTATCTGCTGAGCCAGGCTCTATATTGTTCCAAACAGTGTTTCATTCTGTGAGCTTATTATCTCATTTTTGCTCAGGTACATGAATAGTTAACACACATTTTTGGGGAATACGCACATGTGCTTACTTGCTGGTAGTTACATGAGAAGGTTGATACCATGCTCTCTGTTGTGTATGCTAAATATGAAGCTACAGCTAATAGCCAGTTGCTTAGCTTAGCATGAAGACCAGAAACATGGGAAAAACCTTTTCAAAGGTAACAAAATCAGTCTACTGGCACCTCGAAATCTCACTAATTTCACATATTATATCTCATGTGTTTGATCTGTGTAGAAAAAAAATGTATAAAAATGACATTTTGTGAGTTAATGAGTCACGTGCAGGGCTACTTTTGTCTGCTGGGTGCAGTGACTTCCTGGAGTCTCAGCTGGTTGCCTGGGAACCGAGACCAAGACCAGGACGCCTGGCCAATAATGTGTTAATTAGTGAGCGTCAGAGGTGTCGGTAGGCAGATTCTGTGCAGACACATCAACTCGGGTAAACAAGTCTCCAGTCAACACTTTTCAAGTCTGAGTAATTGTCACTGAAAAAGCGACACTTATTCATGCTGGAAAACCCATTCTGTCCTCGTCACAGTTCACTAACGTCAATGCCTGATGAGCCTGTTTTGATCATTATTAGCGAAATAAATAAATAAAAATAAACAAAAATCAACTTAAGCTGTTCTAAATTGATGTGTGTGGACACCTGAATATGTGTTCTCAGTATTAACAGTAGTATCAAGACTCACTAATAAATCACAAGAAGCTCTACAAGGGCTGGTAATCTAACCAAAAAAAGACTATACAGTGAAGTTATATCAAAGAATAGATAATAGATAGTTCAACTGAACAACAGGTTGCAATACAATAGAATTGAACTGAACGCAAACATATTACATGTGGTTTAGAGTAACATCTTATAAGACTGTATGGGCGCCTAACATCCCAGCTCCCCTCTCATCTCTCTTTATTTGGGGCTATTCTGGGCTGGGCTAATGTGGCGACGGTGCTGCGTGCTGAGTGAGTCAGCGGTCATTAGGGTGTGCAGACAGCACTCTGCCGGAGGCCACAGGAGCCAGTCAGTCTAATGATGAGGCCAGTGAAGTGCCAGGGTCCTGAGCGATCAGGACTTCCTATAGCTCCATCCAATTAGCCTCCCCCGGCCCCGCCCATTGTCACTGTTACTCAGCTATCACGCAGGATAGCTGAGAGATGAACACCCCGTTTAGCTTTTTTTTATTATTATTATTGAAAAAGAATCGGCCGCTTCGCTGTGAGCGACAGGTTTCTGCTTAATGTTGTGCCTCTGACTTCATATTTTGGAACGTGTGTGTATGTGTGTGATTTGTACCTATTCCTTTTTTAGCCACAACAAAATACTCATAATCTTGAGTATATGCTTGTGTGTATCAGCCAGTGCTATCTGTAGTAACCATGGTGTAACTGACTTGAGCCATGAGAGAGAGGGAGAGAGAGAGAGAGAGAGAGAGAGAGAGAGAGAGAGAGAGAGAGAGAGGCTCAGCCACAGTGCTCAGATCCAGTCATCCTCCCCTGGGAGAGGCTGACTGAACAGGAATGTAAACATGACAGCTAAATAAACTGCTGCGTGGGGCACACAGAAAGAGAGACAGAGAAGAAGACAGAGAGGGAGGAGAGGGAGAGAGAGAGAGAGAGAGAGAGTGCATTTGAGAAAACCAGGATCAGTCAAAGAAAAGGGTGAATTTTTGCAGTTTGAAGTGGAATATATCTTAGAGTAAATGGCTGTGGATCAGGACAAATGCAATAAAAAGGATTTTCTATGGCCATTAGTTGGCAGTGGCTGTAATCAAAGAATTTAACCTGGGAGGGGAGGTGACATCCAGCGTGTATCAAGGCTTACAAGGACAGCTCGGCATTCCTCTCCCTCCCCTCCTTTTAACACCTTATCTCAACCTCTCACTCTAAAATAAGATGCACTCACACCATGTCACATGGCACCAGCAATCACCCACAGCTCCTCAAATACTCCCTGGACTTTGAAAGCTTCAAAGTGCAGGAGGCAATGTTCTGTTCTGTTCTGTTTTTTGGTTTTTTTTTTTTGTGGAAAAAGTGCTGCCCAGTTAGGGTCACTGTACTTAAGATATTTTATGATAAGAGCAGTAATTGTACAATTGTGCTTTTGAGAATAGAATTGAAAACTGTCAGGTGCCTATGACCTGTTAAACCTCGCCTCTTCTCTGGAATACTTAGCTCTAGAGAAGCTATATCTATATGATACAACTTACGGCTGTCATAAAGACAATTTACTTCTCATATTTACAGGTTTGGTCTTCACAGCACCTACAGATTTCTTTCCATTCCTTCCAGTTCAGGAAGAAAAACACCTCTCTGTCTGTGGCTTTTTCAGACGCCTTTCGACTCCACCCCCAGCACATACTAATCCTTCAGACTCGTTTTGATGTGGTGATCTGACTGTTGAGCACAGGTGCTGCCGGCTGCCGCTACGAGGTCTCTCTAGTTGCCGTAACCCGGGGCAGGTGGCAGCCATTACAGAGCTGCGTCTGAGGTAGCAGACTGGCAGGTTTAGCCATCACCATCCCGGAGCCTGTTCTTGGCCTGCTCTCCCAGCCCACAATGGCTACCGATGGATGACTATTGACATAGCTGACTAAGCTGAGCTACCCTGGCACAGTCCAACTACCACCTGTCTCCCCCAGCCTTCTCCCCAACATCACCAGCACTTTCTCAAAGGCACTGCTTTAGATCCTTCTTCCCAGGTCCCTTCTTTCTTTTTTTTCTCTCTCTCTCTCTCTCCCCCTCTCTCTTCTAGTGCCTTTCATTTTCTCCCAAGGTGGATCAAAGAGAAGAGGTCTGTGGAGGCGTATGGAACCAGCATCAGTGTCAACAAGTAGCTTTCTCTAGCTCTGCAGGCCATTCGATTTTCCTCTTTTTTACATAGCTAGTGAGTTTATTGTGAAAAAAAATCCCTTTAAAACTTCTTAAGAATATATTTTGTCACTGAAAACCAGTGTATCTCTTCACCACGATGACCTCCTCTTAAAGCTATTTCATACTTAAGCCAACAATCTATCTAATCTATCATTCACTCAGCTCATCAATCCATCTTGATATTACACCTGCTTTTGCTGATGTCTCTCTTCTCATCCCTCTCTTTGTCTGCCTGCTACCATCCCTTCTCCCTCCATCCCTGCCTCCAACACCTGGCGTTGAGCCAGAGGTGCTAAGCAGCGTCTTAACCTGGTGTCTGAGCCTCGACTCATCCTTTATTCATTCCCATTAAAGGAGCATGAGAGTTGTTCTCTGCCTGTAGTCGCTGCTGTTTCCCTCTCCATTAGAAAGACAAACGGCCGCAGTGTGAGTGTACGTAGCTAGTCTTCCACACATAACTAATGGGTGGGCAGGAATGAAATATACATGCTGGATATCTCCTGATACCTGCAGGTTCAGTTTGTGACAAGACAAGACCGTATGACGCTGTAGGAAGACACAAATGCAGTGCAAAGGTATAGATTATATTGCACTAAAGTAGTTTTAAACGTCTTTATCTGATGTATTAACATTTCTTCAGCTTCAGCAATGACCAGTGAAAATTCAGTTATTCAGTAATTGTCTTGTTTATTAAATTTGGTCTCATGTTACTTTTAAATTGGCATAAAAACATAGTAAATACCTTGAAATCCTCATTTTAGGGAGCTTGCACACATCTTGAAATATTTATACTGTAAAACAGAGGCATAAAAACAGGAGTATGCATATAATATACACAAATGCCTCCAGCAAAAGCCATCTACTGTATCTGGCCGTGTGCCAAAATCTTCCTTTAGATATAATCCCCTAGGCTCTCTTATATAGTACTTCATGTAGAGTACAGACACACACATACACACACACGGGGCCAAACAATATCAGCATCTCCCACCTTTACAACCTTGTTTCACTGCGAGGAGCCGCTTTGAGAAAAAAAAAAAGGAGAGATAAAGAGAGGAGGACAGCAGACGATGGGAGGAGAGGAGTGAGATAAAGGTTAAGAATGGCGATGAAAATGGAGAAAAGTGCTACGCCAGCGACTCCGGCTGGGAGATGGACAGGAGTGAGCATTTCTGCTCTGCTGGTGGAATTTTGAGAGCGGGGAGGGAGGTGTGTATGTGTGTGTGTTTTCAGAGGAGGGGAGGGCAGGTAAATTGAATATCAGCATATCGTATGGACTGTCATCCTCAGGCTGTCCTCCCTCTCTTTCTCCCTCTTAACCCTCACTGGACTGCACAGGCAGCGTCTCAATCTAGTAACTTAAATGGTTAAATGGGGTTGGAGACCTCTGGGAACAAAGATCATCGATGCCTCAAAGAACTAGTGTAGGGTGTGTGTTTCATTATGCGCATATGTGTGTGTGTGTGTGTACAGGAAAAATGTGATGTTCTGTTATGTTCGGCAGAGGTGAGCACCCGAGCAGTAATCCAGCCGGTTAGTTTTGGAGGAGCCATTTAAAATGAGCAGAGGCATTAAAGAGAGGAGGATGAGGAGGTCAGGATTTTCCTTTAATCCTCACACTTGCCGCTGGCAGAGCAGAGTGACGGGGGCAGAGAGGCAGAAAACTACACTACTGTGACTGTATGTTTTGGGAGGGGTGAGGTTGGAACTGTGCCACTGTCACACTATGTAGAAAACTAGCAAGAGAGATCTCTCCTTTCTCTTGTTGGACACTAATTACTATCAGAAAGCATGGCACGGGGTTATACGGTAAGCCTATCTGCACAGATATGAACGCAGAACTACAGCAAGAGCAGAGCAGATGGATATTTAGCAGTGAACTCTCTGATGTGTGTGAAAAAAAAAGCATCTGCAGAAACATGTTGGCAGGGATTCACACATAGACATGCAAACAGCAGAGGGCTTTGAAAAAAAAAAACCCAGTCCCTCTTGTGTGGATATTACCCATCATCCCATTGTGTCATAGAGACCTCTCTCATTTATGCAAAGCTTTTGTGTGTAGAGGTCCAGATCACCCCTCCAACACAAACACACACATTTCCTGCCTTAATCACCATCCCCATGGATAATCAATCAATGAAGTGTATTTGTCATATGTAATCATATAAGGTACAATCACAGCGAAATGTAATCCTGCTACTTCCTTCAATTTGTGCATTAAAAGAGTTTAAGCAGAATAGGAATGGTAATAGATATGTGTGTATGATTGGAGGGGGTTCAGGGCTAGAAATTCCTCAGTATTTGAGGGGATACCTTGAATTTCCTCAAGTGTCTGAGGTGAAACAGTGAAACAGTCTCTGCCTTGCCTTTCTCACTGCTGAGTGGCCTGGTCAAAACCTATATGTGGACATCAGGGTACTTGAAGCTGTCTTGAAGCAGGCGTAGTCCACTATCAGCTCCCAGCGGGTCAGGTCCTCTACTTCCTTCAGGTAGGCCTTTTCATTGTTATCTGTGATCAGGGCCCACCAAAGCTGTGTCATCAGCAAATTTAATGTCGTGTGTGTACAGGGAATACAGCAGGCTCAAAATGCAGCCCTGATTTGCTCCGGTGTTAAGGATGAGGGTAGAAGAGGCGTGTCCGCCTACCTTCACCACCTGGGGGCCGCCCATCACGAAGTCAACGATCCACACGCACAGTGAGGTGTTTAATCCCGGGTCCTTGAGGTTTGTGATGAGCCTGGAGGGAACTGTGCTGTCAAACGCTGAACTGTAGCCAATGAACAGTAATCTTTCAGCTTTCTTTCTTGTCCAGGTGAAATAGGTCGGTGCGGAGGACGTGTGCTGAGGCGTCTTCCGTTGATTGGTCGTGATGGTAGGAAAACTATAGTGGGTTCAGTGCGCTGGGTAGTGTGGAGCAGAGGTAATCCTTGACCAGCCATTCAAAGCACTTCATTATAGAGGTGAGTGCTACTGGGCGGTACTCATTTAGACAGGCTGGTGATGTTTTCTAGGCCACAGGAATGATGCACATGGATATGACAGACTGAGCCAGCGGTGTTTATTCCCTCCACGTTTACCTCAGCGTTTACTCCAATATTTACATTTGAAAACCTTGACCGGCCAGGTAGCAGAGTATATTGGAGGAGAGTTTACAAAGTGATGAGTTAACCATTATGTCCTATCCTATCATTGTCCAATATTATTCAGAAAAAGTACAACTAATATTGTAAAAAATAAACGTAAAGAGCATAAATTTAGCAGAGCTAACGGAGAGACGACTGGACAGGTCCATGCCTTGTAGAATTAGATAAGGGGCATTACAGCGGAGTAGCAGGTGCCTGTCCATCTCAGCAGTGCCAGGACTGATCTGATGGTAATCTATAATCTGTAAGGCTTTGATGGTACTGCATCAAAGGCTCGGAGTGCTGGTTTTAACAGGATAACAACGTTTCACTGTTAACCTTTGGTGGTTTTTCTTCACAACTCTTTTTTTTTTTGTATTTATGCTTGACTTGGGTTTCTGTGACGACAGGAAGGTCCCACTTGCTTCATTATTGAATATGAGGCAATCCTGTTCAGTTGCCATGTGTATGTTGTGTCATTCGGAGATTGCAATGAGCAGAAGGCTTGCAGTGCAAATGGGTGTACTAGATGTGCCTTACCAAAAAAGTATAAGAAAGCCCTTTTTCTCTAAAAAAAAAAAACTTGTAGGAGAGAACATGTGCAGCCAATCACAGCTCTGACTTATAATCTCATTATTGAGCAGGTACACATGTTCGGAGCATATATATATATATATGTAGCTGCAGATGGTATGGTGTAACCCCTTAAGTATAAATTCAGCTTTACTGTGCGCAGACTGGAAATGCAGCAGACAGTGGTGCTGTTGGTGGTGACATGTATGGCTCACATGGCGCCAACCACTTTTATTGGACAATAATGGGAGGCTGCCATGGATGACTTAGAGGGACGCACCCGCAATCTACCAAATGGAGGGATTTTATTTGAACACAGGATGCCTGAGTGTGGATGGTTTTGCTGTAACGCACGGGAACCACTGCATGATGTATTTTCTGGCCTGTAAGGCTTCACACAGCAACACCTATAACTGCGTGTGGGTGCGGCTGTTGGGTGTATGATTGATTGCATTTGTGCCTCATGGCGGAAGATTTTTGAAACATGCCTGGTAGGTGAAGCACTGTGGAACATTAGTGGTAATGCATTTGTTGATTACTTTTTAAGAGTCCGTGTGTAAACTTACGTGCATTCGTGAGTGTGTTTATGCGTGTGTACTTGTGAGTCACACCCTATAAGCCTCGGTTTTGGTAAAAGTACTTGTCAAAAACTATCTAGCCATCAGCAGCTGCTTAATGATGCCTTAGAAGTCCCAGTTCTTGTGTAACTTTAATGTCACACAGTCACTTGCGTAACTGGGTGGACAAGCTGCTCTGGTATTAGTTCCACCCTATCAGGACAAGACTTCAGGTTATTTCTGAGTTCTGAATGTTCAACACACAGAAGAACTCAGACCTCATTAGTTCATTAGCTGGTTTTGGGATGAAGTGAGCCAGCTAATGAGTTAACAGTATTAAGTTATCAGCTTAACCAAGACACGCACCTACATGGCATTAGCACACCGTGGAATTAAGTACAGATTTTAACTGTATGTGAAGTACTGTACATATAAGGTATTAGACTACACCAACCAATGTTCAGTCATCTATTCAGTCATTTTCTGCCACATAAAATGATAAATAACTCATAATTTTGTACACTGAATTACCACATAGACCAAACACAGCTGCTTAGCTGGTCTCACCTGTTGGTCATTGTGCGAGTCACAAGTCTGTCTGGCAGAATTAAGAGCCAGACTAGTTTCCTCTGAAAGTAGTCACCATCCTGTCTCCTCTGGCAGGTACTGGAAGTGTGGTGTCAGCTCTGTGATAGCCCTCTCAACTTCCTCCTACTGCTAAGATAAAACTTCCCCCCCTGTCTGCAGGGGCCCAGCAGGAGAAGAGCTGTGGAAACACACTGTGTCTGAGGTGGATGGCTTAGTTATGTAGTGATAAATGGAAACTCGGGCTGATTATGAGCAAGACAAATACAAGCGGCTCTACTACATGACTATTTCTCATTCTTCTGGAGAAGCAGCTTCTCTCCCTCTGTTCTTACTTCTCCTGCTCGGCATTCTCCCTCCCTCTCTGTGTTGATGTCCAGTTGGAGCACCTGGGAGGAAGCAGCTGTAGGTGGTGATTACAGTTCAGAGACTCCAAAATAACCTCCCCTCCTCCCTGCCTGCTCTCTCTTTCCATTCTCTCCCTCTCAGATGCCCTCTCCCAGCCTCCTTTTCTCTGATTCATTCCATCATCCAGATAAAAAAAAGTAAGAAGTGCTGAATGTAAGAAGTAAAAAAAAGAAAAAAAAGAAAAAAGAAGAAAGAGTAAAAACAAAAAAGAGCCGAAGCGTTCCAATTTGCCTTCATTCTCTACTCTCACTCTCACAGGGGCTACATTAATGTGTGTTGCTGTGTGTGTGTGTGTGTGCGTTTGTGAGTAGTCATGTAAATAAAGTGACTAATACACACGGCCTGGCTCATCAATATGGGGAATGGTGGGCTCAGCTCAAACAGATGAACACAGGATGAATAATGTTAGCCGAGCATTGCTGCATATGACCACCCCTCTCTCCACCCACCTCCAGTGTGTGCGTATCTGTGTGTGTGTGTGCATGTGTTTACTGTGCTAAAGCTCCCATCAATCACACGCCCAGAACCTTTCAGCAAGCTGCACACACACACTAAGACACTAACACATACACACTCCTGCTGAGTTTATTAAAAGCCAGAGCGTTATCACTGATCTGTCTGACAACAGCTGCACACACACACACACACATATATATATGTATATATATATATATATATACATACACACACATATACATATATATATATATATATGTGTGTGTGTGTGTGTGTGTATGTATATGTGTGTGTATATATATATATATATATATATGTATATACCACAATCATCACAGGTCACACTCATGTTGGTGGTGTGACAAGAAGAGTTAGTCCTTGGACAGGACTGTCTTTCTTTCCTCTTCCTCTCGGCTACAGAGCACATCACCACAGTCGTACAGGAAGGCCAGTGTTCAGGGTCACGCACTGCCCAGTGGAATTCCCCCTGAACCGCAGGGAACTCACACAGGCAAAACACAGCTCCATTTGACCCAGTTCAGCCACCGTACTGTCAGTGAAAACAAAAGGCAATCTTGTCTTCAATCCACTCTGCTTTGCCCTCCCAAAACTGTCTTAGCTCTTCCAGAATACTTCCCCGATGAGTCGATGTAGGAACGCGAGTAAGGAAATTTGTTAACAGCGATGAGTCGGTATTAGCGCTAATGTTTGCTGTCCTAAAGCAGGGATTTGGGGTACATGGTGTCCTCATGTGAAACTCAGGGAGTGGTGTTATGTAATATAAGACGTTAAAATTTGGAACACAAGCCCAAATCACTTGTTAACCAGAAAACACTAGTTGGATAGAACGAGAGAGGTTGTTCTGATCAAATGCGTCACTCTCCTCACAGTAACTGACAGCAAAGATAAATAGCCATAATCTTTAGAGATGCAGGTTTTGTTCCAGGATAAAACTGTTATCAGACAGGGGTCTCGAGTGTGTCTTCATGTGATATTTGACATGAAAAAGAGAGGAGGCTCTATCCCAGAGAACATCTGGCTGTTCCCTGCCGAATGACATCACATAATGGGTGACATCACATGGGATAGTCCCGAGAGTCTAGTCCAATGATTGCAGCGTGCTTGGGTAATCTGCGATCCACCCTGTTGGCCGTCCCGTATGAGAAGCCCTGGTCTGGCCTCCATCTTTCAGCCTCAGAGAGCAGAAATCTGGCCAGCACAGGAAACAACATGACTAAGCTTAAAGAATAAGGACAAGACAGAAATATGCTACCTGCATTCAGGCAGAAAAAGAGTATTTGTTTGGCAGTAGTATTTGTCCAACTATTCGAACATAATCAGTCACTTCCATGTTGGAGTCTGGCTGATTCTCTCTTATGTTCCCCTTCAAAGCCCACAAGCAACAGTTCATTTTTTTCTCCTGTTTACAATGCAGGAATACACTAAGTGATGTGCTATAACACAGTCCCTCAGCAGCAGCGTTTGACTCACTGTAGGCCCATTACCATAGATGGCAGAGGGGAGTGAGAGATCTGTGCCTATCGACTGCCCCAGCTGGACTGTCGATACTCCCCTTCCAATTCTGACACAGCGAACTAATGGTCTCCCCGAGCCGGTGGCAACCAGACACACGCCCACACACACTCCCAGCACCTCTGGGTGTAATGGACAAAAGAGGGTCCATCAATACGTCAATACGTGACGACCTGCGTTTACCTGCTGCCTCAGCCATTTCACCAATCAGCACCGCATCGAGAGGACGCATTAACAATGGCACCGCTCACTCAGCTCGCGATTTGTCATGTGCCCGCTCCTGGACGACAAATCAGTAGTTTATGTGTTAGTCATAAAGGAAGGAGGAGAAGGAGTTGATCCGGGACACTTTTTTGGGTGAGGTCTCGCAACATGTATACACACACTCTCTCTTTTCGCCTGGTTTAGCAAGACAGATTTCTGTGACTGTCAGTCCGACAGGCCGACTGTAGTCCACCCTCATGGTCATTTAACAGAAGGGTAATGGTGTGAGTGGTACTGGTTGACTGCTCTTCAGCTCTAGTCACCCTCGAGGCGGGTGTTGCAGGGAGAGGGGGGTAACCCTTCCTGATCACACGAGGAAAGGCCACTTTGCCTGAGGAGAAAGGAAAGGACATTACAGAGGAGGGGGGGCTGTTGGTGGAGGACTGAGGTGACAAAACAGCTTTTGTGGATGTACGTTTACGGCGTTAACCCCTTTCTCTCCCCGCTTCACATGAATAACAAGAAACCACTGTGACAACTGAGCAATAGCCCGAGGCAGTGTGTTTGATTATGTGTTGTGTGTGTGTGTGTGTGAGTGTGTGTGTGTGTGTGTGTCAGGGGTTGTCCAGGATGTTTGGCCCCAGGAGTCTTGTGACAGAGCTGACATTCTAGAGAAATGAGAGAGTGGTCAGCTGTTGTCAAAATGCCACAAAGGAGAGGATTTTCTACAAAAAGGAAGAGCTCTCGCTGCACTTTTGCGTGTTAGTGTCAGAATTAGTGAAGCCACAGTAGGTTGTCAACATGGATCTCGGCCACAGCTTCACTGAGGTGTGCTGACCTGCTGATTGCTATAAATGGGGAACTTGCAACGGTTGTAAAATTAGATGTAACCAATAAACAAAAAGGCACTTCTAGGTTATTTCTGCACTTCCACCTGTCCTCTAATGTGTATATGAGCGTGTTTAAATGTGCGTGCGTGCGTGTGTGTGTGTGTGTGTGTGTGGTGCCTGTCATCCTATGGCCTGTCCCTTCAATGAGACATCTGTCAGGCAGAGCCACAGCGTCAACACCTGACCTTTACTAGGGAGGCAGGCAACCAGTAAACGCACGCACTCTTAACGTTAATGCCGTCTATCGCCTTTATACTTTACTCCATATCTTTCTCTCCCCTCCTCAGCTGTCTCTCTAATCTGTCACTTCCCCTGTTGTCTCGTACCTTCATTTTTATTAATATTCATTTGATCTCCCTCTTTCGACAGCCACCCTTGTTTCAACCTTTTATGTCTCCTTTGCCAGCCTCCGTCTCTCCTCTATGCTCTCTCCGTCTTTCTTTCTCTCAGTCTCTCTCTCTCTCTCTGACATTTTGTGACACTCCCTCCCCGGGGCAGCCATCAGTTCAGATGAGCATCGTATGTGACAGGCCAGCTTTGTCTTTTTAAGCCATTAGCAGTTCTTCTCCTCCCACCTTGCCATCATTCCCCTCCGTTTACCTTTTATGCCCTCTTTTGTGTTTGCGTGCGCACATCTTTCACTGCTGACTGGGAATCTTTGTATTAATCTACATAACAAACACAGTCTCGACTAGAGTGAAGAATTGACGAGTGTAAATATGTGACAGTGCCGATGACGGTGGTATTCAGTCTCCTTAATGAACTGAGGTGTTGGTTTGAATTTACTGATGCCAGTGATAAATCTGTTCAGTAAGGTATACTTACAGGTAAACAAGATTTAATGAGATTTTCCAGTTGGAGAATTGTTTGGCAGTGTACCTCCCTCCCCCTTCATAGGCTAGTGTAATTCTCCTTGCTCTGTACTCCCCCACAGTAAACTGTCAGGCCTAATACAGGCAGGAATGTCCAGTCACCTGCTCCTAAAATGCAACAGCCCTGTGCTACACTAACCTAATATAGACCTGCACTACACAAGCAGGTTGGATAACACCGTTATTGCTCATTGCATATATTTAAACACACACCTCAACACGCCCTAGCTCAGCTGTTATAGCACAATCCAACAGTGTGGAAACTAAACTTAAAACGTGCGAGTCTGCATGATTTAAGAGTGTTTCAAAATAAAAGATTATGGCTTATTGTACGCGCGTGTGCGTGTGTACGTAAAGATTCAATGTCAAAAGTGCAGAGGGGGAGAACATGCTTGAACTCCTGCAGTGCGGACAGGCACAAAGACAGACAGCATTTCTAGTATGTTAGCCATAGTTTAGAAGCGCTCAGCCGTCTGACCCGTGAGTATCTATGACAGCTTGGATCAAGCTGTGAAATTGGATTCTGTTGTCTGACAACACATAGAAGAGGCTCAACAGTTTGGCCTGCCACTTGTTGATGACAAATGATTATCACACCTCTGGATACATGTGACCACTGTCCAGCCATAATGCACGAGCAAATGATTTTCACACATGTGGGCTCATACGGTATCCGTTGACCCGATGATGTTGCTGTCATTACCGCTTGACGGGGAAAAAAAAAAAAAAGAAAAAGCGAGCTACGTAATGAAGTTTGATGCGACTGATGTAATTGACTACATTTAAACGGGCTGAATACCTTTAGGAAGTGACTCTAATAATATCTTCACAGAGCCTCCACTCAAAATGTCAACCCTAGATACAAACTGGCAAAATCAAAGGGGAAGAAGACCATTATACTACTGCGCAGCTTTCAAAACCTATCAGTCTGTAACTGCAGCCTGAATAGGACCTGACAGCAGAGGTGACAGGGAACTTTCATTTCGCTTGTGACACTCCAATGAGGTTTGACGGAGGCTTACTCAACATTAGCCAGGTTTGTGTTCGGCTGCCTGCCTGGCATTACAGAGGTGTTGTACTTAACTTGAAACAGCCGCTAACAGAAGGGAAACAACTGTTTACCCAGGTGTGTGCTGATGCTTTCCTGTGCCGGCTAAATATTTGCATTGCTGTTTTGGTGTTGTTTCTGTTTTTCAAGGTTATCTCCATCGGACAGTAATATCTAGAAAAATATAGGAACTCAGGTAACGCAGTTCGCTATTACTCGGCGTACTGACCTTTGGCTGAAACAAAGGGAAAAAACGGTGACACATCAACCGTAAAAAAAAAAAAAAAAAAAAAGCATAGAGAAAGAGCAGAGAGAGGTAGATGAGAGAGCAGAAGGAAGGTGGTTGCCGGAAGCGTGACTGCAGGTTTTCTCGGCTTACTAGAATCTACAACAGATGTTTCCTCTCCTCACCTCTCTTTTTTTTTTTTTTTTCTTCCCCCCTTGCTCACCCACCTTCTACATCACTGCCTTCTCAGTCACCTGCCTGTACTGTATATAGCTGGGCTGGTAGGCCGGTTAGACATTCTCTCACCACAGACCTGCTGAGTGTTGGAGAACAGGAGCAGGCTTTTCCACTGATGGACAGTAGGAGGGAGGGATGGTCCAGAGATACTGTAAGTGGGTATCATAGAGTTTAGGTGTACGTGTTGGTGCAATTTTTTGTGGGATGTCATCAGCTTTTGAGGACTTTTTGTGTAGAAATTGTAAATTGTGTTAATCACATAGTTCATTATGGCCTCCCGTGATGGATATGTAGCAAAGTCATGTGACCACCCATAATGACTTAAAGCCTTCTACATGCCAAGCATGCCTTTTAATGGCTTAACATACAGAACACACACACACTCTCTCTTCACTCTCACTTAGGTGTACCACTGTTATTACCGTGGATGGGGCTGTCTCACCTCCAACATAAACATGGCTTTGGAGCCTAGTGTAAACTTGGTGGCCAGGGCATTGCTGTGGATTGTGTGCGTGTGTGTGTGTGTGCGTGTGTGTGTGTGTGTGTGTGTGTGTGGTGTATGATCACACCCTCTGGTCCCTACCAGCCCACCTGGCCTTATTTAGAAGAGCTGAGAGGAGCCAGAAGCAGCAACTCTCCGAGGACGCCCAGTGTAACAGAATGTGTGTGGCTCATCACCATGCTCATTAGCCCGGGAGAGAAATACCATCGTTTTCCACTATGATTCGTACCCAGAACAGCCTGTGACTTGCCCTCAGTAGAAACACAGTCTATTACCTGGTTGTCATTTAGATATAGCAGCACTATTAGTACTAACCCTGAGTAATAAAAGCATGTGGCCCAATAAGCAAAGCACATAATAGGCGAAGCTAAGTCATTTTCTTTTTTGAAAGGCATTCCACAATCTCTGAGGTGCAGTTAAGTCTTTTTTTTTTTTTTTTTGCTTTTCCTAACACTCATTAACACCCACTGACTTCCCTTACACTTCCAAGTGTCATCATGCAGATTAAGAGAACAATAGCCTCCATTAGCATTAGTGTTATCATGGAAAGTGCTCATCAGATGGGAGATGAGTGACCCGTGGAGGCCCATTATCTCACGTGCTAAAACCTTGATCAGCATCATTAGGAAGACAAGAGCCCATTGTCTTGTGGCTCACCTCTGAAATGATTCCGATGAAGAGCTTTGCTCCACAGGTTGTTGCAGTGCTTTGACTTTGACGGAATAATCTTAACCAATTGCCTGCGTTAGTCTTGAATATGATGCCTGAATCCATCACAAGAACGCTAAAGGTTTCTAGCAGTTGTGGCACAAATAAGTTCACCATGGTATTTACTTTAAAAACTGACTCATTCTCAGAACTTCTCAGTACTATTTTTTTCACCTATGGTTCATACTAGTACTTCTGCTTTTTGCCCTTACAGATAAACTAAGAACAATGAGTAAGAGTCATTTGATGTCGTTGGGGGAATTTTGGGGGCTGAATGTTGTGCCGTGTACTGTCCAGGATATGACTGGCCCTAGGTGTGACTTGCCTGCTCTGGAATGGTTGGCAGACACTTGTGGTGGAGAGAATTTGCATTAGCTGCTAGGCAAGGCTAAACCCTTGAGGAAACAGTCTCTTGGGACCCCTAGTGCCCTCTACAGCTAACTAGCTTTGTCAAGGGATACTGCTATGTATTCACAGTTGCATCTCTCAACTGCTGGAACCAAACAGCAATTGGCTGAGCTAAATGGCCTAGCAAGTAGAAGGAAGACTGTGAACAAGCTAACCATGAAAAATCCCCAATTCTTTTGTTTTGTTATCGGCACTTGAGTTGACCTTCCTGACTCTGTTGGAGGAAGGCTGTTGTTTTAACAAAACCAGCAGCGTTTACCTCAGCGCTGAATGAGGCGCCTCACCTTGAGACGGCATACTTGAGGTTTTGAATGGCACGGCTTTGTTTTACTTTGGTTCGAGCTGGGGTTTTTTGTAGTGGTTGGCTTCCCTGAGAAAATGGCACTGCGGAGCTGCAAGGGCAGACTCAGTGACGGCAGAGTCTGTACTCTTTGAGGATGCCTGTGGTAGTTGCGCCGCTGCCTGCCTGGCCCTGAGCTCCGAATGAGATAAGTGGCGTACCTCAATGAGGGAGCCTGTATCAAGGCTAAATATAGAGTCAGAGGAGAGGTAGAAGGGCAGACAAAAAGGTTGCTGCTGCTCATGATGAGTCAATCTGTCTAATCACATGCAGAACAACAGAAGACCTCAAAATATGTGTCAGTCAGTAGACTCAAATTAGTAGCAGGGAGAGAACACACCCTTTGATCTGTCTCTTTAAGAGCAAAACTCAGGGAAAAGTGTTTTGGTTGGACATTCCAGGCATACCTCCTACACGTTCTGGTATGGAGCTGTTGGCCTGCACATAAGACATATAGGTTTTGGGTTCCTTACAGATGTCCTTATAGGTAATCAATCAAGATAAAAGCTTACTTCAGACGGTAATGTGTTTGTTCACAGGCTATATATGTTTCTCTGTGTCCCCATCTAAAGCTCAGTTATTAAACCAGTCAGTCACACCTTGAGGGCCTCAAAGCACAGAGATAGCTCACTCCCACAGAGGTTGAGATACTGCCATTGCTATCTGGCAAGGCTCAGTGTATGAAAGCACAAAGCAAGCAATCTGGTGTCGTACTAGTACTCCTCTACAGTGATTTGAAGTTCTTGAAACGTCTCTTATTCCTAAATCAAGCCAGGATTAAATAACACGAAAAAGAAGTAACCCGCAAGTTCACACAATTGCAGGAAAGTTGGTACCCATCTATTACTTTATACTTGATGAACCTCTGTCAAGGCACATATGGTGCTTCATGTTCTGTGCCGACAGATCAGCGACAACACGTCTGACAAGGTGATCCCCTCCAACGGGGTAATGTTGGGACTGTTTTGGGAGTAACCCACCCAGTCACCCATTCCTTTGCTAGGAATTGATATAGCCTGGCAGGTGTCATAACAACACAGCCCTCTCTCCAGCGGGCGTATTTAAGTGTGGCTGACATGGACAGCCTGGCACTGTCTTTCAATAGACTCTGGGAACTTTGCAAGGGGGGGAAAGAGGGTGACGAGTGATGGTGAGGGCGGAGAAACACAACCTGCTTTGGCTTCAATCATTTACCAAGGAACTACTTTGGAAGTCTGACCATCGCCAGCTACACCATGAATCTACAGTATGTGAAAACATGTCATTGAAGAGTAAATAACTTAATGAGAACCTTTCGTTTTCACACCAGCTTGTCTGGTAGCATCAATAACTAGCTCTGTCAGGAATAGAAAGAGATTCAGTTGGGATAAGGATGTTTTAAGGTAAAATTAGCAATAGATAACTAAGACAAGGATTGCATTGATTGTGTCCTTTCACCCAGAGCCATATAATGTTCCTGTGTGGGAAGGTATTGTAAGGGTGTGATCTGTGACCGGGGGTTACAGACTAACTTAGCCATGGTTACAGGCTATTATTTTCTCAGGTGTTCAACACGCTACAACCTATGTAGGAAAGCAAACTTTCAGAATTAAGTTCTTCACCTCCTCCACCTACTAATGCTTTCTCACTCAGATGCGTAGGAGTTGTCCTCCTGTTGTGTGCTAGCATGCTAGCGCTAATGAGGCCAGCTGTCCAAACGCTCAGCCGGTCAGCCAGAAGGGACTGCAGCCTTTGTTGATGCTAGGTGTTACATCTCCTGTTGGAACACACACTTTTGTTTCAACACCGCCAACCATTTGGCACAGGAAGATCATCTCTGTTCACCCCCCCCCCCTCCTCCTCCTCCTCTTCTACACACACACACACACACAAACACCCAACACCGCCCTCCATCCTTTACTCTTACCTCTCTCACCCCCTTTGCTTTACTTTGCAGCTCCCACTTTTATTGTCCGGCTGCTGTTGCCACCTCCTGTCTGCACACACCAGCACATTGATTTTCTCTCTACAGCTTTATAGTTGATCATTTTCTCTTGACACTGCCGGTGGAGAGCGTTGCCTTTGTAATCGCTGACCTCAGCTCCACACCTGAGTGGCTGTGGCCCTAAACAGCCTCTCAGACTGGTCCTAAAGTACCTTCTGTTTCAACATGAAGTGTTGCGCCCTGTTTGGGGCTGCTGAACGGACAATACATCACCTGGCAGAGTCACTCTGACAGAGAAGAAAGGGAGGGAAAGGGTGTGAGAGGTGGTGTAAGGCAGACAAGGGAGAATGGAGGCGGGAACAATCCTTAAGCACAGACTAGTTAATACAGTCCCATGATGCTATATAAATGTAATTAATTATCAGTTTATTTGAAGGGAAACTCAGCTTCGTGGGTCTTTAATTGTTCTATTGGCTTACTTGTTAAGGACCTTTAACAGACGATGGTATGAAGCCTGGATAGCAATCCAGGTACAAAGGCTGTGCATCACCCCTGAGCTGAGCTGAATGTATCTCTCGAAAACTACAATGTGCTTGCAATCACATCATGGTAAAGAAAAAAAAAAAACAGATAGTATTGTGGAGCGAAAGAGAGGAAAGAGGTTGAAAATGAAATAGCTCTCCTGATGAACCCCGATAGGATTTCGCAGCTGCGGCACAGCGGTGTTGACCCCGTGAACGACTCGCCAAATAACAGTGCTTCTCCCTCCTCCTCCGCCACCTTTTATCCCTCCGCCCCCACACCTCCGTCCTCCCGCCTCCCCCTCAGCCTGAACCCTTGCACGTCTACCGAGTCTGCGTGAATAGCAACCAGTTGTAATGACCTACACAATGCAAAGAGAAAGGAAGAGACCTCGCCAAAACAATTCTCATTGATTGAAACTGTGGATCATGATTCTCCCAGATATGCCTCCTCCCGACAAAAAGAAAAAAAAAACATTAGCAGCCACTTCAGAAAGAGGTGGGCGAGTAGGGTTGGGGAGAGAGCGAAGATATAGAGAAAATGTTCAGGTGCTTTGTACTGGCAGTGCATATTCAGCGAGTGAATGCAGGTGGTGTGTGTGTGTATGTGTGTGTGTGTGTATGTGCAAGCAAGCGCCGCGTACAGTGTGTGTGATGTGAGATAAAGTAGCCGGAGAGATAGTTTCAGTGCTGCAGCCCAGGCCCTCTGCTGACTGGGCTGCTCTCACCGGAGAATTGATTTGGCCTCCGAGAGGATCTGTAGCTCTCTCAGTGGAACAGAGGGATGGAGGAGGAGGAGGAGGAGGAGAAGGGAGGAGGGGGGGGGGGGGGGGGGGCAGAAATGGAAGAAGAGTGGGTGGAAGTAACACAGGTGGAATTGAGAGATGGAGGAACAGGGTGGAAATGAAAAGAAGACACAGGAACACACACTCGCACATCTGAAGCAGACAGTCGGTCAGGAAAATTTACTCCCCTTAATAACCCTCTCTGTAGGCTGGCTGTCTCTGTGTCTCCTGGCTCCTTCAGCCCATAACACAACCGACCAGGTCACACCGACTCCCACACAGCACACACACCACTTCAGCTCGCAATCTAATGATCTCACACACCGCTATTGCATGTGTGTCTGCAAGTGTGAATTTGCTCTATTTCTTAACATAGAAGACTGTTGTTCCGGAGTTTGGTTTTCACTGTAGATTCAAATCTTTTTTTTTCACATTTTCATTCTTATACTTTTTACTACATTGAAGGCTTTAAAATCGTTAGTTGTATTGTTTTTAATAGCCCCCATCCACTTTGTTCTAAGTGCCCTGGTGGTTTTATTCTCTCCGGCTTTAACAACCCACTTTCCCCGTGGGGATCATTTAAAGTTTCATCTAATCTATTGAAGTTGGGCCATGGTCTGTTAATTGGTGTTTCCATCTCCATACCCCCCTCCTCCATCAACTATATCCTTTAATAGTTTTGACATTTAAACGACAGTACATATATTTAACCTCTCCGACTCATGGCCTTTCACATTTAGCACTCATAATGAAGAAGCGCATACAAGAACACCCTCCCGTTATCTTTATAAAAGATAAAAATACGAAACGAGAGCGGCCTGTTCACTTTTCTTCAAAGACTAATTAAAGAAATAGACACAATCTAATCAGTCGTTCTTATCTCTGTCTCCTTGCGCAGTGACCAACTACAACAATGTGGTGGAGGCCGGCTCAGAGTCAGATGACGAGGACAAGCTGCACATCGTGGAGGAGGAAGGCAGCCTGGCGGACGGGGCCGACTGCGAGAGCACCCTGCCAGACGACGAGCACCCCAGGGAGCGCTGCTGGGACCGAGGTGAGACCAGACGCGAACTCATAGGTCACATTATTATTATCATCACACAGCCGCACTGAATCATGCAAATGCGAACCTCGCCGCGCTACCCGCCGTTCACACAGCGTTCTGTGACATGTTCCACTTTCGGCATAGCAGAAAAAAGTTCAGCACAGGATGTCGTTTAATCTTATTTTCTGCTTTAAAATCTTATTTTCCTCAAATGTGAAAAAAAATTATGCCAGTGGGGATAACAGCTCTTTATTCACTGCGTGCCAGAATCGTCTTTAGACAAGTGCCAGCATCTTGAAACAAGGCAAAGTGAAGTCTTTAATGCCATCATCAAAATTATATTGGAAAAACCTTTACTTACTTAAAAAACAGCAAGTTTTGTTGCCTAAGCATCTGACCTTTGAAGACATATGTTTCTGCAGCGTGTGTCTCTTTCACTTTCAGTTCTGCCATGGCTGGCCAGGCTGTTTCAAATAGCAGTGTTTGAACACATAACTCACTCTTACCTCCTCAGGATAAGAGCATTTGTTACCAATGTGTCATGCCCTGACTTAGTTTTTTATTACGACATCAATTGTTGACTGTTGCTGTCTCTTTTTGACCTCCGCTGACATAATGCAGGCTAAGTTAAGAAATGTCTTGCTGACATCTGTACACAGTTAAGTACCAGGCTTTGTCTCATTGTGAAACAGAGGGTAAGGAAACAGGTACTACACGCGGTGGGTTTCCAACTAAGGCAGGAAGCACGATATTAAACAAAGACAATGCCAACAGAGGGAGAGACCTTCAAGCACAGAAAATAGCCACGCAACCAGAGAGCCAGTAGAGAGGTTTATGGCACTGGTGGGCATTTGAGGGGCCACCGTGAACTTCTTTTTACCTCAAACCATGTGGAAGTGACATCAGAGGCAGACCATCCCCACAGGAAGGGCTGACGTCACACCTCCTCCTCCCTCCAAAACAACAATTGCAGGTGCTGAAGGATGTCGGTGTTTTAACCTGAGCCTAAGACCTCTCAGCGCTGCGCTCCTGACCTCGTGCTATATGTGCATATCAATCTGTGCGTATGTATTTGTGATGTTGTCGGGCCTGGGTCTGGGCCAAGTACAGTACGTGCAACACTGTGACAGGCCCGTATGTAACATAATTAGACACTTTAACTTGATATTGAGCCATAAGAGTATTTATTTTAGGGTGTTGCTCCGAGTAGATTTTGGCTGGGATTTTCAGCAGTGAGAGATGTGTGAGACTGAGGGGGGGGGGGGGCTTTTATTTAGCAACAGGTCAAGTTAGCACATGTGATAATGTCCAGCGAACTATCACTTTCAGTTAGGGGAGGAATTTTTAAAAAAAAAAAAGTCCTCTCCAGTGAGATGACCTTAGTTTCAGTTCAGTCAGTTTCAGTTGCAAGGTTTCGGTTGCACACGTACACATACATATATACGCTCAAACCGCAAACTTTTGCACAGTGTAGCCACCTATTCCCAAGACCATGCTGTCATTTTCATCACCACACTCCAGCTGTACCTCCTTGCATAAAGGGAAAGTTGGAGGAAGAATAATGTCATCGGTTTTGGCCAGAACCCGTGAACATTAAATACTTCAAAAGCATGAGTTAGACTGAAACAGCTCAGCGAGCTGGCTGCGCTCCACAGTTATGCCTGATCAGGCATATTTTATTTGGCTTTCACTCATGTGCACACACACCTCTGTTTCTTACTCTCTCACTCTCTGTAGCCTCATCTCATACATCAAGCAACATCTTTCGCTGTCACTCTGGATCGGACTGATGAAACACGAGGAAAGCCGCAGCGCTTTAAACAAACACACTTCTCTCCTCTCTCACCCCTCCGTCCCTCCCTCTGTTGGTTTCACTCCTGAGAACAGAGAAGTCTCTGGTGCAGCCTTGAAAAGTGACCACCACCTACTAATCTTCTCCTCAACGTAGCCCAGTTTGCTTCAAATTAAAGCCTTGACACCCCTTCTCCTGGGACTGCCGCGCTCCAAAACCAAGAGGTTTTTCAGCGCATTGCCATCTCTCCTTTCCTCTCCTCCTTTTCTTTTTTTACACTCCCCGTGCTCTCACTGTTTCTCTTGTTCTGAATCATTCCTCTTGATTATATGGTATCATGGGCCCCCTGCTCGCTGTCATTACTCATTCACTCCTAAATGATTATGTAGTGGTGGAGCAGCCCAGTGTTGGTGCAGCAAACTGCAGCCTTCTCTCCTTTAAGAACAGGCTTACTAACTTCAGGGGAGGAAAAGGTAGAGAAAGCGTTGACCTGGGAGGGCTCTCTCCTTTATATTTGATGAGTTGTAGCGCATGATTACATGGGCAGGGTGGAACTGGAGAGCTTTGATATCGCGTGAGGCTGCAGAGGCACTTAATGACAGCAAAAGGCTTGGTTTTAACTGGCATGGAAATATAGGCTAAGACCTTCAGAAGATGAGCTGGTGGTATGTTGAGTGTGTTTGCTCAGCGCTAATACTGCACAGCATTATTCCAACGAGCAGTGAAGTTGTAATTCTCTCTTGCACAATAACACTTATTGTATATACACTATTTCTTCACTGTTGGCTTGACATGCAGTGATGATATTTGATGTTCCTTAGGATTGGTCTCAAATCCATTTGGATCATTTGTGCAGCAGGGACTCTGTGGACACACAGGAACACCTACATTCCTGCGTGCATTATGTCATGATGTGATGTTAAAACTGAGCCACCCTTCTGCACAGGAAAGGAAGAATCTCCAGAGAGCTGGGAAGACTGTCCAGTGGAGACACACAAAGCAACGATTTAATAGCATGAAGCCAAGGATAAGCAAATCATCCTAGATTTGGAAATACATGCTATAGTTATTCTCTGATTTACTTCCTGTTGATGAGCGATAAAGTTTATGAATGATTGTGGAATATTCGAGCTGTTTGTGCAAATCCTTATCACTGAGGAGACGATATAAATCTAAAAACGGTTCTGGATGCACGACCACAGGAAGCAGCGGAGGCAAAGGTCAGCTCAGGAAGTGCATCATGGGATACCGTCGTATCATGTTGCAGAGAGGTGGGCAGAGAGGGATGAGAGGAGCGAGGGGAAGAGAAGAGAAGAGAGTGGGTGGTCTAGTGATTTTGCTCTAAGACGTAGTTATGTTACAATGTGAAATAAATACTGAACAAACTACTTTTTAAAAAAAAATTGCAACTGCAACAGAACGTCCTGTGACAACCTTACAGGGTGTGTGTTCTGGGGCTTTTTTTTTTTTTAAAGTGATTTTCCACTTGTGCAATGGTGCGTTCACATCCCTGCGTCAGCACATAAATGGCTTGTGTGATGTTTCATGTCAGGGGAGCAGGCTGATAACACGGAGCCGCCTCAGCGTGGCTGTGAACCCTTCTGGCCTCGCTCTGTAAAGAGAAGACACACACACACACACACACACACACATACACACACACAAGGAGTGAAAACAACAGCTTGTCATACCTTTGCACCACAGACCCCCAGCTGGGACTGTACTTCACACACATGCTCAAAATTTAGTAGCCTAGAGGTGTGTTTGAGTGTTTGGATGCTGCCTTTGAGCAGAGGATGGGAGCCAAACACAGTCAGATCAGCACTTCCCCACATGCAGCACATGCTTTTTAATGTCTTGTCAACAGCCAACAGAGTTTAAATATAAGAGAACTCATTTAGGGCTGCAACAAACAATTATTTTCATTAATAATGATCAATCTGCTGATTATTTTCTAAATAATCAGTTAAAACTGTTAAAACTGCCTTTCACAGTTCCCCAGAGCCCAGAGTGATGTCTTCAATGTGCTTGTTTTGTGTGACCAACAGTCCAAAATGTTTAATTTACTATCACATATGACAAAGACAAGCAGCAAATCCTCACATTTAAGAGGCTGAAACCAGATATTCGTGACTTTTGCTTGAAAAACGATTTAAACAATTAATTCTTGACTCTTGAAAAAGAAAATGTGAATAAGGGTATTTCCCAAAACTTTTTTTTTAAGCTTATAAAAAACATGTCCAGGGGTGTTTCTGATGCTGTTGAGGTCATGGGAGAAAAGCTGCGTTATATGATGTCTCCCTGACCTTCCACTGTGGGATGAGAATTCCTCAACTCAACTTTCTCAGCACCTGCTGTTGGCTCCTACTTTACATACCCACACATATGTTCACCAACAGACAACCTCTTTCTCTGGATTATGTCTCGCAGGGTTTGTTATGTGGCGGGAGGGTTCTTCGAATGATCTTTAATAACCATAGCAACAAATGTCTGCACTCGTATTGTTTCATGGCTTTGTTAAGGTGCGCCAGAGGAAGTGCTGCCGTATGTAAGAGTACTGGTATTCACTGTGTGTCGGTGAGTCATGAAGTGCTACACCTGTTCCCATCTCTATGGAGAACACAGCTGGCCCCGTCTTTCAACACACACACAATTCACAAAACACAATACTCAAATCTCCACTAAGCAGGGGAGTGCTTAAATCTATCCTCCAAACATCTGCCCAGTGAACATCACCACAGTATCTACAGTACGCTAACTTTGCTTTTAGCTAATAGCTCAGTCTTGTAATTACTCTGCAATGATACACATGAGCACACTGACATATCCATAGAGGAATAATACTGGGTTTAATCATGGACACTCTATACTTGGTTCCGGTATCCACTTCAGGAAGCTCTGAGAGAGCAGAGATGGAAAAAGGGAAGGAAGGTTTCGTGCATCTTAAACTCCATCCTCAGGTTACACTTCCTATAAGCCACAGCCTGGTAATTAGTGCTCGTTAGGCTAGCTAGCAGGGCTCATGTGATGTGGAGGAAGAACTCGCTTGGCTCCCACGTGCAGATTCTCATTTGCTGGGATATTAAGCACAGTCCGAAGGCCAAGCCTCTCTAGAGGCCAGACTGTGATGTGTGTGCGTGTGTGTGTGAGTTTGTGTATGTGCATCCGTTCCAGCACGATATCTATCCACTGCAATACATCAGGACAAGATTCATCACCTAATTATCAGTCCCAGTCTCATCAAGTACCTTACCTAACACTGTGAATAGAGGCTTGCCATTCAGTTCTTACAAAGAGCTCAATGCTCATACAGTAGCCTGTGGCCTTTGATGCTAATTAGTTTTCTCATCCTATTGCGAACAAAAGCATTCAGGATGTTTGTTTTTTTCCCCCAGCGCTGCGCACCTCATTCCATGCTGGTGAACATGTCATGATCAAGGGCCTGGACTGTAAGATCCGGTTCAACTATAATGACACTCACTGTAACATTACTGGATTATCACATTTCATACACGAAGGCTATGGTTTCATATGCTCAGCATACATCAATAGAAAAAAAAAAACATGCAGGTCTTGAAATACAGGGTAATCAATAGTACCTTTTTGAAGGCATGACTCTAATCAGCGTATATGTGTCCCCTCACAGTGAAGGAGGATTGTGCGTCGGACGGTGAGGATGACAGCACAGACGCTTTGGTGGAGGAGATGCTCCAGCAAGGAGACACGGCCGTCATCTACCCGGAGGCCCCAGAGGACGAGCCACAACGCCACGGCACCCCCGACGCCAGCATCCATGACGAGAATGGTACAAGACATCACCAAGAAGCACGCTCACACTATAAAAACATTGTTATTACAGTTATTTCTTATGTGGACATACATTTCCAGTATATTATAAGACACTCGAATTCATTGCTGGAAATTTTATTCGTATCATATCAAGAAAGGTGTAGATTCACAACATCCCACACACACACACACACACACACACTAAAACACCCACCAGTATTTCCACCCGAGAGCTCTCAGTCACACTATTACTGCATCTACCCAGTAATTACTTGCCCCCTGGGGATGGTTTACCTGCTCCCTGTCTCACCTCAGGTGTTAACTCCACCCCATTAACGCCACTCTCCGACATCATTACACACAGCGCTATTTGTTAAGTGCAGTACACTGGGGCCTTTATGGCTCCTGGGCTTTTGGCTTTTACCTGCTACCACAGAGGGGGAAAAAAAAAGAGAGGGAGGCTGGAGGGAGAGAGGGATGGTGGGGGGGAGAGGGAGTCAGGGGAGGAAGAGAAACAGCAACACCTGAGTAAATTTGTCACGTCTGCGCGAGCTCTGACTCACACCTACCTGTGCGATAATGTGTGTGCATTCCCATCCCGAGGCCCTCACCTGTCCCGCAGGGGAACTTAATACATCACCTGTTAACGAAGTAATGCTTTACCTGTGTGGGAGTTGGGCGACTGAGACCCTCTGTTAACCAGCCAGGATTCTGGCAGGCGGCTGTTGTTTATCAAGCTCACTTTTCCTTACATGTGTGGGTGTTTTTGAAATGCTCCTAATGCATAATAGGCAATTAAAACGGTGAAAGGCTTGTGAAAGCTGTAATCGCCGGGCTTTGTTTCAGCAAGAAGGACAAAAGCAAAAATAAAATACAGTCCTCTAATGGCAACCCAGCTTGCTTTTTTTTTATGAAGACAAGAAGGTGTTATTATGGTTCAGTAATCAGCCTTTATCCATTTGGTTACCTGGGTGCTGTTTACCTGTGGGGGAGGATCTCTCAGTGATTGGTGAAATAGCAGAGGAGTGTTACTGTGGTAGGCCATGTGTAACATCAAAGAGCTCTCTCTATTGACCATGTGCTCTCTCGATTGATCCCCCCCCCCCACCTCCCCCCCCCCACTCTCACATAAGTCATTACAACACTCTCCTCTCTTGTTTTTTTGTCATCCAGGAACTCCAGATTCATTCTCTCAGCTGCTCACCTGTCCCTACTGCGCACGCGGCTACAAGCGTTACAGCTCCCTGAAGGAGCACATCAAATATCGGCACGAGAAGACTGAGGAATGCTTCAGCTGCCCCGAGTGCAGCTACACCTTTGCACACCGCTCTCAACTGGAGAGACATATGACAGCCCACAAGCCCGGACGGGATCAGGTAAGAACTGACGGGGGACAACATATCATAGTGGAGAACTTCTATCTTCTAATGTTCTGATGATTTAAACAGTTTTTTTAGTAAGTGAAAGTTTTTATTGGATGCTTTGTGAATCCTTAAATCCTATTTTAAGAACATACTACTATGGTACCATAGTCATGAAGTATATTCATTGTGCAGCTAGTCAGCATTTATATATTTTTTATCTTATTAAATATGTTCTCTGCTTCAGTTTAATGTTCTAATATTTATATGCAGCAGTCTACACTGAACATTTTCATTTTCAAATCCTCAGGGCAGCTCAATTACTTGTGATTTGATTAAGTGGCATTCTACTCGTAGTGCCGTAGTAATTACTGTACGTACCGACAATGTGATTGTGAACGGTGAATTATACAGCACCTACATGCAAGCTCGGTTGCGTTTCTTTAGCAGCTCGCTTCCAAACATGATAAATAAACATGAACTTTTGCCCTGGATTGATTAATGACATTGTGACATGAATTAGTAGCAGTTCAAAGGTTGTGTTTTCATTGTGTATCTCACTGAATGACCCCTCTCCCCTCATCTGACAGAGACACATCACACAGTCGGGAGGCAATCGTAAATTCAAGTGCACTGAATGTGGCAAAGCATTTAAATACAAGCACCATCTGAAGGAGCACCTACGCATCCACAGCGGTGAGTGGTCAACTCCAATCACCATGGCAGCGTGTGTGTGTGTGTGTGTGTGTGTGTGTGTGTGTATGTACATGTGAGCAGGTCTAGTGCCATGATTCTCTTTTGGTCACAGATGTTTCAGTCTCCATTGAAAACATATTTGTGTTTTATTTATGTTTTAGCCAATTCTCTGTATTTAGATATCCTTGATCGTGTTTCAGTCCATTGTGTGCTCTTCCTTAATGTGCCATAATTGTGTTTCTTTTGGCATTATGGGACAAGAATTAGAAAGGGGCATTTCCCAATGGTGCCATTACATCAGCATTTAAGCATCATTGAAATGCATTAGAGCTTTTTCCTGCCTTACTGCTCATAGCGTAGCTTGCTCATTTAGCTTCATTCACTAATGGAAATCTGTTTCTCTCTCTCTCTCTCCCACCACCTTTTTCTTTCTCTCTCTCTCTATTATACACATTGTGTTTCTATACAGGAGAGAAACCCTACGAGTGCTCCAACTGCAAGAAGCGGTTCTCCCACTCGGGCTCGTATAGCTCCCACATCAGCAGTAAGAAGTGCATCAGCCTCATCTCAGTTAACGGCAAACCACGCTTGGGCAACAGTAAAACCCAGACCCAGGGTCCAACACCAATCCTTCCTACGTCACCCTCTGTCCTTCGCACTCAGATCAGGGAGAAGCTGGAGCACAGCAAACCTCTACAGGAGCAGCTGCCCCTCAACCAGATCAAGAGCGAGCCCGTGGACTACGAGTACAAGCCGACGGTGATGACGTCTCCAGCTGTGGCTGGCATGAATGGTGGGGTTTTCAACGGAGGCGCTGCAGCTCCCCTGCATGGCACAGTGCAGGCCGTTGTCCTGCCCACTGTGGGGCTGGTGTCGCCCATCAGCATCAATCTAGCAGATCTGCAGAACGCTCTCAAAGTTGCAGTGGACGGTAATGTCATTCGCCAGGTGCTGGAAAGCAATGCCAAAGGCCAGGGGCAGGTGAACCCTGGGTTAACCACTGGAACGCTCCACCCCACGCAGCAGCAACTCATCTCAGCCATCAGTCTGCCTATTGTGGGTCAGGATGGAAATGCAAAAATCATTATAAACTACAGTTTGGACCCCACCCAGGGCCAGCTTACAGCCCAAAACCTGAAGAAAGAGCCTGAGCCAATCTCACCAGCTCAGCTCACTGAGAACTACAAGTCCCAGAAACTCCCAGAAGATCTTACCATCAGGGGCACCAGGCCCACTGAGACTAAAGAAGAGGAAAAGACCACTAAGACTTGTCTCCTGTGTGATAACTGTCCTGGTGGGCTGGAAGCACTCCATGCCCTCAAGCACTGCAAGAAGGATGGTCTCAAGCTGAACGGAGCAGGCCTGGATAAGTCTGAGTCTGCTGTTGCTGCCCTGCTATCAGAGGGAGGACTTTGCAACCAGCCCAAGAACCTCTTGTCCCTGCTCAAGGCCTACTTTGCCTTGAACGCAGAGCCCACCAAGGATGAGCTGGCCAAGATCTCTGACTCAGTCAGCCTGCCAATCCATGTGGTCAAGAAGTGGTTTGACAAAATGCAGGAAGGTCAGATATCACTAGGTGCACCCACACCTCCTTCAGAGGAAGAGGATACCTGTGATGCTAACAATGTGGTGTCTCTGGTCCCAGGAAAGGACATGGCCACTATGAGCCCTTCTGTGACCCAGGACAGCCCTACAGAAGCAACCCCAGCTGAGGTCAACGGCTCTCACAGCTCCCCGGCCTCCCCCTCACCACTAAACCTGACAGCCGACGGTCCTGTCCCAGCCCAGCCCCCCCAGAGCACTGAGGGACCGCTAGACCTGTCGCTGCCAAAGTCCGACAGAGAGGAAGTAGAGAGAGCGGTGTCTAAAGCCTGTGTTTACCCCTCCCCTTCCTCTGGCTCTACCAATCAGGACGAACCTCTGAATTTAACTTGCACAAAGAAACAGGCATCGCCACTCTCAGCCATAGGCAACCGCCCTATTGCAATGTACACCAGCCAGCCAAGTGCCAATCCCCTCAACATAGTGACCACTCAACTCCCCACACTGGTGACTATTGCCGACCAGGGCCGCATGCAATGCCTAAGGGCGCTAACCACCAACAACAAACAGACTATCCTGATCCCCCAGCTGGCTTACACTTATACCACTACAGCTAACAGCCCTGCTGGGACAGAGACACAGGAAACCATCCACCTCAATGGCATAAAGGTGTGCACCGTTTAGGCCCCTTTGTTTTAAAATAATTTTGTGAAATATTCCCTTTTGCATTCTTGTTGAGATAATGATGAGAAGATCAAAACTACTCAGCAGGAGCCGCTTGAGCCTCTGGAAACAGTGGAAACAGTTAGTCTGGCTCTGGTCTGAAAGTATTATATAACGTCTTTGTCTATTTAAACCAAACCAAAATCTAAGTAAAAACGACATGTCCTGGTGTGTTCCAGGAGTCTTGTTGTCACTGTGAGTTTATCAGACAACAAGCTGAGACTCCATATGAGATATAACATGTAACATAATCAATGAGCTGTTAGAGGTGTTGTTAGATGTATTTCGTTACCTTTGGACAGAGCCAGGCTTGCTCTTCCCCGCTGTTTAAGGCTAAGCTGAGTAACTGCTGGCAGTTGCTTCATATTTATTGTACAGACATGAGCCTGGTATCAATCTTCTGATCTAACTCTGGACTAGAAAGATAGTAAGCATAATGCCTAAAATGTCAAACCATTACTTTAATTCACTCTGTCTGTTCTCATCAGTTACTTTGTGGCTGTCTGTATAAACTATTCATTTGTCACAGCTCGATTAGCTTCCTCAACTTTTTAAGAGTCAGTTTTTATCCCTCTAGAGGTCTCTGGAGGTCAGCCTTCAGTAAACAGGTTGAACCTGAAACCTATTCTGATTTGTAAAGCAACCGATTTATTAACTAATTCTAACCTAGTAGCCATTTTGAGAAGCAAGTGAATCAGAATCAAGTTGGCTTATCTCTTTTTGAAGTGATCAGTCAAAAGGCCCCAGTCTAGATCATTACTTCTTATTGTTCAAAACCACTAGAACATGATAGATAGTGTGAAACCATCCAAAATCTAATCAATAAGTCATATATAGAAATGTCAGAATTCAGCTCTTTGTAAAAATGATAGCCTTTAATAGTTCTTCATTGTGCAGACACCTAATGGGCCTGTAATGATGGATGTAGATCTCCGTGGGTATGTGAATGATCTTCCTGGGCTGTCACCCAGAGGACATGAGGCTGCACTTTACTGCAGAGACCCGTATTGATCTGCTAGAATCTGTTTAAACGCCGCACCTCTGCCTGCCTCATTGATTTATTGTTGTTGTATTATACTTTCGTGTTAAGTGGATTGGCATAGACCTGCCTTGTAAAAAAAAAAAAAGAGCCTTGTGTATATATCTGCTCCTTAATAATGTCTCACATGCTCTTTCACTGCATCAGTGGATGAATTTTTACCAGCTAAAGGACACCGGAGAGCTAGAGTAGGTGTGTGCTTCATACGTGAATAGTGTGGTTATCTTTCACACCAAAGAAAGGACTAGTAAAGTCAAAAAGTGAGTGTGATTTTAATTTCACAGCCGCCTCCAGAGACAGCTATGAGTAGGATATGACACAGTTCGGCCAATTGTATCATTTCCCGCAACGCAAACACACACTCATTCATTATCTTTGCTGAAAAAACAAACCTCACTTTGAATTCCCACCATGTTAATACATCCTTATTTTCTCTTCTTCTCCAGGAGGAGAAGCAGGACACGGGCTCAGAGGGCGTGTCCACCATGGAGGATCACAACGACTCCGACTCAGGCCCTCCGAGGAAGAAGATGAAGAAGACGGACAGCGGCATGTACGCCTGCGACCTGTGCGACAAGATCTTCCAGAAGAGTAGCTCGCTGCTCAGACACAAATACGAACACACAGGTAAATTCAAACTCTCATGTGTTTCCCAGACCTACATGTAAAAACCAAGCCAACAATCACAGATGGACTCACATGAGAAAGAGAAAAAAAAAAAAAAAACAGAACCGGAACATGTCTCACCATCACTCACTGTTGGGTCCTGGGAAAGATGAGTCAGAGTACAAGCAAAGGGGGATTTTGAGCTACAGCGTAAAGAAGGGTGGACACCTCCATTCCAGCAGGTATTACTCAACATGCACAGAAGAGGTCTGAGAATTTCTTTCCGCCAACTCCCCACCTCTGCATTGCCAGCTTCTCATGTGTAGCACCAAATGTTGCAACAGGCGAGCTCTGGTAGTGATTTGGATGGCTTGGAGATGATGATGATGCCGTGGCCAAGCGCAGGTCAATGCTCTCAGAGGCGTTTTAGTTTTTTCTTTATTACTCTGATACCTGGCTAACAACCATCATTTTCAGCTCCAAATGACTTCATCCTAGGTGAAACTAGCTGCTCCCTGCCTGGATAAAGTTTCCTTGAAGGTTTTTCAAGCTCAGTTGTTGAGATCTTGTTGTATTGTTTTGAACCGTTCACCTTGGATACATTGATGATAGATATTGTTAGGCCTTCTCGAGCTTTGGCACGATGTGGAGGATTCGGTGCAATTGCACTTGCGTGTTTATTGTTTTCCTCCCATGTCTGTGCTTTTTTACCCGACATCATTTTGTGTTTCTGAAATATGTTGACGCATATTTATTTTCTTTATCTCTGCAGGGAAGCGACCTCATGAGTGCGGCATCTGCACCAAGGCCTTCAAACACAAACACCACTTGATCGAACACATGCGACTCCACTCCGGGGAGAAGCCGTACCAGTGCGACAAGTGCGGCAAGCGTTTCTCCCATTCGGGCTCCTACTCCCAGCACATGAACCACCGCTACTCCTACTGCAAGAAGGAGACGCAGAGCCAAGGAGAGGGCAGGGAGAGCCCTGAGGTGGACGGCGAAGCCCAGGCCGAGCTGGAGGCACTGAGCCAGGCGCTGCCTCTGCGCCTGGCTCCTTCCCAGCTGGACTCGGACGAGCGAGGGAGCAGCACCAGAGAGGACGAGGAGAGCGAGGAGTATGAGGAGGAGGAGGAAGAAGGTGCAGTTGACATGGATGACATCCAGGTGGTGCAGATAGGAGACGAAGGAGGGGATGAGGAGGAGGAGGAGGAAGAGAGGAATGAGGAAGAGATGGAGACCGTAGTGGTGGAGGGAGGCGAGGTGGAGAAGACAGAGATAGAGCTGAACGAGGAGGAAGAGGAGGCTGACACAAGGCAGGAGGAGGTGCTCGGGAGTGATAAGGAGGAGGAAGAAGTCAAGGTGGAAGGAGGAGAGGTGATGGATACAGAAGAAGGGTTGACGGAAGAGGGAAAAGCAGAGGAGGAGGTCACAGAGGAGAGCGGAGGCGAAACAAACAGGAACACAGTTTCTGAAGACGAGAACCAGACGCCGCAGGAGAAAGGAGATACTGACTAACAGAGGAATCCGACTCCTCCATGAGATGCAATCAGATTCCTCCTCTCCCCGCACAGAGGAAGAATGCTGGAGATGATGTCTGGTTCCTCTTGACAGTTTGTTTCAGTTCACTACTGTGTAGAAATCCAGGTGTGCCTGAAAAAATACTAGTGACTTTTCCACAGGAGAACGATTTCTCACTGTTAGAAAAATCCATTTGTAAAGAAAAAGATGAAGACGAACATGAATTTTAACAAACGAAGGAAATGCATTATACAGACTTTGGAAGCTAGAGCCGACACGTTTTAGATAATGTTTTATTACTAAAACACCTTGGGTCATTTCTTTTTATCAGTGTTACTAATTTTATCACTCATATTTTAACCTTTAAAAGCTGTACAGTTGGGAGATATTTCTATACCTTTTTATTGCCAATGAACAAAAAAAAAGTCAGTATTTTATTAAGTTGGAAGGAAAATAAGAAAAATCCTGTGCACTACAAGTGGCTTGGTTTACCTATGGATTGAGCAGTTGAGTTGTGTTGTCTACCCTTCAGTATTACCGCACTAGAGATACCACGCCATCACGCTAGCAGATGTTAGCATTACATTTGTTTTTGCTGTTATTTTGATTGGATTGCGAGCCTTAAGAAGAAAGAACAACGGAGAGCGGACGGGTCTTTTCAGCCATTTAGTTTCTTTTAGACTCATTTTTTGTCAGTGTTTCTTTTAGAAATCAGTTTTGTTTTTTTTAAAGAAATAGTTTGACATTTTGAGAAATAAGCTGCTTTCTTGGTGAGAGTTAGATGAGAAGATTGATACCACTCTTCTTACAGAGTATCAATCTTCTTTTCAAGTCTAGCCGAGAGAGTGAGTAAGCAAAGCCAAAATGTCAAACAATTGTTCAATCAATGTTCAGAGCAAGCAGAAAGGGGACGTAGAAAATGTTTTGACCCTCACTATACCCACCACCCCACCCCCCCACTCCGAGCCTTATGCAAAAAAAAAAAATCAAACAAAAAAGAGAGACATGCATATCAAAAGTGCCATTGAATACTGCTGTTGAAGCTTAGCAGCTATGATCAGGTATTGCCGGGTCCCAGATCAACCAATAAGCCGGAAATACTGTTGACTTTGGCTCGCCACCACACCTGAGAGAGAGAGAGAGAGAGAAGAATCTAGCCTACCACATATTCATGTACCATAGATTTTAGATGAGTTGCTTTTATTTCTAATCTGAGCGACTAAAAGAATTACAATGCACATGTTTTCAAACGGATGATGATGATGATGAAGTATGATTTCTAATTGTTAACTGTGTCCTGCCTTTTCAAAGCTTATTCAGTGCACTTGTTTAACACACCATGAAACGCTCAGATGTCTCTTCAGGTAACAAAATGTAGGTAAATATGAATCCCATGAGTTTAATTCAACAATGTTTTTACCTGTCAGTATTATTTTTTTTTTTGTCTCTTATGTTGTTTTATGTTCTGTTTCAGTGTGTGTACTGTATGTTTTCAGCAATTGCAGTATTATCCCCTCCCCCAACGAGATGGGTATGTCTGTTTAGTCATAGAGAACTTTTATATTTATGTGTCTTATTTTTTATATTTCTTTATGGTTATTTATTACACTATGTAGTGTACAATACTGTAGTTTGTATTAATACGATAATATATTTTAGTATGGAAAAAAAAAGATTCAAAGGCAAATAACTACAAGCCTGGAAAAATGAGACTCCGGCATACTGAAGTATGTTTTTCGAACAAATAAATGATGTTTTTCCTCGGGAAAAAAAAAGAAACTCGCACCCTGCAAGCCTGAAAATTGGAACCTGTGACCTCTCTGCATCCATTCTCATGTTAGTTTAGTTTTCTTTCCCCTCTCTAATATGAAGCTACTGAACTTTTGAAAAATAATTGTATGTCTAATAGCATGAGTGTGCTGTTGTATTGAAGGATGATCCTTAACCACACAAACTGTCCTTTTGCCAAGCCAAAATAATATTGATGTATGTTCTTATGTTTTTATTTGTGCCAATTTGTTACTTTATATGTCAGTGTCAAGACCACGCCCACTTTTATATGCTCCTCCCCCCCTTTAACACCCTCATCTTTTTTTATAGTGATTGTTTTTGTTTGTTTTCTTTTTTTGTTTGTTTTTTATGACTCCCCATCTCACAATAAAATACATGAATTACAAGCTGTCGGGTTTGTGATGATATTGTTATTGAGAGTTTGAAAAAAAAAAAATCATGCAACTTTAAATTCTCACTCAAATAAGTGAAAGCAATATGTCAGGAAACAGGAAATACGCTTGTTCACAGTCTTACTGCGAGTTAGATAAGATCAGTTTCTCTCTGCAGAGATTGGAATCAATCTTCTCATCTAACCCTCGTCAAGAAAGTGAACAAGCCCAAAATGTCAAACTATATCTTTAAACTACACTACATCGTATGACTACATGAATAAAAGTCATGCCTGCACCCCCTCAGTGATCAGTCAGAACCCCCCTTTCAGTCCAGTCTGCCTGTTAGCAGCCCTGCCCAAGGTCAACCCTATTGATCCAGATTAGGTTTCCAGGAGGGCCGACCCTCCTCCTGCCACCCACACCCCGCATCCAGCCCCCTCCACCAGCATGAATTAGTAATGGAATGGACTAAAAATCCATAGTCTGTTGAGGAGCTGAAAATGATACAATAGCGGCTGAACATATTTGATAGTTCTCTCCCTCTCTTTCTGCTCTTTTTTTTTTGTCTCCCCAGAAGCACAGACTCGCTCTGTTTCCAGAGGAGAGCTTTGGGCATTTTCAGTTAAGTCTTAAAGTCTTTTAGAAGCATAAAGGTGCTGCTGATTTGGTGTCTTTGTTTTAAGGGAAAGCAGTTGTGGGTGGAAGGGGATTCAACCTGCCACAGCCTCTCTTTGTGTGAGGATGGAGTGGGAGCGGAGTAAGGAAACAGTTTCCATGGTTGTGTGTGGGCTTCTGCACACCGTGCGATTGTACAACTGTTAGTACCTGAGCTTGCAGGAGTGTGTGTTAAGGGGGAAGGGGGGGGGGGCTTTGTGACAGAATAATCTGACAGAGGTTTGATTCAGCCATCATGCTAAATGAGTCCCCAGAGACAGGTGGAGGAGGGGGTTGGTGATGGAATAAAGCTTTATAGGACAGCTCGCACCATAACATTACTGTGTCAAACCGTCCAACAGCATCTTGTAATTGTGCCTATTATAAATGTCTTTAACAGTGGTCACAGCAGCGCCGAGGCACCGCTCTGAAACTCCTAAAAGGTCAAAGAGTGTGTAGCCTGCGGCTGCATGTTCAGGATGCAAGGCCGTTTTACAGGCTTTCACTCCGATCCGGGACTTAAAGCCGAGATATTGCCATATGTTCTGCTGGGCTCAGCATTTCAAAGGAAAATTGAAAAGCTATAACTGCTAAGAGGATATGGAGTGCTCTTGCCAATAATGGTGCAAAAGCCTGATGAAGTATTATGGCTGCTGGGACTCTGACACTGAGCCAAACCCAGGGGGCTGAAGCTCCCGGGGGAAATTTAGAGAAAAGCCAGGAGGAGGAGGAGGAAAGAAAAGCCTGCACTCAGGAAATAGCAGTCACTTAAATATCATGTTCATTTACTCAACCACTAAATAGCAGGACGCACACAGAGACATTATGTGTGTGTGTGTGTATGTGTGTGTGTGTAACTGTCTGCATATGTGTAAAGGGGCAGGTTAATATGCCACTTCACCTGACAAATTGTTATTCTAGTGCTCCATTTTTAACACGCTGGTCAGCATAAGCTCACACATAGCTGAAAATCTATTTATCTACTCCTATGACCTTTGAGACATAAAGAAAAGCAATATGTCACAGCTGTCAAACAAACAATTATACATTCAAGCCGCAATCACAATATAACTTGTTTTTTAAAACTTAATTCTCTATGACAGAAATTCCACGTCTGGCTTACACTTGTATAGTAATAATTATGAGTATAGAATAAGAAAAAGAGTGCGTCAGTCTCACCACTCTGTACATGTCTGACTGATTTTACTTTGACGTTTTGGTGAAAAAAATTAACAAATAGTATGTTTCAGTTCAACAACATGGTATAAATAACAATAACATAACTCAAATATAAGATGCTGTTAGAAAGCAGAGCATCACTTTGCTACGCGTAACATAAGCAACACAACATTGTATAGCATCAAAATATAACACAGCAAAATATAAAACATAAAGCAAAACATAAAATAATATAGTATGAAAACAAAATATAAGAAAGCAAAATGTGAAATGAAACATGAACACAAGTCAGTGTCTTCAGTCAGTCCGATACTGAAATCACTTTGCTCATTATCAACAATATAAAGATATATTGACACATCTGGCTTGCCATAGAGCATTTATACTTTTCATATTCACAAATCTCACCTCCACAGATTTTTGAAAGGTGACTCTCTGCTTTCTGTCATTCCTTGTGATTCTGAGAAACAATCAGCACATGCACAAATACACAAAACACAAGCCAATCGCAGCGGTCAAAGGACTCCAGGGTCACCACTCCTTGAGGTCAGAGAGAATATCACTGTGTGTGTGTGTGGCGAAGGGTTGATTGGATTGTCATTGTGCTGTATTTAGCTCGTACCTTAAACATCTCCCTGGAGAATTACCCTTCAGCTACAGTAATATGAAACCGATCGTTAAGCATGTTGAGATCCGCCGAGGTTTTAGGTGTCCTTGTTTAGCAGGACGTCATTACGCTGAATCCTGGTCACCTTTAACCAATCACCTCAACTGCTAATAAAGCTTCACTTCTACCTAGCGCACACACACACATACAAACACACACACACACCCCTCTCCACACATCTTTATGTTCTTGCCTTCCAGCTGAATCCTATTACAGTGTTTCTCAGAGATAAGCCCTGGTGAAATCTATCTATAAATGAAATTTATGCATCATCGTTTAAGCTTGTAATTGCTTAGAGACTATCCATTTTATTAGCCTGCATCTTCTCTATTGCTGAGCTGAATGTGTGCGAGTAACTGTGTTATTTTCTCCTCTTTTGTGCAGTTTTGGGTCGCTTTGTAATAAGGACAATAAGTTGATAGCTTTACATGCACTCGTTCTCAAATCACATTCTCTCACTTTCACTCTCACACACAGAGGGAGAAGGAGAGAGAGAGAGAGAGGGAGAGAGACACACATTTAGTATTAATGTTCTGGCAGTTTTGTGCTTTCTTTTCAGGGTGAGGTTCAGGGCTGACTTTCACCACTTCCCCTCATCGTTACCACATCGGGACTCGAGTTGCGCTAGAAAAATACCAGCGCAACCACAATCACCTCCTCTACACACACACATACACACGTGTATATATATATACACACACACACACACACACAGACACACACAGCGCAAACCAGCCAGTGTTTGCAGGTACGGCCGGCCCTCCCACACTGCTGGGACAACATGGAGCGGCTCTCAGTCATGACTAGAATAACAAGGAGCTGCACAGAATTCAATTAAATGGTCTGCTCTTTGAAAAGCTACCACCCACCTGCCTACACACACACACGCACACACACACACACACACACACACAGCACACTATGCTGTAAGTAACACACCTCCACCAAACTACACACTCTTGTATGCTTTGGTCCTCCCACATGTACAGGAAAGCATGCATGAACACACGCACACACACACACATGCACACAAATATCCATTTCTCCTCTCTCCCGTGTCTCTGCTGTGTGTGTGTGTGTGTGTGTGTGTGTGTGTGTGTGTGTGTGTGTGTGTTTGTGTGGTGTGTAATCCCATTGTCCCGTCCTCCTCAGAGAAGCCTGGACCTTCAAGTACCCAAAGCCGCCGTCTCATTGGCTGCTGGAGGTCAGTGGATAAACCCATAAAAAGGCGCGACATCTCTTTACACTCCTTTAAACGTTCACCTTTTTGTCCTTAAAGGGCCGCCGTGCAACGAGGACTGTATCACGCTGCCTTTGTGACATTCAGATACTGATGTCTGTTGAAGCAAATTAGACAAATGTCCTCTTTGCTGTAATTAAACAAAATATCCTCCTCCTCCTCCTCCTCCTCCTCCTCCTCTTCCTGGCTGTGTCTGTTCCTGGAGGACACGCTGCTCCTTCATGTTCCAGCCAGAAGACTGGACGAGCCCCCAACTATGGTAAGATCCTGAGGAAAAACAGGTTGAATTCTTATCTTCGTCGTCACCGTTATAGCCCTCCGACCTCTTCCTCCTCTGCTCTCGGCTCGGAGGAGAACTGGCTGTCCTCAGAATACACATGCGAGCTGTAAACTATTGTTGTCAGATGACTAAAGAGTTGATTTAATCTATAGTCAGTTCATGAGAGCTTTTTACATTTGTCGTTCAAAAACAGCCGGGGTCGTGTAGGTCGTTCCCAAGAAAACTCCTCCGACACACAGGACATGACGCGTTTTGTGTTTCCTTCTGCAGCGGTTTGTTTGGAAGTAAAAGAAGAGCGTCGTAGGAGTGATGTCCATGATGGTTGAACAGAGAACACACACCTGTCCAGCATCAATGACACCAAATACGTTTGACTATTTTGCACGGCTGTTTTTTTTTTTTTTAACACTTGTACAAATTTAGATGCAGATAGACAAGATATATAAAATGAACAGACTTTAAGGATTCTTTAAAATGATTTAGGTGTGGGGTGGTGGTGCTTGAACTTATGACCCGAGTTTCCAAAATGCGGCTCCTGTCTCTGGGGATGGTAGTGCTCTGTGGACCAACAGGAAAGGAGAGAAGTCATGCAGCAAACATCCAGATGTGGTATGGGACTTTGAGTCACTCAGCACCCGACAGCTGGACTCTCAAAACCAGCTCTCAGTCCTCTCACATTCAGGTTGTCTCGCCACAGAGCTTTTCTCTCTGCATGTCTTGTCTCCACTTTTTTTTTTTTCTTTTTTTTTTTTTTGCAGCAGCAGCACCCTCTTTTCATCCATTGCCCTTATTAGGAATGTGTCCAGTATCTCGGTCCCGCTGTGTTCGACCTTTGGCTCCTCCCCAGGTACACATGCCTTGTAGAGGTGACCTATAACCTTGGCCTTTGTCTGACTCCGCTGGGAGTTGTCGCTGTGTGTGTGTGTGTGTGTGTGTATACATGTTTCATGGGAGTGTGAGCAGAGGTTTAAAGAGGGGATGTTTTGTGCTTTTAGCCACTTTAGTCATCACTACCCCTCAATTCCACCAATACCATTTACTTCTCTGTACACACTCAACTTACTCCCTCACAGTCTCCTTCTATCCTCTCCTCCTCCTCCTCCTCCTCCTCCTCCTCCTCTTCCTCCTAGAGTTTCTGTCTGTCCACGCACACATTTCTCCCCTCAGATATGTGGTTTCCCTGTTTCTCCTTCCAGCTAATCGGGCCGAGAGGCTTGGAAAGCACCTGTTGTTTTGAATCCAGTGATTATCAACAGTTTTGGTCTTCCTCCCCTCTGCTAACAGCTCACACACAACTCTGGCGGAGCTGCTGTTGTGTCTAAGACACAGGCTCCAGAGGCTCCGGAGCTTTTTACATAACCGTGTAAAAAAGTGGAAAATAATGAAAGAAGTCTCTGTTTGCCAATTAGAGACAGATAGGAAGAAGAGGAGTCTTATTCGTGATAATTTCATAGAACCACTTGTGTATAAAACTTTATATTGCAAAACTATCAGAAACTAAGAGCCACAGTTGGTTTTGAATTTACTTTTTTTTTTTTTTTTAAAGAGGCTTTTAAAGGGTTCTCAGTCTAGCTAAAAATACTTAAGAATGAAAAGTGGTGATTTTAGCCAGTAGGGAAATTGAGCACGAGTATGTAAACTACAAACATAAGTGGCTGTGTGTCCTTCACTTTACTTATTCAGTGATGGAGGGGAGCATACGGTAATGAAGTCATTTGTTATTCCATGTGAATATTTCATATCGAAGAAGTCATGATGATTCTTGTGTCTAAGCAAGATACTCATTCACAAAACGAGGCTGAGCTCTGAACTGCAGGATGATGCACGTTATATAAAACGCTATGAGGCCTGAAGCAACTTGTTGCTATGATAATAATGACAATTTTGTTATTATTGTTATTAGTCTGATTTGATTGCAACATTATAGAGAGATGACAGGAAATGAGAGGAACGAGGAGATGGGGAAATGACATGCAACGAAAGGTCCCTGCAGTTCATAGTCGGCACCTTCGCCACTTGGCCACCAAGACGCCCCGATAATGATGATTGTTATTAACACAATTATTAATACTCTTGATTATTGTGGCGGTTTTTCATTACTTTTGATTGAATTGACTAATTTACAGTAATTATACACAGCGGATTTTGTCAAAATGAAGACAGATGTTAACTTGCTGACGCTGCCACGCAGTCAAAACAATCTAAGCTTCAGTGTTTTCTATGACCTGCTGCACTGTGGATGTGAAGGTACGATATCTACTTTAAACCTGCAATAACTTTGTTTTTTTCCTTGTTTTTTTTTGCCACTTGGGGAAACAAACTGAACAAAGCACTGACATGGCACCTTTTAAGTTGATATGGCAAGGATGTTAGGAAACTGCTGCCTTTGTACACATCTAGCAGACATGTCATACCACTCCCCCTTTTAGCTCCGTATTAGTCTTTATCAGTTCCTAAGAAAAACGTCTGGCCCTTTAGCAACTAGATGTTTCACCATGTTCAGCAGCTGGTTGATAACATTGTCTGACTGGTGTCTGTTGCTGGACGGGTAGATGTCAGATTAGCTTTTCCAGCGAAAGCAGCTGCCAGCTGAGGCTGAAAACGACACAGATGAGAGCGGTGAGAGTCAACTGACTGGTAAACTGAAACAGTGAGCTGAAAGACACTAAAACGCAGAATAGAGCTGAGAGGAACTGCTGCGTATGACACACTGCTCATATAAAAAATATTGATTAGCACAGCTTTAAAGAGCCAAAAAAAAAGAGAGAACTGATTTCACAGGTTGTGTGTGAGATTAAAATTAATACTCAAACTATATATTTCCAAGTTGAGGTATCGGTTAAGCTGCTCGAAGCAGTTTCTGCCTCGGCTACACTTCCCCGTCGCCTTGGGCAACTTGAGTCAGTCGTATTTTTGAAAGAGTTTATTTTAGACATAATCTGAAGATTTCCAATGATGCACAACGTCCTGAGATATGGGTATAAATCTTATTTGGAGACATCATCACCTCGCCTCGGGGATGTCAAAATGGCTCATCTCACCCCTGTTCCTTAAAGTGAACCGAGGAGTGCCAACATTTGAATTATGAGGTTTTCATATGTCGCTGGTGATATGCACACACGCTGGAGATACACTGGGACGTGTCAAAGAGAGCAAGTTACACAGATTCTGGCTGTGATTTTAAGTGTCTAATTCCTCTAAGATGACAGAATCTATAGTTATCATTACTCAGTGTGTAAATCAAACAGACACAATTTAATTTGCTTGTCTTATCGTAACCTTTAAAATGACCCGAAAAATGAGGTTCGCCAGTCAGAGGGAGGGTGATAGAGGTAAATGAAGAGGAGGAGGAGGAGGGAATAAAGCGAGTTGATGAGGAAGGATCCTAATCAGTGTCCGTCTGTCCCCATTTCCTCCGGCTCTTTTCATTAAGACACCAGAGGCCTCATTTCTGTGCCGGCGGTCCATCAGCACCCCTGACCTTTTGATGTTTTGATACCCACCGGGGCCCCCGAGTGAGGGTTAAGAGATGTGTGTGTTTCCTTTTTGTCCGGCGGTCCACCCCTCCAGGCTGTGTTGTACCTTCTGTCACTGAGTGTGTGCTGGGGGGGTGGGGGGGGTTAGGGACACTGGGGGCCCACAGAGGACGGTCCAGAAAGGCGACCAGGAAGGCACACTTCATCCTTAACGTAGCTGGAAAAACTAGAAGAGAGATATCATAAAATCCCAAGCGCTGTGTGTGTCATGTGTGTAATCCAACCCGTGTCTCCTGATGCCTCCCCCCTCCACCCCCCTCCCCCCCCCCTTCCCCCTCCCACCTCAGGAAGGAGAACAGGTTGGAGCCCCATCTTTCTGTGCCAGATGGCTCCACATTGACAAATCAATTAGGCTCCACCTCATCACCAGGGGGACCGGGGCTACAAACCTGCCTGCCTCCACCCCCACCACCCTGGGGTCTACTCGGTCGACCACTCCTCCATCTCTCCTCGCCTTAATCACCCCTCCATCCCAGTCCCCGTCCCCCCCCCCCCCTCCCCATCCCAGAGAGCTTTGCCCGGGTGAAAGAGGGTTAGGAGGCAAGAGGGAGGAAAAAAAAAAAAAGATAAAACAAAGAGGCTGGCAGCACATGAATCATCAAGCATCAATATGGATGACTTCCATGCTAATGCAGAGGGGACTGGAGAAGGAACAGTGGCAAAAACCTTGATTTTTGTGAGTGTGTGTATATATATGTGTGTGTGTGTTTACAAGCACAGTCAGAGCAGATTTGCTGTGCGCTGAAGAGCCAAGCGTCTCTAGTTGTTTTTCCTTCCCCGTGTGGAGGTGGTAGAGGAGGAGGAAGATGATGAGGAGGAGGAGGAGGAGGAGGGTGGACGTTTGGGGAAGTTAATCCGAGGAGAATACACAGCGCAGCCTGGAGCAGGTATGCATCTGGGTCGCGGAGATGAGGGCGAATCCATGTTCTTCACTACACCCTAGTGGGAGAGGAGAGACACTGCAGGGAGGAAGACAGACGGGGTTGTGTGCAGAGCAGACGAGTCTTGAATTTGTCATTTTGTGACACTTTATTCTTCTACTTCGCTACCTATAAGAGAACTCTAACAGAGCCCTTATTCTCCTGCAGAGCGGCTACTTTTATATTTAAAATAAACTTTGCTGAGAACACTTTCAGACTTTTCATACATCAGTTTTATTTGGAATGTGCAACCTCAACTAGTAATATACATTTTACACAGTCACTGCTACTCTCAGTCAAGGATCTGAATACTCCTTCCACCAATGCAGCTGTCCCACAATGCAGTGCAGAAAAGGAAATAGAGGAACTACTTATCAGCCGGAACAATTTTAAAATAATTGTGGGAAGTGGTGACACAGCTCCACAGACGTAAAAAAAAAAAAAAAAATTAGTCATTTTCTGTGAGTGCAAAACTGCTAAGTACACTAAGTTCTTTTATACTAACTGCCACACAATAGACTACAAAGATTCAAGTGTACACTTTAGTGTGGAGGTCTGTAGTGTGGATTTTGGACTTTTATAGCAGTTAAACCTGAATTATTGATTTATTTTGGCAGCACAGCAGGTTGTAACTTTTATATCTTCTAAAATTGACATAGTGAACATCTGGTGAATGCAAGTCCAATATTCACGCTCTTTTATCTTTGTTTTGGTCTCCACCCTCTCCTGAGAAAAATATCTTGGCTACCAGAAAAACCAAAACATGAGCTGAAAGATGTTAAAACAGACAGTCGCGATCATTTTCTGTAGGTTCTTTACTGCAAGCGGCACCTTTCACATTACAATATAGTATTCTGATTCTTTATTATTATAAAAAAAATAATAATTAGTGAAAGTGGTGGATGGTGAATTTGTGGTGTGAGAGTGATGTGAATTCTGACGGCGATTGCAGATGTCTCCAAAATGCATCACGCTACATCACAAACGCTCTAAGTTGAGGCCTTGAGCTCACTGATGAAGGAGTGAGGTTAAGGTGGGAGGCAGGTTTATGCGTTGGGAGGGGCGGCGGGGTGATGAAGAGATGTGTGGGTGCCCTCCTGGCTCGGCTCAATCCCTGCGTCCCTTTACTCATCCGATCTGGGGGCAGCGACGAGCGAGGAAAGAGAGAGCTGATGCTGAGACCCCTGGGGAGAGATTAGCGCTGACAGCACAACAAAGAAGAATTATGCCACAGGCCCTCAGCTCTTCGACAAATTCAAATGTAATGTATGGCTTTAACTGCGCCAAGGAGGATCAACATAATATATGATCGACCCACTTTGCGGTGCGCTCCGTTGGCAGTGATGTAAAAGCGATTTATACCCGTAAAAATGTGCAGGCTAATTAAGTAAGACGTTGGCACAGGAGCAAATCCAATGAGCTTATGAGAGAGCTGGCAAAGTAGTCAAGCCCTCCCTCTGAAAGGTCTACCTGCGGTGAGAGAAAGAAAACTTCTACTTGATTACAAATCAGAAGCAGAAAGCTTCATGATGGAGAATTCTCTGATCAAATGTAGACGTCCACGTGTGAGGCTGTTGATCCTTTAATTAAATTCTTGTTTGTGATTTGTTTAGGGTCCGTCCCCCCCCCCCCCCCCCCCCCTCCGCCCCGGCAGCATTGGGGGCCCGGGGCCTCTGTAATTACGCAGGGCCTTTCCTCCAATCAGACAGCTGTGTTGAAAAGGCTGCGGATGAAATGTCCTAATTACAGCCTCAGTGGAGAAAGGCTGCACCAGGGGAATACATGCGCTGTTAGCTAACAGATTCTGGAGCCAACAGTGTTAATGAGACGGGGAGAAGAAAGGGAAAAAAACAGAGAGCCACCCCCCCACCTTCACATTAATCAGAGCACCTAGTTCTTCCTCACTGTCAGTTCTTATCATGGCCAACCTCAACCTCACATCTCCATCAGGTAGGACACCCTGCATGCAGGCAACCTCTTCTTTACTGTCAGCTGCACCTTGTTCCTCCATCAGTCTTAATTAAAAGAAATACACAGAGCACTTTCTGAGTGTAATCATCACTTAACGGTCCCAAAAACCCATACACGCCACTAACACATAATCGCAAGGTCTCCAGGGGAGGAGTGTGTTCGTGCAGAGCGAGGTGGGGCAGTCAGCCAGCTCAGCCCATTTCTCTAATGAGCTGCTGAATAGTCTGTGTCAGAGACCTACAGAGGCTAACTACCACCCAAGGCCCATGGTACTCCACTTCATAGAAAAGGCAGACAATATATTTAATACTCCAGTCTGGAGGAAGATCTTCTAACCACCAGTTGACAAAGTCAAAGAGGAAGAAGTAGTTTTTCTTTTCATAGCAACAGTAGGAGTTAATTTAAATCCCCCTCCACCTCTGCATTTATACAACACGCCGCTATTGTCTTTGTGTTCTCACTCTCTATCTACAGTTAATTTCCCCAGACCCCCATAGCAGCTGCTGCAGGTAGACCTCAGAGAGGTGTAACATGGGGCCTCATCTCAATTCTCCAACATGTCCTCCTCCTCTAACAGCAACAACTCAGTGACAGCAGGAGAAAAAACACTAAAGTCGGATTGAAGTTGTATCAAATCTTGCGCAGGTGAAGAGGAATAGAAGGTGTGTAAGTGTTCAAGGGTAAATAAATAGATATTCTGGAGAGGAGCCATTATCTGTCATGGAGCGCTGATACAGTCTTGCCTTGTATTTATTGCCTACTTAATGGACTTGATTGTATTACTGAAAGTAAGAAGGGAAAAAAAAAATCCATTGCCAGCTAGAAGGTACTTTCAGCATCCTGCAATTACCTTATGTAAATCCTGGCCTGGAATGTTGATCCACTGCTATTTAAAATGCATTGAATTTCCATGGAAAATGATCCACTCCTGCCGCCTGAAGCTCATTAATAACAACGACGAGCCGGCCTGACATTTGGAATACTTACACGCTTACTTAGCATTGCCATGCATGCGAGAACACAGCCTGGTTTGCCATGCGCCCGAGCTATGACAGCACATTTGGAAAAAGGATGGCTTTGAATTAAAGCACGCCGGTAAATGAGTTATTTCTGCAACAGGAACCGTTTCTTCTCGCACATGATGTTATGCTTGTAAGTGCTCAGGCAGAAAAAAGGGGGAGTGCGAGAAGTGTGCAGGCTTCCACGTGTTAGCTGAAATAGCTTCATCCCCCTCAATTCTACCATCACATTAACTGTATCGTATTTAATATTGTTACAGTTAGTTTTAAAGGAGCATATTACATATTTTCTCATGTATCTCTAGTGGTTCCTACAAACACAGATAGTTTGGGTTTTATAGGTCCAGATTTACAGATGTGTACAGTAGAATGGAGGTGAATGGAGTTTTGTTGGTTTGTGACTGTTCTTTTTGTCTTCATGGAAGTACAATACTAAATTGCCGGATTCAAACAGCAACATATCTTGTGTCTCAGTGAGTCTGGATGATCAACAAGCTGTCAGCAGTGTTAACTGAGACTTTTTCTTCAGTAGAAAGTCAGTCCAGTATTTCCCAAAAAAGGGATTCTGCAAAACCTGGACAATTTAAACTTAAGTGATCTGCATGTTTAGATGACACTACAGGTAAGTGGGAACATGTTTTTTTTGTAATTTGGATGATCTGACCCTCTTCAAGCCTTTCTGAAGTTGCAATCTAACATCCACTCAATCATTTGAAGTGGTTCACCTTTACAGTCCACATAACATACAAGCTTAAACATATATAAATATTGAATATGTATCATTATTACATATTTAATACTAAAAGGAGCACTATAAAACCAGAAGTGATTACCCAGCAATTGCAAGATTTATGGATGTATGGATCTCTAAGGTCGCTGAAATGCAAACAATCTCCAAGAATCATAACAAAATACACACACACACACACACACACACACACACACACTGACCCACAGTGACTCACAGCAGCTCAGCTGAGCCATGTGTGCTCTCTGTAAATACGGCCCCTGCATCTGTTGCCAAAATGTTGATAGCACATTAGTCCTGCTAAGAGAGTGAGGGCCAGCAGTGTGAGGCCCTAGTCGCCATCAGAGACTAACAACAGAAGGTCAGTGCTGTGCTACCGCCATGACTTCACTACGTAACATTGGTTATATGGATGCACGGCGGAGCGTTTAGCAGCTACAGAGCCAGGTATTTAACTCAAGAGTTGGTGGAGATCAGATCAGCCAAAAAGGAGAGAGTGAATGTTGGACTTCTATTTGTCAGTTGGGCAGAAACACGACGCTAAATGACTGCTAACGTCACTCTGTGTCTGCTGAATGCGTTACTAAGCAATCATTTGCTAACATGACACGGGCACTGCCTCCAAGTGTCTACGTTTAGAAATAGTATTTTTTTTAAATTAAAGGTTTAACAATGTCCTTTTCCAAATGTCTAAATTCTGATATCTACAGGGCTTTCAAAGTGTCTTCTTAAAAAGCTGCTGCTGCACTATAACTCTTTTTTTTATAATCACAAATAGCACTATTCCTTGGCTAAACAGCAGCCATTTGCTCACTGGGCTATGAGTAAAAAGCAGCGGATATAGTACAGAACTCTTTACCACAGAGTGGCAAAACCTCCAAACCATTTTGTTCCTCATCCAGCCACTTTGCAACAGCCCACCTGCAAATGAAGCAAGGGGGAATCACTGAGGATCCATAAATCTTTTATGCTCCATAATGGCTTGTTCACATTACCTGCCCACACCTCAGCCTCCACGGAGCAAGCCGGGCCAGCACTGAGCAGATCAGGTCTGAAAACCACTGTGAGCATATGGAGCACTTCAAACACTCAAAGCCTCCCTAGACCTGAGCTGTGGTCGCACCCATGAATTATAGAAATGATCTAATTGTTTTCTCATTTGGAAATTCTGGGGGCCCTCCTCTTTGCGTCTCAGTTTTAACGGCCTGCGGTTTCCAACGGGGGCACATGATTCAGTGCTGCCTACCCCCGACACGTTTGTTGAATCCAAGGTGGTCCGTCCTGTCAAAACAGAGCCAGAGCTGAGGTATAAGTCAAACCTGTTGCAGTAAATTAACACGTAGGCAAGAGAGGGGAGGGGGTTAGAACTGGACTTCAAAGAGGAACGGTTGTGATCAGAAGAGGGAGGAGGGCACATGTGGTAAAGGCACATAAACCTGGGGATTTGACGAAAGTTCCATTATGGCTCCAACAAGGATCTATGGAGGCCCATTCCTGCCCGGGAAAGAAATGAAAAAGAGATGAAGAGTGAGGAATGACAAAAATGAAATACTCACAGAAAGCGATCATTCTGAGATATTAAGTCTTAATTTGAGGTAAGTAAATTCAAATGATGAAACATAAAGTCAAAGTTATGAGATAGATAGATTTCAAAAGAATGCGATTTTAGGTCAAAATGATGAGATAAGTCAAAAGTTGAAATTCTGGGTCCTTGTAGTGCTGATGTTGCAGGATGACTGATTAAAACTATACAATGAATGAGCGGCCTGTCTACTTCATGTTTACTCCTCATGGTTCAATAAGTCAGTGCGAACACAACTAAAAGGCAACAATGTAACGTACAGAAGAATGCATGGAATAAAAAAGACAATATCTCTGCTTGCACTGATTTTGGTCCATATATATAGTTGCAAGTTGTTGAGTTGATAATGACTTATAAGTTAAAAGTCACTATTACAACTTCAAGTTAAAATTTTGACTTTAAGTCAGAATTATTACAGTACAGTCAAAATTACGCGACAGTATCTCAAGTTTGATTTACTTACCGAATCACTTTTGATTAGCTATCTCTATTTCAGTAAATCAACGTTTGACCTACAATATAATAATATCGTAGGTCAATAATCATAATAATAATTTAAAATGCCATCTTCAAATTGACTTATTATTTAGAAAGTCAAATGTTAACTTGGCATTTCTTAAATGTTATTTAAAAAATAATCATTTTGACCTTCCGTAAGTACTTTTATTTCTTCTCATTTATATTTTTCAGATCTATTTTTCCCCCACTTTATTCTGGGCAGTAATAGTCTTCCATACCTCAGCCAGTCTGCCAGATCCATTGGATGCTAAAGTAGAATACACCATCACATATTCCACCACATACACAACTTGCAAGAAAATAAAGAGAAAGCGCAGTGTGGCCCCCGCAGCAAGAATCTTTGCTCAGCACTCGCTCCGCCTCATGCTTCTTAATCAAAACTGGCACCATGGCAATTACCTAATTAGACATCAATTAATCCACAGCCTTCAGGTCCGCAGCCACGGTTGACCTGAGGAGTAATGACAGAAATGCCTTCGAAGAACAGGGGAATCAGATTAATGGAAGCAGAGCGGCAGAGGTTGTGCCACATTTGAGAAATCTAAAGAAATATACTGCAGTTCATTTCATAATTAACAGGTAGGGATATAATTGATTGAGACGTGAAAGCTTAATCACTCAATTCAATAACTAGGATATCAGTGTTCAGTAGATTAATTCAATTATGTAATTAAAGTGGAGGAAAAAGGTGAAGCTTTAGAGTAGATTGAAGGTTAAAGGTGTACTATGTAGAATTTGTTGGTTGGTGTTTGTAAACACACAGCACTCAAAGTTGGCCCCTCCCCTCCCCCAATGAGCGAGTGAGAGAGTGAAAAAAAAGAGAGAGAGAGACAGTAAATGAAGACTGAGCGCAGGCGAGAACAAAGCCGTGAATCAGATAAATAAAACATTACTTTCTGATTGTTTCATGGTGGTTATGATCTAAAGCACAAATAAACATCTGAGTCTATGCATAATTTTTTTTTTAAAGAAATTCCTGCATAGCATATAAACAGCAGACTCACCTTTCTGTTTCTTTCTTTATTGTCTCTGTCCACCTTTTAGCTTCACATTCATTCTGACAGAGAATACACTCCGAGGACATCTGAGCATTTTAGTTTGTCTTTTTTATTAGACAGAGCAATTTCACAAACAGCAGTTAGCCTGAAAATTACATTCAAAATGTGCAGCTGACCATGCGCAAACACTCCAGATACACCTTCAAACAAAAGTAACAGTCAATCATGTGTTTTTTTCTTTTTCATAATCTGTGTATTGTCATGTTTTAATTCAAATTTACAAAAATCAAAAAGTCACCATCAAAGCATACACACCTCAGTCACTATAACACTTTTTTTAACAACTAGTTTCTGTCACTGTACATATGCTCTGAACAGTTTTTAAAAGGCTCTTCTTTGCATTCTAACACTCATACACTCCCATACATCAACCTTTGAAATATTCTCAGTACCAATCTCCCTTCATTAATACTCTTTAATATTAGCTTAGTAGAGGCTGAGGAGGAGGGTCATCAGTCCGACAACTCAGAAACAATTCATGTGAAATGGTTAACATTGCAGCTCCCAGAAATCCACTGTTGTTTTCCAGTAACACCAGGACCTCAGCGATGTTTTCCTGCCGGTCAAGAAACCAACACTGAAGCGTACTTGAGTTCATAAAAGGAGCACAGACGACGACGACGACGACCCCGCAGCTTAACGGAAACTTTACCAAAGCACGTTTAGACTACACGACACACAGTTTGTACAAAGTGGCAAGACGAAGGATGCTTCTGTTCAGGTTTTATTCCATTTAGGTTAATTCACTCACACAAACAAACACAGGTTTGTCCTCCGCCACTCGAGTCACGGGACGCTCATGTCGCAGGGTTAATGGTTAACACTGTTAAAAGGGGAGAATTGGGGGGGGAAAGGGGTGAGGGAGGGGGGGGGGGGGATGGTGCTGTTAAGGTAAGTGGAATTGTGGGGTGGGAGAAAGCAGGAGAGGGAGGGAAGGGGGGGGGACACAATCTGTAACTCTGCTCCAGTTCATCCAAGTGCCAAAACACAGTCCGTTAATGTAACACTGATTATTTTTCCCAAACCTGATCCAGAACCACACGGGGCTTAAACATCACAGACAAAGCTTCACGACACAGAAAAGGTATCCAGTTCTGATTCAGCTCATTCCTTCAGTGGGGTCATGAGGTCGCTGTCAGATGCGGCGGTCAGTTCGGCCTTTGATGCCACAGGAGCGGCACCGGACGCGCCGCCTCCGACGAGGAGGCGCGCGAGGGGGGCGGGGTGGGGGGGTGGTCGAAGCTCAAATTACTGGCCACAGGGATCCAGTGTATGTGAAAAACACCTGAATATTCAAATCCACCAAATCACACGGACGTCACCACGGCATCACTCTGAACTACAACTGTCCGTCGTCTGGCCTGCTACTCGCAGCAGGGATGGCAAGTGAAAAGTGATATCTGTACACCTTTTTTTTTTGTTTTGTTTTTTAAATTCATCTGCAAAATTCTTAAGTGCAACGTCTTGTCACGCTTTTGTAAACTGTCATGTCAATGAGTGATTTTTTTTTTCTTCTCCCAACTGCTTGGTCCACAGCAATGTTCAGCTCAGTCAAAGAAAAAAAAGGGGGGGGAAAAAGGAAAAGAAGTTCGTGTTTGAAAAAAGCCTGGCGCCCTTCTTCTCAGCGGACGCCTCTACCTGCCGAAGATGCTTTCGTATTCTATCAGTATGAGCTCCACTATCTGGTTCTGGTACACCATGTGGACCGCGATGTTGCCCGTCTCGGTCTCCGGTCGGAGCAGCGTGGGTCCGAACACGATGGCCACGCTCTGGGTGGTCATGCGGTTGGCCTCTCCGTGGTCAATCACCCTGAGGTGGAGGGGGCAGGGGAGGGGAGGGGGCAGGGGAGGGGAGGGGTGGGAGGAGAAGTAGAACAACCAGAAGTTTAAAGATGGAACGTGTCAGAAAGGGCTTTAGCTAAGGCTCTACTTGTTTGTCAATACCGCGGTTTCAGCGCAGCTTCGGGGTCTCATCTAGAAAAACATCATTACAAGGACTCCTACAGTCTTTACACACACATCTCGAGGGCTGAGAGATCGAGCGCTGAGGCAAGCCTCGCAACACACACACACATACTCGCTAACACTACTGAACGCTGCAGGCTAGAGCATAATAGCCTTTTTAAATAGAATCTACATCCTTGCATGCAGATGCACAAAACAATAACATATTCATGGAAGGGAAGAAAAAAAAAAAAGAAGATTAAATCCGCCTGCTGATATACGCGGACCTCCATACACTGAATGTCATGCTATAAATTTCCTCAAGAAACACCACTTCATAGGTACTGAATTACAGCAAACACAGTGCCATATAAATGCAAATTGGAAACCTAGGCAAATGTCATTGTGAACGTATGATATTGCCGCTGGCTGCAGTGAGCTAAGAATACACGTTAAACCTGGCTGTAGTTTGTGTTTGCCCACAGGCTGATCAGTCAGAGGAAAGGTAAACACACACATCTCTCAAACAGCAGTTGGTATAAGTGAGATACTGTCGGTGCCATTTATGATGCCAGTGCTGGAAACTCATTAAAGTCGGTGAGCGAGGGGGTTAAAGAGTTAATGGAAACAGTGGTGACATGTTGTTGAAGGGAGAGCTGACAGAGGTAGTGTCATCTCAAGCAGCACGTGTAGTGGAAGTAGAGCTGTGGCTGCAGAGAGGAACTGTAATGCAAGGTGACTAAACTGGAAGAATATTAAAATGACTTCTTCTCCTTCTCACTCATTAAAAAAAAAAATCCAGAATCTACTAATATGAAAATATTTTTCATTTCAAAAGTTGGACTGCTGGACACAAGACGTCTCCTACTTTAATTTCATTTTTGTGCACTGGAGGCTTGAAGTTTCTAACATCACACTTGTGTGAAAGATGAATATTGGACCGTGATTGGCTTCAAACTAGTTGAGATGTCACAAATCGTGTGTGTTGTTACATGTAAACTGAGATTTAAGACAAAGACAGATAAACTTTCCTCTTTCAGCAGCTACGTGTAAAAAAAGTCTATTTTGGGTTGTTTTTAAAATGTGTGACATCAGAACCAATAACCAACACCAAGAAACATTGATTGGAACATCACTTTGGAGAAATAAAAACATGTGTTCATCCATTCATTTCCATTTAAATTTAACTGTTCAATGCGTTGGTGTTGAATAAACAACTCTGCCGACAAATAAAGTCTGAAGGTTCCTGATGTCAAATCAGAAAACCAAAGAAGAAAACAAGTGTAAGAGCGCTGCTGCTGCTGCTGCTGCTGCTGCTACAGACACATTTTGGCGCATAATAATATGTATTGGAGTTCAATATTCAGCCTTGAATAGAACCAAGTATGACTGCATAGTTTTAAATTTCCAAAAATACGGGATTGACTTCATTATTGGCAAAGAAATGATGTAACCATGGTAGAAGGGTTTCAGTGGAAAGCAACTAAAACACAATTCTGTAGAAGAGGCAGATTAATAATAGTGTGAATGAGCGCTTTCTGCTCTTGTGCTTTTTCTTACCTCCGCAGGTGTTTGAAGAGGATTTGCATTGTGTCGTGGTTGGGTTTTGGCAACTTCTTGATTAAGTCTTTGATTGAATTCAGTCGCTGCTTGTAGTCGGAGCATTCTGAAAGCAGAGAGACAGGCGGCGTGTCAGCGGAAGAACGTGTTGACAGCACCATCTTGTGGCCGACATTAGGGACAAAAATCACGCATGAAGAGAAACTTCCACAGATCATCATGTTATTGGTAAATACCTTGTCACATACTGAACAGAATGAACCCAGTTACTCACTAATGGCGTTAACAAAGTCATTGAAGGATCCGTATGAGAAGAGCGGCTCGGGAAGCTCCCTGAAGAACATCTTGAGAGCTCCGGTGGTGACGTGGATATCCTCCCACTTACTGTCGTTCAGATCCACTTTCTCATCTGATGGGAGGGAAGGGATCGGTGTTTTACTACAACAAAACTTATCTGAGACATTTGAACCATCCCGTCACAGAGCAGAGAGGTATTGAAGCCTCACCGTGATTCACAGCGAAGCGCAGCTTCTGTATCACTGCCAGGTTCCCGCTCACTCTGTACAAGCCGTCAATACTGAGACCTGCAGGATGAGGATGAGGATGAGAAGGTGGGCAGACGGAGACATGAAAAGTGACCTCAAACAAACAGTCCTGAACAAAGGCAAGACTGATCAATGCTTTTGCACCGCCTCAAGTCTACCTCAAGTCTTTTCTTACACTTGAACACTACACACACACACACACACAAACTACTGAAAACATGTTTAAATTTTTTCATTTCCACCACAACATACTGAAAATAAATCTGATAGAAAGTTGCAACAAGCGCTGTAAAAATGGAAAAGACTGGAAGCTAAATACAAACTGCACTATACGGGTGAAATCACTAATTCACCAAACTGAAGAGCCTCACACAGACTGTCTGTGCTGTCAGTTGAAGGTACTGAATTCATAAGGACTGACTAGAGCTGACAGCGATGGAGACGCTGCTAAAACTATACATGAAGACACGTCATGTATGCTGAACGACGGCCAAACCACGTCTGTTGGCAAACTTGGTGTGTCTCCACTGTTTTCGGTCGTCATTATACTTCATTAGAGAGTTGAACTCCATCTGCTGAGGTTCTGTTCAGAACTCTTGGAAAAAAAGCTACTGAGCTAAGATTAGTTTTGTTAAAACCTCATCACAGGAGTATTTGGGGATTTACATAACAATGTTAGTGTTGGTTTTTGTACTTTTTGTGACTGTAAATTTAGCTGAAAATGATCTGATACAGATGTAAAAAATAAAATGTTCAGCACAGTGAGTCAGTAGCTGCTCTTATAGGTGTGGCTCAACTTTGGTTGAATGTTTACTGGAAGACTGCTGAAATCCACAGAATAAGAAGCTGTAAATTTGCTGTAGTGCTTCTGGTTTAGACTTCTTCTGAAATGAACAACCATCTACAGACTTTAACATGCTGTATTACTAAACAGGAAACAGTCAGAAGGCACCATTAAGCCCTGTTCATGGCTGCCACATCCATGTGGCAGTGATGTAAATTTCGTCATCTGCTCATGTCTACAAACTCTGGAACTCTTCAATAGTAATGAAGTTTAGACAAATGAAATCTGTTTTATATAGTGAATTAACCTTTGTAAACATTCCAACCTCCCTTCATTCTGAAACTTTACAAGACTTGATGCAGATGTACAAAATGTTTCAAAAACCAAAAACACAAGAGTTTTTTTTTTTTTTAATCAAACAAAAGTCAATTTGCTGCCACATTTTACTGCAGTTTAAACTGGTTTAGACTGGTTTAGACCGGCTGATCGCTCTTATTCATTTTGAATGACTGTATCAACATGTTCACATCCCTGTTTATGTTTGAGTGACAGTTTAATAAGAAATGAAATGAGGGCCGGGGCACGCTGATCGTACCTGTGTTCTCCACATGGTCGATGCACATTTTGACGAAGTTGGGCACTGATGTGTTCTCCCGCTGGCACAGACTGGTCAGACTGCAGCCAAACACCTGATCTGAAAATTGGCAAACACACCGTTCATGTCTAACTTTCATCTGTCCAGTGGAAGGTGACTGAGGAGGACGCGCTGGCACTCTCATAACAGCAGCGTCTGTCATGTCATGTAGAGCTACGACTGTGGCCCCGGCGGGGTTGGGGAGTGTACCTTTGATGTAACCCTTGTCTCTGACAGCCTGATAGGTGGGTCGACGTGTCAGGAACTTCTTCAGCTTCAACCTGGTTTTCTTCTGGTCTGATGAGTCCATGCTCACTGAGGTCTTCATCGCTGAGGGGAACAGGCGGGATTACAAGTGTGTTACTTTAAAGACGCTAATAATTAGAACAGATTTTTATGTTTGCAGGGATGTTATAGCAGTCAGCTGCTCTCACCTCTGTTCTTCTTGGAGTCCCGGTGGTCTTTCTCTTTGTCTTGTTTCTCAGCGCCTGGAGACTCAGGCATGTCTTCCTCTATGGCCTCATCTGACTCCCAGGCCTGCACATGATGAAACACATGCATGTGCTTTTAAATACAAGTCAGATTTAAGTCAGCTGTGACTAACTTTAGACTTGAAGCCCACACACTCCCATCCATATTCAGCTACTTCTGCAACAAAGTTTAACAGTGTAGGTGCGATCGTATCGTCATACAGAAGAAAGAGGCACCTACTCAAAATTAAACCCTGATGAAAGTCAACGGAAAGAGTTTTAAAATACGACCGCGTCCACTCACGTGTGTGTTGATGGTCTCCGTGAGGGCCCGGTACCAGTCGTTTATGACGCTGTCGATCTCTGACTGGATCAGCAGCTCTGTCCCCTGACGGGTCTTCAGCTGGGAAAGGAAAAAACGTAAAAAAAAAAGTCAGAATTGCATAACTCGTGTTTTGGACAAAACAACCCCCCTTTTAAACTCGACATGTCTGTTACCTCGATCACGTGCTTCTTGCTCGACTTGTCCTTGGAGGCCCATTCCACCGAACCGCCGCGCAGATCAACCGTGAACTCCGGCTTCGATTGGTTGCTGCCAAACTTCTGAAACAAAGTCAGGGGCGCGGCGTGAGAGACGGCGTCTGACTGATCTATCATCTGGATCATAGGAGTGTGTTGTTTTATGAACATTTTTAAAAATGAATCAGAGGAACGTGTTTGTGTTAAAAAACGAGGAACCACATGAACGGTTTGAATCCAAAATGTTGTGTAACTATTCAAGATACACAACATTCCTTAGTGTTTAAACACACAGATACTAAAACTGCAATGACTGATGGAGCAGATGTTATTATTCTTAGTATTATGTTAGAAGGGCAAAAAAGGGTTAGTTCTGTTATTAATGTTGTGCATATTAATCAGGGCTGCAACAAAAGATTATTTTCTATATCCGCTAATCTGTCGCATATTTTTTCAGTGAATCGATTAATTGTTTGGTCCATGAAATGTCAGAAACTAGTGAAAACGCTGTTATAACTGCCTAAAGCCCAAACTGACATACAGTTTTCAAATGTGACTGTTTTGTCCGACCAACAGTTCAGAACCCTGAAATATTCTGATCATCTTTTTTGCTTTTATTCTTTTTAAATTGTTTGACATCAAAACCCAGTCATTCAATGACTTTTAATCTTGTTATATTAAAAAAAACAAAAACAAGAAGAAACTGTGCGATTTTTTGTTTTCACTTTTAATTTTTGCCAGTACTGCGCCTGACTCTAATATGATGTAATGTGAGCTTTTTAGTGGGGCGCAGGTCTCATGCAAGAACATTTTTTTTTGTTTTCTAATCCTAAAAATCTCTCACTTTTTCTGTGAGGTTCGCTTGTACGAGTGTTCCAGGTCAAAATCTCCTCATACATTTCTTGTTTCAACCTGCTGAATTCCTCGTGTTCATGAGGTGACGTTTTAGCATTATAGACGCCTGTCCAGCTCTGTGTTTCACTCATAACCATTTCAGCAGTGGCAGTGGTCCTATAAGGGGACGACCACCCCAAAAAAATAAACATATGGCTACAGCTGTCAATGACCGGCTGTCAAACTGCTCCGTGACCATAAAGTAGGCTCGAGAGGATGCGGCAGTCAGATATCAGCGTGAGGAAACAAGCTACATTAGAGGTGATGTTAACACTGTCAGGTGCAACAGAAGATGTTCACCTAGACAGAGACGCAGACACACACAGACCCTGAGGCAGCTGTCAGACAGAGAATTTTCCAAACGACTGAACTGTGTAAGCTGTCATGTCAATCACAAAATAGACAAAACAAACAAAAACCTCGGTGTCAAACTTCTCAGTTGATTGTTGAACAGAATATTAATTACACATTTACTTTTATTGTATACTTATTTTTCTGTTACCTGATTTTTTTTAACATATTTTAACTTTTATACTTAAATAAGACATTTTAATAACAAACAAGGGTTTTCTTCTTGTGGAGAGAACCTGACTGTCTGTACGTGACTGCAACAGCAGGTCAGGTCTGGATCGAATTTTGTTCGTGCCAAAGAGAAAATTCTAAGTATAAGAAAACTGTTGAATGCAACGAGTCCTCCTGAATCATTCGTCTGTGCTACTTTAGAGCAAATCTGACTGTACAAGTGGTTATTGCGTGAGGCCTGATGTTATTACCCCTGTGCTTGTTTTTCAACCTGGCTGGTAAGAATAAAACACAGACTTTTTATGTTACTCATTTTCTTGCCAAATCAAGAAAGAATTTGATTTCACAAACTTTCAAAGGGTTTTCGAGGCCCGATTTAATGTTTCCATCCAACTTCAAATCCAAGATCCACACGCACACACATACTAGTCTCCGAGTTAGCCAAAGCAGGAGTGAATGAGAGACAGTCAGGAGCAGCAACACATGCAGAGAGAGAGAGAGGGGACATACAGCGGCGGCCTGCACAGGCCGACAGTTCACATAGGAGACAGCAGGACGGGGCTTGACTGAACGCTTCCAGTTGCTAAGAAGAGTGAGGAGCAGCTCTGGGATGGAGCCGCTGCGGTAGTAAGACTTCAAGGAGGAAAGGAGGAGAGGAAAGGAGGAGAGGAGGAAAGGAGGAGAGGAGAGGAAAGAAGAGGAGTGGAGTGGAGAGGAGAGGAGAGAGCAATAAACAGAGGATGACAAATTCACAGCACAGGCGGTGATGAATACAAAAAGACTATGCAGAAATAAGGAAGAGAGAAATAACAGAGATGAATGGAATGCTAAAAAAAAAAAAAGCTCAGAAACTTGACAGAAACATGAGGGCTGATGGGATACGTACCCAGCTAGTGCTGCCACCCTGACCCTTTGCAAAGAGCAGGGAGGAACCCTGCAGCACCGTCCACGAAGACGTCCAGTTCTTCCTGCACGTCACAATAAAACAGAGACATTATGAGTCTCAGATGTCTGAACACACAAACACTGAGCTTAATGCAGACTAATTAAACTCCCACCTGACTTTCTTTCCATTCTCTGTGATTTTGGTGACATTGAGGACTCCACACTTCTCTGAGGGCTGTGGAGGAAGACACAGTGGCAGATAAGAACCTGCTAGAACACATACATTATACACACACACACACACACACACACACACAGGCTGAAGCTTGAGAAGCAAATGGGATAATGTTGGTGGCTGTGTTGCCTCTGATGTTATGTCTAAATATCACCAGCAGAGGGCGACCTAAAACTGCTGCAAAGTGACAAAATTGCTGCATTTCTGCTGGTAGAATTTTTTTTTTTTTTTTGGGGCATGCATGTGATGCAGTTAGATATAAGATGTGGCATGCAGCAGATGAGAGGAAAGTGAATGTAGCAGAGTTTAAGAAGTTAAGAAGAAAAGATGTATTTGTGTGAGATGGATGCAGGTGCAGTGCAGGCTGGGATACTAACGGTTGAGGGGTGCTTAGGAGATGAGGGGCAGGAGTCAGAGTCTGGAGAGCTCTGCTTGGGCGCCGGAGCACACTCCTACCAACAAGAGGCACGACATGATGAGTCTCTAGTAACTACAAAGCTAACTACAAGTCACATGAAGACAGTCGGGTGTGAGGTTAGTGAGGAGCAGAAAATGGATCAGGAACCTGCGGTGGAATCAGAAGGTTGAAGTTGCGTGTTAAGGATTTAAGGGGGGAGAGGCATGTTAGGATTTGGGTTTGGATTGCAGAGAGAAGATGCTTTTTACATCTCTGAGTCCAGCATGTTTATTCAGCGATATTCATGTCCCCCAGTCTATGCAGTCATATTTGATTGAGTGAACGCCAGGCTTTGATTGTCGTGATTGGTGATTGGATCTTACACAGCTACATAACACAGCTTTCTAGAGGACGTACGGGCGGCGAATCAGAACAGATCATGTTTGGATTAGAGCAGGAGCCGGAGACGAGAGGCTCTGTGTGGTACCAACTTTGTCGCGGTAAAGAGAGAGACGGAATCTCCTTTTGGGCGGGTCGGAAGCGAACCGCCAGAGTTTGAAAGAGAACTGCAACGAAACCACCAGAGCATCAGGCTCCAGTATGCAGTATGTTCTCTTCCATCTTTAAAACTACAACAATCGACTGGAGAGTTATCAACCTTTTAACAGTTCATGTCTCGGTTAGATTTGCAGCCACTAAAGTTGAACACATTAAAGAGTAAAAACAAAGTCGAAAACAATACATTAAAAGGAGCACTCCACTGATTTTTATTCATTTATCAAAGTCAATTTGCTAATCATGAGGAGCACTACCCAAAAGTTGAATAATGTCTTCTCTGAAGGAGTTTTCCAAAGTCTTTTTTAATAGATAGAAGCCTGGATTACAAGCTGAAGACAGTTTGCAGCCCGGCAGGTGTGATGGAGAAAGAAAGTGGTCTTGAATTACTTTGTGTGGACAAATTAACAGAGCATAGCATTAAACTGACAGGTGACATTTTTACATATCGTTGGGTCCAAAAGTCTGAGAGCACATTGAAAATCTAAAATTTTCATGTAAACCTGGAAATAATCTGAAAGTTTGAGGATTCAGAAACGTTTAAAAACACAACAAGATATGACATCAATCTAATTCAAGCTCATTTGTGACAGTGAACAATTTAACTCCTTTGTACAAAAGGTCAGATTTCCTTCAGTTGTACCCTTCCATTGAAGCATGCATTCAGGTGAAACTGATCTACTCATCAGAGGCTCGTTCAAGTAACTCAACCTGCAGCCAGTGTTCATCTGTTAGAAATGTGGCTGTGCCTCAAGTTTCCAGCAGATCGTTGCTTACTAAGTAGCATTGTGATTGTGGGAAACGTGGCATCAGAACTAAGTGAAAGTGTCAGAAGTCAAATTGTTATTCTAAGCAAGGCTTAACTTCAAATCATGGCTAGACTAAAGGTTTCTAAAGGGGGGTGTGTGTGTGGAACTCTAAAACACTTTGCAGAAACTGGATCAGTTGTATCCAGAGCACAATCGGGCAGAACAAAAGTAACCACATCATCATGGATCAATACATCAAGCTTAGTTCACTGACACAGAATTTGCTAAATAAAGAATGCAAGACTCTAATCAGCAAAAGTACTGTCAAAAGAAGGCTGTGTTGTAGTGGTCTCAGAGGACGAGTAGCAGTTTCTAAACCACTTCTCAGGAGGAGAAACAAGGCCAAACACTTGGGGTGGGCTAAGAAATACCAGTATTTCACAGTGGATGACTGGAAAAAAGTCCTGTTTACTGATGAATCCAAGTTTGAGAGTTATGGCAGTAACAGAAGGGTGTATGTAAGGAGTCCTTTATCAAACCGACACTGAAACATGGTGGTGGGAATATTCAAGTCTGGGGTTGTTATTGTGGTTGACTGACTACATCCTGACTAAGGAGAAGTACCACGCCATTCTTAAGAGGCATGCTGTGGGATAATGACTCTAAACACACCTTGTTGACACCTTTAACTAGTTGAAGACCAGAGAAGACCAAGGAGTCCTGACTGTCATCGACTTTCCTCCACAGTCACCTGACCTCAACCACACTGAACATGTACAGGGGCACTTGACGACTGAGAAAGCAGAGCATTGTGTGGCATCACAAGAAGCTCTCTGGAACATTGTCAAATCATGCTGGGAAAACATGGGTCACCAGTTTTTGCACAAATGAGTAAATGCTGTCATTAAAGTAAAAGGGGGACAAAGATTCACTCAAATTGTTAAGTTGATTATCATTTGTATTGAAAAAAATAGTATTACATTTGAAAGAAATACAAAATTAAAGTATCTTGACTTGACTCAGACTTTTGGACCTCAGTCTATTTTGGGGATTAGGGATGTATAGGATTAAAATCCCAAATATATTCACCTTCATCTGTCTAAAATCAAAACCAAATTGCATTAAATCCACACATCTTATTCTGATTGTCTATGGGCAACAAATCTAATCAAACTGCTGCTTTGTGAGAACAAATTGTACACAAATCAGTTGTTTTTCCTCCATGACACCTGCCTTGGCTGATACTAACAAAAAGACGGGACTGGCTGCATTATGGGAAATGTAGGATCCAGTGTTTTTGGATTTGGACTTCAGATTAGGGACTAAAAGTCAGGATATCATGGCCTCTTCTGCATCCAATTTGAACATTCTTTTTTTAAATATGTCCCTCTTGTGAGACTTCATGTCTGTTGTAACAGATTATCTACACATTGACAGTCTTCTGAAGTAGGGGAACAACCCTACACCCTGAATGTACAGAGAAAATAGCTGCAACACACCAAAACCACATGTTGTATTCTTTAAACGCTCAACATTCACAACAACCTGTTCATACAAAACAAAAGGTAGTAAACATACTTTTTCCTCAACATTCCCAAATAAGACACAGATTAAGTCTTGTGAAAGTCACATTAGTTCTGAGAGATTACACTTGCTGCCAATGAGACAGGTAGCGGAAAGGCTACAGGAAAACCTGTCAATAAACCTGCAACAACCGGATCACCTATCACACCCAACAGTCTGTAATCACATTTTAGTTCTCAGCTTGGTAATTTTTGATAACTCCCTGTGGAGGTCCTCACGGTGTCCTACCTTATCGTTGAGATCTAAGACGTAGGTGCTGTGTCTCCACTTGGTGAGGACGATGGGGTCCTGCTGCTTCCTCTCTAGACTGCGACTCTTGGGGACCTCGCCGGACTGAGGGGAGATGTTGTACTGCAGAGAGAGAGAGAGAGATGAGAGTGAAGTTCAGATACCAGAGTTATTCTAGCAGATCCTTCTCCGTCTTCTCCTCCGCTCTCCTCCTACCTCTCCTTTTACCGTCCACAGCACCATTGGAGAGAGAGACCTCATCAGTGAGGCGCACAGACTGTGTCCATGTCTGCGCTACCGTCCATTCACTCAGAGAATGGAGGAGTCTATTCTGATCTGTTCTAAAGCCTCCAGATTAGGGAGAAAGAGACACTAATAGTGTGTCACCTAGAGTTCAACACAAACTTGGCTGTGCTGTGTGAGCTCCTCAGACATTCATCCACTTACATTAACAAGACTGGACTTAAGACTACACGCCAAGAGGAGGAGTCACATAAAAAGTGTGTTACTGGTAGTGTTTGGTTATGTAACATGAGAAGATTTTCCTTTTTCCAAGTGCAGGAGATTACTTTAAAGGGGGATGTCAGAAGACAAAAATCACATGGACAGATAATGTTCAATAAGCTTATCTTACCTTGGGCAGTTCCCATTCTGACCTGGATCCATCAGCGCTGTAATAGTAGGGCCGGCCCTGTTCATCCACATGCTTTATCCACTGTCAACACAAACACTCAGTCAGTTTCCAGGAAAAGCAAAAAAACAAGCTTACGTGGATGAAATAGGGAGTGACATGGAGAAGCAGACAGAGTTATATGTGTTATAACGGACTGCACCTTTTCCTGTGTGTATTCAGAGACGTAGAGAGTGTGTCCGTGCTCATCCAGCTCCTCCGACCAGCCTCTAGGGGGCGATCCGTACTGGCTGTCAGACTGACTGGAGTGGGTGCTGTGGCAGTTCTCCTCTGAGGACAGTGGCTGAGGAGGACAAAAAGGTGAAGACAAGAGACAGGGCTTAATGAATACAGTTTTTTTTTTTTTAAATCAGGAAGACATCACAACCCTGTTGAAAAATCACAAACATGAAAATATTATTTTCTCAGAACTACAGCTCCTTAAGGTTTTACATACAAATCTACAATAAATACTATGCATTCTTCTACAATAGATTAAAGGAATAGTTAGACATTTAGGTAAATATGCTAAGTTGTTTTCCTGCCAGCAATACTGTATCTGCAAGCTAAATATGAAGCTAAGGTCAGCAGCCTGTTAGCTTAGTTAAGCATAAAAACTGGAAAAGGGGGGAAACTGCTAGCTTGGCTCTGTCCAAAGGTAAAAAAAAACACCTGTAAGGCTCACTAGTCAACATGTTGTTTCTGGTTTGTTTAATCTGTGACCTCAGTGTAAAGAAGACAGGTTGTGGTTTTACAGGGGTTGTGTTTATGTGCTGGCCTATTTCTTTGCTGGGTGCAAAGGATTAAACAAACAAGAAACCATCACAAATTTCCCAGAGCTCATGGTGGCCGATAAAAACCTCTTGTTTTGACCGATCAACTGTCCAAAACCCAAAGATATATATATATATATATATATATATATATATATATATATATATATATATATATATATATATATATATATATATATATGATTTATACTGATATAACGTAGAGAAAAGCAGAGCTGGAGCCAGAGGATGCTCATTTTTACTTCCGAAATTATGTAAATGATTAAGAAAGCAAGCAAGCAAAACTTTATTTATGCAGCCAAGTGGAAGCACAATGTGCTTCACAGAGTGTGAGCTACCACAGAAGCTGCTGCCACAAAAACTATGTGGATAGTCTACAAGATAAAACATTAGACATAAGTAAACACAAATCAAACAAACATAAATAATATACGCAAGTTAAAAACCATTTTAAAAATGTAGGAATAAAATAAATTCATAATTAAGACCAGGAAAGCAGACTGCTGAAAGTACAGCTAAAAAGGAATGTTTTCTGTTCAGTTTTAAAAGCACACCTAACATGATTGGGTGGGATGTTCCAGCTGCTTGGAGCGTAACCGTTAAAAGCAGTTTCACCAATATGTGTGGTCACCTGAGGAAGAACCAGACGGTCTGTTCCAGATGACCTGAGGGGGTCTAGCTGGTTCATAGCTCACAAGCATGTCAGAGAGATATTAGGGTGCCAGAACATATTGGAGTGTCCCCCACCCAATGACCCCAACGGGTGGTGCTACCTATCCTCCCAACACACCATAGGGACTGAAAATAGAGGACAATGTTTTTGGTGAGCAGTCAGTGCCTCTGTGGTTTGGATAAAGGTTATTACTCTTATACAGGTCATTGCAAGTCCAGAAATAGTCTATTTATTCTTACATTTATTCTTAGAGGGAATCGGGTCTGATATTATACAGCACTTTCCAAGGCTCTGAATAGTGTTAGTTAGTGTCTCATAGTGCTGTTAGAGCTTAACTGACTGCTAAGTCTAATATCATTTGTACCCACATGAGCAATAATAGCTTGGACATTTGGTTGGATGTCAGTAAGAACAGGGATGAGTTTAATCATCTCCAGAATTTTGGAACCAGACCAGCAGCGTGTAATTCCATTTGGAAATTCCACAAAGCTGATGATGGAGTTCCCAAATAAGAGAAACTGTGGTTCTCCGTCTGCACAGTCTCTATTATAGACAGTTCACTGCAGTCCTATCAAGATTAACCAACTGTCAATGTTGTTGATTCATTTTCTGTGGACTGAATGACTGTTTTTAGCACTAATAAAATAACATCACTTCACATAACATAATATAATGGAGCCATCCTTACTCCCCTGACATAACACTGCAATAAACCAAACCACCACATGAGGGCAGTGTTGGATAGTTAGGCAGGAAATGACAACCTGACAGGAAACCATGACTTCCTCATATCAAAGGCATTCTTGTCTCCCTACCTTCAGTAACCACATTAAACATTTTAAAAGTCCTTTGAGGTCCACCACATCTCTACCACAACCTGTTTATATAAAAAGAGTCACTTTCCAGACTCTTCATATCCTCAGCTGTGGCTTCTACTCACACTTGTTCTCACATCCAAACCAAATACTTGTTTTTAGCATACGGTCACACCCACTGTTTGTTTCCTGTGGGCCAAACAGGAGAGGAAAAGGTGTTGTTGTTTTGGTTTTGTGTACGCTTTTGTTCATGTTGATGCAGCCCAATGAGAAGCCAAATTAAGGCTGCATTTACACCACCATCCAGCAATGCGGAACCTTCCGGTGACTTTGCGGCAGAGGTGTGGGTGTGTTTGTTTGTGCTTTAGAATGTGATCGCCATGAAACAATCAGAAAATGACGTTTTAATTATTTATCTGGTTCGCTGCTCTGTTCTCGATAACGCAGCTTCCTCTCTTCGTTCGCTCTCTAGTTCGCTCAAAACACCGTTTCTCTCTCTGTCTTTAGTAGTCACATGGTAGTCACAGAAGTCACATGGTCTCACATATGTACACAACGCAAGACCACACATGACTTGAGCCTCCCTCACCTCACTCTCCGCTGTGCCCTGGCTGTCCCCCCGGATGCTGCTGCTGGTGCTGCCGCTGGTGTCCCGGGTTCGGGGTGGTTTCCAGGTGCGCTCTCCGGTCGCCCGGTTGTAGTAGAAATGCCTGCCGCTCAGGTCTTTGTGGGTCTCCCAGTCGCCCAGGATGTGGAGAGGAGAGCCTGAGGGGACGGGCGGCAGGCTGGACTGAGAGATCTTCAGCTCCTGGAGGTTCGTGTAGACCGGCGAGTCGGACCGGCCTTGAACTGTAGGCGATGTTGTCTGGCGGGAGGAAAAGGAGGCAAGGAGAGAGGAGGTCAGATCAGGACTGACTAAACAAATCAATGCTTTTGTGGAAGACTTTATTTATGATCTGAAAATGTTAAAGCCGATATCTCCTGTCCTCTCTAGAGACTTTATGTCCTTATGTTACCCATCTGACATTCACCTCTTAAAATTCAATATGCAAATGCGAAGAAACAGACGTGCTGCAAAAAAAACAAACAAAAAAAACACTCAACTTCTCTTTCTAGAAATATGAAGGTGAGGTATGAAGAGGAAAGAGGAAGGCAGCAACTGACAATCTGCGCTGCAGGATACAGCTGCTGATCAAATCAAATGCCACATGTGGTTTGCAGACACTTAAAACCGTATCAGTCTGATTCAAATCCAGATAGACTCAGCAGCACAGTTACATAATCATGTGTCAAACACTGTGCACATAAAGGGCTACTGGTGTTAGCATGCAAGCTATACTTTATATAGCACTTTTCAACACATAAGTGACTCAGGCTTTATATGAGGAATAAAAGACACATATCAATTTTAGTTTTCAACAGCCAGCAGTCTCTGCTCTGAAGATTTGAGGCTCCTGCTCGAGGTCAAAACAAACTCCTTTAAATACAGAGGGCCTGGACAATGTAATGTCTTGTATGTCAAGTAAAATTTAAAGCCAATCCTCTAAGTGATAGGAAGACAACGGAGAGGATAACACTGGAATCACATGTGATATATGTATAAGTGATTATTCAGAGCCTCACTGCAGAGTCCTGGATCAGTTTGAGTCCAGGTTTGTTAATGCAGGTGGACCAGGTGTTACAGAAGTGACGCGGTTTGCTTCGTCAAAATCCTCAGGCTGAACGAAGGGTCTGATTTTTGCAATGATCCTTTAAAAATGTAGGCTTTCAGATTTGTTTACACTGGATTTATCACTACATCCTTACAGTATGAGTGGTGAAACTCTTTCTAAACTCATTGATAAGTTGGCAGATAGAATGGGTATTTGGCTTGAGGATATTTTCGACAGGGTTTGAACCTCACACTTCTCTGTCACAGAACAGGCTATCCTCTTAGCAACCGTGTTGCCATAAATAATGTTGGGTAAATATTGACTAAAAAAAAGAAAGAAGTTAGTTGAGATAAAGAAGATAAGAATGGGGAAATGAGCAAAAGTAGGAATTATGTAGAGAAAAGATGAGCGAAGAGGAAGCAGAAGAGGAGGTGAGATACAGCGAATAAATAGTTACAGTCAAGTGTTGATAAGGTCAGAAGAAGAAAGCTACTAACTAATGAACAACATGTTTTGTGTTGAGACCGTGGACCAAAATCTACTCAAGTTATTACACATTATAACTTCAAGGTGGTGACTTCTGAGTATAGTTGACTGACTGGCGGCCGTTTTCTACTAACTACAATCAACACATTACTTAACTTAATCACCAATGTGGCCCTACAGTGTCAATGCGGACACACTTCAAAGATGTGTTCTTTGAGACTCAAAAACTTGGCAGCATCCGAAGGTCACTCAACAAAAGCCAGAAAGCTAAGTTTCCATGGCTACGGCTCAGAGCATTCAACGTTTGTTCTGAATGCTTCTGAAAAATATTTGGGGTTTTTTTTTTTTTTGGAGCGGTGCTGAGTCTCCGAGAGCGATGCCAGCAAACATTCTGCAAACGCAGAGTGGATAAATGCCCGAACAGTAAAAGAATTAGATATCAGAGCATGTGCCAGCACCCCCCCCCTTCTACACCCCCCCTCCCCTTCTGTTTGTTACAGGTGAGGAATGTGAGGGGGAATGCACTTCAGTCGGAGGGTTTGAACTGTTTTCAGGACACAGATGGGACTTCCTGCCGTTCTTGGAATAACAGCAATATTTTTCACATAAATTATTATTTAATATCCTGCACACATGCTGGAGCGGAGGAAAGGGTTCAGCGGCGTCCTGCTGTTTTCGGTTAGATTTGCCCCGCTGTTTCTCAGTTTCAATCCAATAGACAGCAAGTGCTCGAGCATTGGAGGCGAACCGCTGAGAGATGACACGACCAGAATGGAGCCAGCGTGCTGCAGCTTTAATTGGGTTTTTTAACGGGAATAATGTGGTAATGATCAAGTAAATGCAGATGATTGAGTGTGGCCCGGGAGCCAGGCTGGGGTCAAATCCATTTAAATTCCACTCAGGCCAGACAAACCAAACTGTATGAGGGAGGAGGAGGGAGGAGGTGGGAGGAGGGGGGAGGGGGGGGGAGTAATTAACTAGCTGCAACGTCCATTTTGACAAAAGTTTAACCAAAACATTTCCCTGTGGTCTCAATTTTCATTCAGATAGTCATTTAACAATCATTCTTGGACAGTGCGGAGTGTGCACACAGTGTATTACTGTGCAGAGACACAACACAGGCCCGCTGCTGACATGCGCGCCGCACATTATTTAACCTCATATTATTCATGGCATTTCCACAGGGAGGACATCCAGAGCTGTAATTACAGTGGTACTTCAGCTATTTGGTGTTATATTTACATTAAGTTCACAGGAGACACGTTAAAAAACAGTCAATTCATACGCTTGATGACATTCAGGCCTCTACGGAGACACAGAGGACGTTAAACACACACCGCTTTAAAAGACAAAGACATGCTGGAAACAACCATTTGTATGTAGTGTAGTCTGAACCGTGTCAAAAGGGAAAAAGTTCTGAGTGGCACGACTGGAACCTCGCCTCACATGCGTCCATGGTGTTACACTCAAGTTATACAACAAAAATGGTGAATGTACAGTAGCAGTCAAAAGTTTGGATCCTCGTTCTCTTGAATGAGAAAGCGTGGCCAAACGTTTGACTGGTACTGTAGCTGTGTGAAGAAGAGTTGAAGAGAAGAGTTCAAACGCCTCCTGTTTTCTCACCTCTGGACACCTGCTTGGTTTTTGTATGACGTGGGCGTGCTAGTCTGAAGTTGCAAAAAATTGTTTGACGCCGCCCCCCCTCCCCTCCCCTTATTCTCACAAGGAAATGTGTAGGTGTGGAGGGGGGGGTTTCACAACACTGTATCTGACGAGCTCTTAATTTTGGAACACATGAATAGACTGAGAAGAACCAATAATAGATTTTTGAGGCTAATAATGATATAAAAAAAAAAAATCTATGACATCATATCTGCTATTTGTTAACAATAAGCAGAGGTCTTAATGACTCCGATCCAAAACAACCACTGAAAAACCTACACAAAAAAGTTCATTTTCAGATTAAAAGACGGACAATTAAAGGACAATAAAAGAGATCATTAGAACCTAACTTGACTAGAAACCGAGATGAAGACCTAACATTAACACATACATTTGGTTATGACAGAATAGTGACTGCGCAGTCATTCTACAGTTGGTATATCAGCTAATCAGTGCTGTCTAGTGGACGAGACACAACAATGGAGTTTCTAAATGACATCGAACACATCCAGGGCATCTCTGTACTGACATTTCTTCATACTTCTCAAACCACATACACAGATGGATCTCTGATGAGCTAAAATCTGCAGATATTATCAGCCCTGTTCATGCATCATATATCATAAAGAGCTCTAGTGCTGAGCTCCTCTTTGGAAAAAAAAAAAAAAAAAGAGAGGAGACATGACTAACTGCTCCCTTGAAACTAAGCTGCAAACTCAAAATAGAAGTGATGTCAAGAGACAATGGGTGCCCTCTTTTGTAAAAAAAAAAAAAAGGACTGTTCTGTATCAGATGGGAAGAAAAGCCTTATGCAACGTGCACCATATGCTGAGAGATAGAAGTCCAACACTTTCCTAGAATAGCAGGAGACACAGCAGAGGCACTTTTCTAAATGTTTAATTGAACTCCACATCAAGTGTTTTACTGGCAGGCTGTGGTCTCATGCTACCTGCTAGTTTCTGACAGGCAAACTTTGGTGAGGATTGTTATTAATGCTACCTGGAATTCAATTTAACAAGTTTGCAGAGAACAAAGCTGATGGAAAGTTTCTGAAACTATAAATGGACGGTGGGAGGAAAAAAAAACGACACCAGAAAATTAATTGTTAAGGGATGTCAAGAAATCCATCTGTGTTGGCAAAAAGTTGAAACCTTTTTCTATATTAATCTGACACCAGACACAGAGCAAAGACTGGTGAGGAAAAAAAAAAAAAAAAAAGAAAAAAAAGTGAAAATATCACCGTTGAAGACAAAACATCTCGTCTTGTTTCAGTTCCCTCTCTGCCGGTCACCTTGTATCCAGGGCTGCACACAAACACCTCGTCGTCATCCTCCCCGGCTTTCCTGTAACCTCTGAATGTACTGAACGCGCGACGCATGGCGATGGATGTGCGACGGCCATCGAGTGGGACGCGAGACACGAGACACTGACCCCTGTGGCTTCACCTCCCTCAAACACAAACACAAACACACCCTCACTTCTCTCTCACTGCGTCAACAGAGCGGTTGAAGGTAGGAGGAAATTGGAGACAGCGATTGAGACAGAGGAGGGGGGGGGGGGGGGGGGAGAAAAAGGAGAACAAGATCATTCTACCTCTCGGCCGCATAAACACACAGAGTAGTACACAAACTCATCTGACAAAACAGGAAACAAGGCTGAAAAAGTCAGAGCTTCCTCTATCGGAGTGAATTTTAAGTCAAACCGGGCACTGACGGGCAAAGTGTTGACGGTGACGACGGCAGTTTGGACTGTAGGCCAGCCTCTATATTTAACTTGGCTGCTACCCTGAGACTCGGTGTGTGAAGGGAAGATAATACCACCGAGCTCTACTGGTGTGCTATTTCTTCGTCCAGCGCTCGTCTTTCACCTGGACAATTGAGAGCTGAGAAGAGTTGTTGTCCTTGTTTGAAGGGCTAACACAAATATACAGAGAGAGGAAGGAGGTCAGAAAGATAATACATGCAGAAAAAAATATAGTGATGGAATATGTTCGTAGTGTAAATCATTCAATCAATCATCAGTAGTGTCAGTACTGTTATATAAGTTCAACATTTCCCCCAAAACATTTTGCAATATGTGTTGTAATATACTGAAGATCTTTCAACATCACAGTATTTGTTTTTGACTCACTTTCGTTTTCCCTCCATCAGTCATAAACAAATCATAAGTCTACATTATGCACATACTTTCATATAGGTTTGTATTTCTGCATTTGACTGACTTGATACTGAATCAGACTTCTGCCAAAATATCAACGTGCAGACTTGAGATAAGGAGACTGTGTCTAAGTTATGACTGTGCTTCAATTCATTGTTAAGAATTGTGACCAAGATGTGCACTGAATGGGATAAATATAACAACAGTAAATGTCGCAGGAAACGTGAATTCAATTTAAAGTGTTCTTTAATTTTCTAATAATAAACAGCTATAAAAAAACATATACAAGATAAGAAAAGTAAGCGATATGTGCAACTGCTGCCTATAAAACTTAAAGCTGTAGTAACCAATATTTTTTTTATATATATATATATATATAAAAAGGATCAAATTGTGAATATTGGATTTACATTCACCAGGTGGCCAGAAAAACTACAAAAAATAGTGATGTTCCTCCGTATCTACTGAAAACTGCCAACATGTTCGCCATGTCAACTTTATGAGGTGATAATATACAAATATTATGTCAACAGTTCACTGCACTGCATCCACATCAAGTGGGATAAAAAACCCTCCATTCTCTGATGACTTTTTATGTATTAGTATAGCCTTCATTCACTACTCTGTTGTTTCTGTCTATGTGATGTAACAGCTGTAATACCAGCCAGCTGGAATATGTCTAATAAGCTAATGATATATTATCACATACCAACAAGCAACACATTCACAACCAAAACCAAATTCTTAGTCACTCTGGTAAGTGGAGATGAGTCCCACAATGCACTGCCAGAACCTTCTATGACTGCCTGATTGTAATCTCTCCTAACTGTTCTCACTGTATTCTCAGGCAGATTTCCTGGCTAGTTTTGAAGTGAATGAGATGTGGCACAGGGCTGGGAGGCAGGGGGGGATCGAGACCCGGGGTCTCTGACAGGTAATTAAAAATAGAAAGAACCAGAGGGGCGGGGAGAGACGGGAAGGATTGCTCATACAGCTCGGGGGGGGAGAGAGGTGTAAATGAGGGGATGGATGGAGTGAGTGAGATAAAGGGCAGGATTGAGGATAGAGAGAGAAAGAGAGAGGGAGAGAGAGAGAGAGAGAGATGTGCTGTTGAATACAAAACCGGTCTTCACAGCAGCAGCAGCCTGTCTGCACAGCTCTGATAAATGAGTTTCAGACTAGAGGCCGGTACAGTATAGAATCCACACAAACTGCATTAGAATGCATTATGCAGGTTGGAGAGTGTGTAGGCACACCCAGCGCAGGGGAAAAAAAAAAAAAAAAGAGTGATTAATTCAACTCACAGGTCTAATGGAGTATATGAAGGCAGAGGGGAACAGACGCGCAAGCACAAAAAAAAGAGAGGCAACTGATGAGAATCGCCTCGCTAATGGAGCCCGATGAGATTCTGCTCTGCTTGGTGGAACGCAGCTTACTGTAGCTCTTGTATTTATTGCCATGTTGGGAATACTACTCTGTGTTCCCCCCCCCCCTCCTCTTTCCTCCCCCCCCTCCTTTCATTCTATACAGCCTTTTCTGTCCCACTGTGCTTGTACAATCGCTAGAAAATGCCTGTGCCTCGCAGTGCGCTGTAAATTAAACCATAAATAATTCTGTGCGCAAAGAAGTGCAGGTCAGGGTGAGGGCAGTAGGGATGTTAGGCTTGTAGTTACGCCCAAGTGTCCACTAGGTGTCTCCCTCAGGTTGGGGGAGGGAGGACGAGGAGGGAAGGAGGAGGGGGGGCGGGAGGAGAGAGAGCAGGGGCGCTGGTGAGTGGGTGGGAGTCTCCATCGAATGGCCATGAGGAAAGTAGCGTGAGGGGGAGGGGTTTCTATCTGTGCACACATGGCAACCCGCTCTGCTGCGTCTCCACGCTGCACTTTGTAGACACTATTAGTTGTTTTGTGCAGCCGTTATAAAAGAGCAATACTCCGAACATGCACACTAGAGAGAAGCAGTTTAAATGCTCTGCTTTTTTTTCTTTTTTTTTTTTTTTCTTGGTCAGAGCTGCAATGTGATTCAGTCACCTTGTGCTGCAGCTGATTCAGAGCGTACCGATGCCAGGATCCTGACAGAGACGAAGAAAGCAGAACACATTAAATCAGTTCTCCAGACATCGTTCTGATCTGCTTGTACAATATGAAACTGCCAAAGCGCTTAAGGGTGCGGTATGCTTGAGAAAAAAAAAAAACAGCTAGGTTGTACGATGTGTCATCAAGTTCCTGATGGCTAAAGTCAAAAGGTGGAGTGGAGTGAGGGGGGGGGGGTGGATGGGTGCTGTCATTGGCTCCTCCTGGGTGCATCAATTTATGGCTTTTGCGTGATGAGTTGTACAAATGGGGGACGACAGCGCGTGCTTTCAGCAAGTCTCTCTACGAAGGAGTTCATGGTGTTTGACTCACTTGTGCACATGAGAGTTGACAAGTAGTGTGAAGAATGAGGGGAGAAAAAAAAAAAGAGAGTTTGAGAGGAAACAGTGCCTACCGTCACACCTCTGGCCAACTGGCTAGCTGCTGCATGAAGTGGGTGTGACTGTCTGTTTGTCTGTTCAGGAAGATAAAGCTGTCACCTCTGATCCTTGTTGGAAATGAGGGTTTTAGGTGAGCCAACAAGCGCTCTGTCGCCTTTAGATTTTCTGGATCCATTTGCTCTCTGGTCCTTGAGTAATAACATGGATTGATGAAGCTTCATGTAGTAACTGTGAGCCATAGCGGTGAGACAAATTGTCAGAGGATCTGAGGTTCTAACTGCCTTTAAAAGCAGGCTTGATTTTATGTTTCTTTATGAGCTGGCAACTGCAGCGCATATCTATATATATATATATATATATATATAGTAGATTTTCTTTTGCGTTCTCTTTGAAAGTTTCTGTTCAAATGTTAGTAAAGCCTTAAACAAACAGCTTACATAACGCATGTGGAAGCAGATCTAATCTAAACTTTCCCGCATTTCAAGTTAAAGGTCGCAGCCGCTTATAAATCAGAGCAGAAATGCAGGACTCCTTTGCTAGAAGTTAAAATGATTTATCCTGTGTTTACTTTAGAGGGTCTTTTCCCATCTTCAAGTCACAGATGGCGACGGCATCAATGTCACACCTCAGAGCGTGTTTTCATTCCGCACTATAACCGTGTTACATAATGCGATTGTGTAATTGAATTAGATGAAAGCAGGTTAAAAAGGAAGTGCGGTCGGGGTTTCGGTTGGAGAGGTGGCTGGTACGGCGGATGAGGGATCCGTGACCATGGCGACACTCAGCCAATGAGGCGGCCGTGCAGGGGGAGTGTTTGAAGATTGGCCGCGGGGGGTTAGGAGGGAGGGTGGAGGGGAGAGAGCGAGAGAGAGGGAGAGGGAGAGAGAGAGAGAGAGAGAGAGCACGCCACCTCCAAGCTGATGCATCAATCCACTCGGATCCCTGTGTTCTTTTGTCCTCAGTCCTCTCTCATCTTTCTCCGCTGACCTCTTCCCCACCTCTTTTCATCTCTCCTCGCTCTGCAAACACAACGCGCATCATCTCTGCCCTTTTTTTTTTTTCTCCTCCATCCGCTGCATCTTCCGATAATCACGCGCCGTACCTCTGACCGTTCTCTAGCTCCACTCTCCCTCCCTCTATCTCTCTCTCTCTCTGTCTCTCTCTCTCCCCCCTTCCAGCTTCCAGGCTCAGCCAACGCCCCGCTGCCTCCCCCCCCCCTGCTCCAGGAGGTATGATGATGATGATGATGGTTATGTCCATATGACCAGATTAACCTACATTTCCACCTCGCTGGGCGTCAGTCAGACCGTATTCACCCACTCCCCCATCATCACATTTGTGGCATTTCGCAAGCCAAAACCCCCCCCCCCACCTCTCTCTCTCTCTCTCTCTCTCTCTCTCTCTTCATGAGCAGAGAATGACACAGAAATGTATCAACATGCATGAGCGCAAGACAAGATAGTTTACAAGCACACACACACACACACACACAGCTCCTCATTTCCCTTAGCAACCAGTTTCAACCTTGCACTGCAGTTCAGAGAAGCACCTATATTCAGCTTGAGGAAAAAAAAAAAAAAGATTGAATAGTGAGTGTGGGCAGAAAAAAATGTTAATGGGATTCAAATATTGACTTTGCTCACAAAAGCAACTGCATGCATACTCTCACACATACGCAGGTCAGCAAAACATGACCAGGGTGTGTGAGTGAAGGCAAAAAAAAAAAAAAAGAAGAGAGACCCTGAGATGAAAGTGAGTCAGCATCTTTTCGCTCGACGTCGTCGGTATGACGACAGATACGTTCATTTCATGGATCAGAGGATTCGGGGGAGGCTCACAACCTGACAGAGACACGAGCAATTAACCTTTCGGTCCTGAGCTGATAGCGCTCGGGCTGAAATGTCAGTTTGTGTCTGTGGAAATACACCCGCTCGTGATAAACCTCTACTAGCTCAGTGGAGAATAACCGGTCTAATACACGCTGCTGCTGCTGCTGCTGCTGCTTCTTCTTCTGCTGCTTAGATACTGCAGACAAAGAAGCGTCAAGGCTGCAGAAAAAAAGGGCACTTTACCAGATTAGAGCACAAAAAAAAAAATGGTTTAATCGTGTTGAAAACAAGCTGCGATTGACAGCTGATTTAGTGGGGTTTTTTTGTGTTGCAATGATCTGTTTTACATCATTTCAGATGCATGTCAAATGCTTTTAGAAAACTCAGAGGTTTTGTTCGACAACTTCTTCTGTGTTCACGTCTTGTGTGCGAGTAACAGAAGGAGCCTCTCCAATCAGATTTTCCTCTTGAAATGTTAATGAGCGAAGGAGAGGATGGATTTTGAGGGCGAGATGGAGGGTCTGGGAGGGAGGGAGGTGGGGGGAAGCCTGCAGCCATGTTCAGTCTCTCATGTGCATATGGGGGACACTGTTGTTGGCCGAGAACCGGTCTTCTGTCGCCGGGGCCTCGGATTCTACAGCATGAGCTTAACTAGAGCGAGGGAATCAAACACTTCGTATCTGGGACAAGACGTCCATGGTTATTTTATAGGCACCCAATGGATCACAGGGTTTTGGCTTCTATTTGGGGCTAAACTCGAGTCGGGGAGCATGAAAGCAAACACCGGGCGAGCCAGAATGAGCCAGACATCTCCTTTTTAGTCCTGTTCCTCTCTTTAAACCATATGGAGACATTCCTGAGGTGTTTAAGAATGTGTGTGTGTGTGTGTGTCTGGGTGTGTATCTCAAATATCACCAGGTCTGAATGGGGCAGAGGAGCATACAGCTGCTAGGGGTGTGTGTGTGTGCGGGTGAGGATGTGCGCTTGCACAAGACAAAACGGAGAGAGTGTGTGTGTGTTTTTTTTTTGCATATGCCGCTCACTGTCAGTGTGTGTGATATGATTTGTGTAACGAGCCGCGCTGCTTGAAGAGACACCACCACCTGCGTCCCCTGCAGCAGCGCCTGGGCGTGCTTTGTCTCAGTGTGCCCCTGGTGTGTGTTTCTTTACTCTCTCTCTTTCTCTTTCTCTTTCTCTTTCTCAGTACAGTCATCAGATCTGTTCAGCCTGGACACACTTAGCTTCTAAGCTGGAGAAACACTGAGGAAAAAAAAAAAAAAAAAAAGAGTGTGTGGGTGAAAGAGAGACAAAGAGTGTGCACATGTGCATGCTGTGCGTATACTCCTACGTTCCTCTTCTCTGGAGGGGTCAAAGGTCGCAGATCCACGCAGCAGAAGTGACTCCTAGACTCACAGCAGTCTGTCCTCTCTCTCTGGGGTGTTGCACTCCCACCCCCCTCCTCCTCCTCCCCCTCCTCCTCCCTCTTTCTCTTCACTTTCTGCCAAACTCTGACCTCAGACACAACCACTTCTCTAAAAAGCTGTGTGCTGCGTGAACGGACAAACAGTCACCAGGCCAGCTTCTGTGCTTCTCTAAAGTGCGAGACGGACAGCCAGACAAGACATGAGGATGACAGAGCAGCATCGCAATCTGTTACCCCGCACAACCATCCAATAAAAAAAAAAAAAGAAAAAAAAAAAAGGGGAGAACAGGATGTGATGGATTTTTGCGTACGCTCCTGAGAGAGGACGGAGCGGGGGGAAAAAAGGGGCCCCGATAAATGAATCCTGGCTGCAGAAGTCAAACGACCTGCCAGCGCCCTGACAGCATCAATTTGTTCTGTTTAGCTGCGGACAGGTTTGAGGGGGAAAAAAAAAATATATATATATATATATATCGACGACGCGCCAAAGGAAAATTCAATTTCTTTAATGGAACCAGCATCAAATCTCTTTCTTATTACTCATTTCGAGTGGTCTTCGCCTGTACAAAGACTCAGTGTTCCAACTCGCTGCCATCGGGGGTTTTGCTCCCACTTGCAGGGCCAAAACAAACAGACGGTCTGTTCTGTGCTGACACCACTAAACATTACACATTTACAATCTGACACTCGGGGACAATGAAAACTTGGTTAATCAGTGCTGCTGCAGACTGTTCCGGTCAGTATTTTTTTTTCTTTCTTTCTTTATGCAGGCTCACAAACAAACAGAGCCGCTTACAGCAGTAACACCTCCTGGACATGAAAGGAGCAACACCCAGGCTTACATATGCGACGGACCTTTTACAGCTGGTGTCTGATCCGTTCACCCGTGGCTCCTCGCTATTAACAGAACAGAGCGCCACGGTATTTTAAGATCTTGTTTTGCTTCCACAGTTTGATTTCTTTCCATTTTTTTTTTTTTCTTGGTGGCAGGGAGCACGAGGCTGAAGCAGAGACTTAGCAGCATTCCTCCATGGCTGACAGCTGACAGCTAAGCCCCCCCCCCCCCCCCCCCCCCAGTTAATGACTAATCCTGCCCTAATGCCTGCAGCGTGATTGGTTCGAGCTAATTACACTAGCTCCCTTTCTCAGGCGCTGAGTGGCTGGTTGGACAGGAGGTGGGAAGGTGGGGGCGGAGGTAAAAGCGGTGCGGACCTGTACCTGGAGGCTTTGATTGTAAAGCTGAGGCGATTAGTTGATTAATTGATCAACAGGAAATTAATCTGCAGCTATTTTGATGATAGATTAATCGCTTTAAGTCATTTTTCCCAGCAGCGTGCCAAACATTTGATTCTTCCAACTTCTTCAATGTGACGGTTTGATGTTTTTATTACTTTTTTTTTGGAGTTTGGACTGTTTGTTTCAAGACATCACATTGGCCTCTAGTGAACAGTGATGATCATGTTTCATTATTTTCTGACATTTTACAGACTAAATTATTTATTCCGCAATCAAGGAGACAATCAGAAGATTAGTAGATGAATCAATGATAAAAAAAAAAACAGTTGCAGCCTGACGTCATGGTTCCACTCTGTTCTTACTATCAAAGACCTGACCTGGGATCTGAAACAGGCTGTGTAATTGGGACAGGTGTTCTACTCTATGGCTGCTATGACCTCAGACCTCTCACATGGATCCAAGCAGGCTCACTGATCACACAGTGCACTACACCCGTAAAAGTTTTCAGAGGCAAGAGACAGAGAAAAGTGATTCGTCTCTTTCTTGAAAAGCGCGTTGGCTTCAGGATCTACGGACATGTGAAAACCTCTACTGTAACAGACGGGGGTTCATGTTATACCAGCGCTAGCGTGGACACAGTCATCAAAAAGCAGCAGTGTTTCCGCTAGGTGTGGAGCATGGTGGAACAACATGAAGATCATGACATTGCAGTGACACTGGCAAGAAAAAAAACTGTCACACCACAGAGCAGCGGAGTGTGACTGGACTTTTACCAGAAGCTTACACCGCTCGACCCACAGTGTGAAATCAACCACTCATATGGTGGTCTTTAAAAGCAACGCTGGAATAACAACATGAGAAACAACAAGGCAGGTCTCCTTCCCTGCCAACTGACACTCTCACAGTGTGTTTCAGCTCAAGACAAGACTTCATATTTTTTAGAATAACATCACACTGGATATGATACATCTTTCTGTACCTTACTGAATACTTTGGCAGGCAACTCAAAACTACATCACTAAAGCGGGGACAGCTCATTATAACTTGGAAGCGGCTCGTACCGTCTAAAGACAAAACTCTCTGTCTTCAGTGCTGGTCTGGGAGGCAGCTGAATGTACTTTATAGTAGGTTATTAACATTCCCTCCAATCTTCCTGCTAATGTGCTGTGTTTATGTGGAAACACAGAGAGATACTCGAGAGGGTTTGTGAGCAGTGGAGGAGACAGGAGAGATCTCCGCTACAAAAACTCCCCCAATTCCTCTGAAATAGACGATAACATCTATAATAAAAAAAATATTTAAAATAAAAGAGATTATAGAGCATTCAAAAACATACAGCGAACAGGCTGTTTCATCTCAGATCTAACATTGTTTCCGGGCAGTAGGCGAGACCGATACATCACGTGGTCAAAAGTATGTGGACACCCAAACATTACACCCATATGTGCATGCATGGTTTTAATCTGTAACTGCAACAGCTTCAACAGAATATTGATCAACAGCAAGTTGCATAATAGATGACTCGTTTAATTTTTCCAAGGAAAAATGTCAAATGTTTGACTGTTCCAGGTTCTCAGATGTGAAAATGTTTTGGGTTTTGGACCGTTGGTTGGGACAGCAAGACATTTCAAGATGTTGCATTGCACTATGGGAAATTGTGATAGCTATCTAACACAGTTTAATCCATTAAATGAGGAAATAATCGGCAGATTCATCAATGATGAAAGTTGCAGCTTAGATAGAGGAACACTATTGTTTCAAATATTACTGTATGCTGCAGCATCAAGATTTGCCTTAATAGCGTCCACATACTTGTGGCCATATAATGCATATTTGCGCTGGGAACATAAGAGACTTCCACGCTCCATACTAGTCCAACCAGTGCAGGGACGCAGACTGTGACACAAACAGATCTGAGTCCAACAGTCTGATTCTTTTAACCTGTTGCATGTCATTCTGTTCATATTAGTGCATGTCAGTGTGTGTTCACTAACCTGACCCATGTATGAACTACTCCGCACAACAAACCTTAGAACACTCACAGTGCTGCACTTAGCGAGTGTTTCTTCTTCAAAGCTGCCCAGTTATTAAAGCCTCTGTTACCATGACACATCAATGAGACTTCCCATGAGCATTAGCGGCTGTTGAAGTGAAGAGACGGATTTATGCATATCCACATATGCTTTTTTTTTTTCTGCAACGCGCTCTCAACATACACACACACACACACACATTCTTCACATGTCTAAAGAAACCATCAAAAGCACATCATGGTGTAAAGAAAAAAAAAAAAAGAAAGATCACTTATGCAGGGCACAAAGTCCCCCAAGACTTCCTGTTTCAGTGGATTAAGTTCCAGAAGATTTATGCAGTAGCTGAGTTTCTGTGTCTGCGTGGTGAACTAATGACTGTTGTAAAAATGTTGCTGTTATAATTACTTCAGTGCAGTACAGCCAGCATGTGTGCGTGTCTGCTTTTATCATCAACGGCAACTTAAGATCAAATTAGTCAAGTTCTAATAAATTCAGAGCAGCTGAAGAGAAAAATAACAGGATGTGTCATTCTGCTTGCTGCCAGTGATTACGTTATGGTTTTGCAACCACGCTATACATCAAGCTGCTATCAGTCAGTATGATTAAACACATATAGAGATTTAAAAAAAAATAAAAATTAATTATATCTATTAAACAATGATGAAGATCCTTTTCAAGAGTGGATGCTGATACCAGGAAAATACATTAACGGTCGCTTCCTCCATCTTCATCTCAGGTCTCATAAACTGTTCCACTGCAGACACATCGGCACATCAAGCTGGGACCATGACAACAACGAGATCAAGTTACTGTCTTCACAGTACAAACGCCAAAGAGTCCACCGCAGCAGAGCTGAGATGTCAACATGTTAGATAAGAGGGATGCCTCGGTTACATTTCCTCGCCGCCGATAACTTATTTGGCAGATCGTTAAATCTTCCATATCTGCTGATACCACGCTGATTACATGAGTTCTTCTTCCGCAACAACGCAGGCGATCAAGTTTGAGAGACGCTAAAGGATTTAGATGCTTTGTTGATCCAAGCTGAAGGAATGTCTTTCTCATCTAAAAGCCAGGGAGAGGTCAGAGGTCAGGGTCAGCTATAGAACACGTACACTAGAGCTGGTAAGGAGTCAGTGTCTTGCTCAAGGACTCTTTGGCAGGGTGGGTTATTGTTGGTATAAGGGTCAACCTTTTAACTAAAGCAAAGTCCATCATACTGAGACATGACATGAGAGAAATCTAATATTTACCTGGTTTTGATGAGTCATGAAGAGTCACCAGCAGTCTGGGTTAAAGGACGGCTTCACAGTTGTTTAAGTCTGTCTTAAAAACAACAGTTAGGAGCTCAAAATGATCATTGAAATTGTTTTTTTCTTGCCATAATCGTTCATCCTGTTCATACTGACCATCACATCCTGTCCTCTCATAAGACCATGAAGAATCCCTTCATAATGGACCTTACAATGTAAGAGACGGGAGCCAAAATCCACTGTCCTCTTTCTGTGCATGAGTTTATTTAAAAGTTTATCTGAAACTAATGCGAATCAAATCAAAGAGATATTTTTCAACGTCAGTCTTTTCAGTGCCAGAGTCCTTCTTTTTGTTACTATACTTCCACCACAGCTTGAACAGAGAAACACTGTCCGAGGAAACACAAAGAGGGAATGTGATGCTAAAAAAGACTGTAAATGTGGCGGAAATCCACTTGATTGATGACTTGAAGACTAACTAACTAACTGACAAGACTTAGAAAATGATCAACCTGTCCTTTAATGATTATATTCTATCCCTGTATCGGTGGACTGTAATATTAAACATATGTACATGTATCAATAAGCTTTACAGTCTACAGCAGGGATTAAAAAGATCTTATTCAATTTGAGGCATCATATCGTAAAGTCCTCATTGTGCGACTGCTGGGAATGAATACACAGCACTGACTCGTTCTTAAGCACTATTGTGAATGAACATCTGCTACAGCGGCACCCTACTGATAACCATGCCTCAGCCTTAAAAGCTTTAGACAGAGACACCATGGAGAAAGGCATCAAAAAGAAAAACAAAATCTAATCTGTACATCTAGGAAACAAAATACTGGACTTGTATTCCTGACCGTTTCCCACTGTTTCTCACACACACACATGCACACACACGCACGTACACACACATAGTGACAAAGCATCTATCTCTGCACTATTGTTTCTACTAAAGCGCCTTATAAATGTCATGTTTTAAACTTTGTGACTTTTAATTGAATCGCTGTAGCGCTTATTAAAACAGTTGCAGCTGTATTTTAAGTGTCACTTCAACAGACCATCACCATCAGATAAACTGTTTAGTCTAAAAAGACTCCTAGTTAGAACAATGAATACGCTGAACAACAACACTGTGGAGACACACACACACATACACACTTAGCGGTGTGAATCACAGGGTGCTATCACAATACACCGACCACAGTAAATGAAGGGTCGTCATGGTGAATAGAATTCAGTGACACGGACTGTTTCTCATGCTTCATATTAAGTCCCTGTCAAACACAAGTGAGACTAATCACATTAATAATGGCTGCGGTCCTGTTATGTTATGAATGCCGGTTTGCAGGTGCTGGCGTTGTGAGTGCTGTAACACGCTTACACTGAACAGTCATCACTGGTGTTAGTTACACCTGTGCTTTTCCTGCTCTGATAAGTCAAGTTGTCTGAGGTCATCTATACAGTACATGATTACCTGTGTGCCTAAAATGGAAAGCATGCTTGTAAGAATCATTGTGATGCAATGGATGCTCATGTTTGCTTAAGATTATAGATAACTGGCCTGAGGAGGGGACAGCCAGAGAGCAGAAAGCAGTTGCATAATTTTGGACAACCCCGACACAACAACGGTCAACAACATGTCACTACAACAAGATACACCAGTGGCAGGTGTATTCTATACAAGATAGTTACATAGCAGTTTTAATTATATTTTGGGTGAAGTGGCCCTTTAAAGGATTCAGCATTGCACTCCTTTAACACTGTCAAATTACATCATAGTAATACAGCAGAACCAGATAAATCATCTTTTTTTTATTCCATACATTCTTCTTCTTCCTTGTCAAAACCCTGTGCCTACATTACCCACAATGCAACTCCACCTGGAGCCACTAAAACTCAAGCAGAGAGGAGGAGCAGGCTACAGACAGCCCAGTCTTTCTAACTCCACACACCCACTTTTTTTTTTTTTTTTCATTTTCAAACTTGTCGTCTTCAGCCGCAACCGACTCAATCACTTGAGGCAATTTATCAGATTTCACAAATCTCCCTCTGGAGCCACAAAACACAACATATACTTTTTTTCTCACAATCTTTAAACAGAGATTGATGTGTAAAATCGGTGAAGCTTCCCCTTTTAAACTAAACCCTGATTTACTGTATCTGAATCCTGACTGGGCTAAAGATCGGAGAGGGGCGGGGGGGTTGATGGGCATGACCGGGTAAGACCCACGAGGCCTGGTGGCAGCAGCCCTGAGGTCTATTGATGCTGTGCCGCATGAAGTGCAGAGACAGCGCGGAACACAAGGGCTCTTGGTACAGAGGAAAACAATGGCCAGTCAGCCCTTCAGTCACTACAGCTGAGCGGCTGACAATGACAGGAAGAGAAGGGAGAGGTGGAGGAGAAAAGAAATGATGGAGGGGTGCAAGGGGGGAGGGCGGGGGTGCGTTTAGGAGAGGTGTGAAAGTGTCACACGGGTTATTCAGCTCCTCCAGGAGGGAGGGAGCTGGGCAGAAACACTGTGACACAGAAAAAGAAAGACACAAAAGAACGGGGGGACAATAGAGAATAATGAAGCCACAGTAGGTAGGACTTTGACAGCTGTGGTTACCGTGGAGGGAGCGGGGGGGTGGACGGGGGTTAACATGCCTGCTATACTTAGAGATTAAGGGGAAAGTGTCAGTACATCGTTGTGTGTCTCCAGCTTTTCTGTCTTTACCATCCCTGTGAGGAGGGCAGGTGTGTCAGTGACAGGGTTGAGGAGAACAGAGGCTTTGTTTGGAGAGAGAGAGAGAGAGAAAAAAAAAAAAAGAAGCTTTGATCAAATACCCAGAAATGAATACAATCACCTGCACAGACGAGCGCCCACACGCAACCTCAAGGCACTGTCACATCTCACAATATCAGCTCTGTTCACTGACAGAGTCTATCGTCATCAGCGGGCCATTCAAGTTGAACTGCATTTGCCCCGCAGTTAAGTGAAGGTCACATCCTCTCTGTACTCTCTTTTCTCTCTCTCTATGAATCGGTTGTGGACTCCCCTTTTGATGCTCAAACAGGTCGCTCGGAAAAAACAACCGTCAACCTCTTCTCTTATGTAACCTGAAGCCTATTGAAGCCAGTCCATTACTTTACCTTCAGTAAAAAAAAAGTAGCAAAACCGCAAAGTGAACACACAACGTTTCAAAGTGGAGAAGTATCGGCGGGAAAATACAAATAGTCATCCGGCCACTATCAGAGTGGTTTGGGAGCTCATTTGAACTACTGTCTATTGATGGATGTATGAGAGCTGGTGCATGCAGAGAGGAGGAAACAAACTAGAATGATTGACAAGATGAAGAAGAAGAAGATTAACATGAGGAGTTACTTTTGTTCAATAATTTGGTGGAAGAATCTCAGAAGGAAGCCTCCTTTTTTTTTTTAAAGATATAATTAGCTGTTTGTATGGAGCAGTCTACTCACAGCACTGGATTTTAATAACGTGGTGGATATGACTGAGGAGAAAAAAAAACAAAAAAGCACATGTCTGACTCTATGATCAATGCTTCACTGACCTTTTTTCACCCAGCCTGAAAGAGCTGTTGCTGTGTAGTCTGGATTAGTGTTGTGACTGGCTAGTCGCTGCCTTTTTACTCAAATCGAAAGTTAGCTTTATTTATAAATACTGAAATTGTTAATATAATGGAAATGTAGATTAAATCATTATAATATCATATAACATGTATAGTTACCGGAAGAACAGCAGGAAATGGTGAACATGTAGTAAATAGTGAATGATGCAATATTTCTCTCTGAAAAACACTTCAGCTAAGTACAAGAGTCTCAAACTCGTACTAGTAAATGGACTTATCTCATTTCAACCACTGACACCAACCAAATAATAAATCACATGTAATACACGCAGTTCAGAATCAGAGACACAGATAGTCAGTGCAGCTCTGCAGTCATTACTAGAGACCATAACAAGAACTCAGACCCATTGACACCTGCTCTACTTTTCCATCAGCCAAGTAGCCTAAGCTTCAACACAGCCACGCAACATTCACTGAGCTTTGCTTCTGGACGGTGTAGAATGACAGCTACTCACAATGTAATGTGGGCTCCTCAGGTATGAAAACATGATCCAAAAAAAGAAGAGAGAGACCCAGAGTCCACAGTCGGGGCTATGGGGATCCCGAGCAGGTATGTGGATGAAGCAGGTGGTGGTTACTGTAACAGCCTCGCTGCGTCCACGCTGGCTGTCGTCACACGGAACAGAAGAGGCCTCAGCGGCCGATTTAAAGGATCTTAAGAGATCTATTTAGGGCCTTGGTGCTAGCCTTAAATAGGAGTACTCATTAGCTGAATGACCTGAGCCTCTCAGAGATGAGAAAGAGAGAGAGAGAGGGAGGGAGGGAGGGAGAGGCAGGAAGAGTGACAGAAAATATAAGAGTAAGATGAAGGAGGGTGAAGGCCTGCGAGGGAGAGAAAGAGGCAGAGTGAGATTGCTTGACGGGTGGCCATGCTCAAAGTGCACCCGACAGTGAGAGGTCAGGTCAGAGTTTGTTGATCCTGAGGTCAAAAAAGTCTGTGGTTCACACGCTCCAGTTACACCAACAGACCACTGCGGTGAAATCAGTCCCCCGAAAACTCTTCTGAATGTGACCGAGAAACAAGCTAGAAACAACCGGAAGGACGCAGCTATGCTCAACAAAAAAAAAAAAAAAAAGCTGCGTGACACGTGGAGAAAATAACCATCCAACAAGCAGCAATCACTAAATTGCCGAATCCAAAATGCTTTTTTTTTTTTTTTTTCCTCTCCCCTCCTTTCCTGAGTGCTGGAAGAAGATTACGGAGATTAGATTTTGGGAGTTGTGGTAAGTCTGCCACCGGCTGTGTGAGAAACAAAGTGATCACAGCTGATCCCGACGCCCCCCTTACGATGCTTCCTCCCAGTCTGTCAATGGAAAGGTCAGCCAAAATAGATGAGGCTGATGACAGATTAGTGCCATTATCTACCTCGTTAGCTGAGCGGCAGATTGGTGGGAGGAGTTATCCGCCATGTGAATGTCGTGATTCGGTCGAGATAAGCCAGGTGAGAGAAAGTCTGAGTGAGAGTGGGTCTGTGTGTGTGTGTGTGTGTCGTGCGTCGTGTGGGGTACGCTTCCCTGAGAGGTGTGGGACTGCTCGCTGCTGCAACAAGTGCATGCATAACATAACATAACATGATCCTATTTTTTCCCATCACTGAATGGAAGAGGTCAGTGCTAGTTTATGATGATCAATAAATTCATCATTTCACAGATATTAATAATCGTGTTATTGTAAATATGCTAACACTGTAAGAAAAAGTGTGGAGGGCAAAACTTGAGATGCATCGATGCTCTGAGGATCATTTTTGAAATGCGCTGTTACAACATACCCAGCGATCCCCAGACATACTGCCTATATTCATATAGAGACATATTCATGGTGGGCCAAATACTGACAGGACAAATAGAAGACCAAAACCAGGCTTGAACTGGTATGCTGATGCATCATGCGCCTATACTTCAAATCAATACTGAATCCCTGATTAAAGCTTCAGGCTGTAAACTTCTAAGCCCCGAAGGTATAATTAATTCCACTGTTTAAGTGCGCTACGCCCACATGGGTGCATGCTTGTAATCATCATGTTCCCTTGACAGAGACGGCCTGGCTATCACTCAGTACCAGCACACACCAAACCCCGCTCTTATTATCTTCATGTTTGTGCTTTTACTTTCATGCTTTTATTTCTCATAGAAGACCCATGGCAGAGACAAAGACCAGTGTTTCTTTATGTGCTCGAACAGATGATGACTCATTACTGGTAAGAACGGAGTGGGAGAGAGAGAGAGTCTTGGAGCCGCAGAGCGCGCTGGTTCGCGGCGCGTCAGGGTATTAACCCCGGTGAATCAGGTTAATTAAAAATCAAACCCACAGCGAGGAGTGCTTTTATCTCACAATGCCATTTCGGCTTTAGGTAGAGCGGCTAAATAAGGAAGAGGATGGCGAGTCGGTGGTTGGAGTCGGTGTGTAGCTTACCACTTTGTGATTGAGTGTGAATCATGCATACGCAATCAGTGTGTGTTTTGCTCTCATGTAGCTGATTTCTAATGCTACAAATTTAATGATTCTCCTCTCCAGAATGTGACCCAGATACACGCCACCCATGCCGCCCTGGAGGTTCAAGTGGCATAATTCCACACATCTATCTCTCTCTCTCTCTCTCTCCTCCTCTGCCGCCACAATCCAACGCAGGCCTTTATCCTCTTCGTCAAGTGCTATAGGGTGCCTCTGCAAGAAGTGTAAGGGAACGTGTGGGCGTGCGTGTGTATGTAAACGATTCGAGTTGCCAGTCGGTGTCACACTTAACAGATGAGCGCCGTGGGGTGGCATGTACAACTTCAACAGGCGACAGCCGCCCACACGGGAAATGGAAACTTCCGTCCCAAAGAAACCCTCAAACCAGCAGGCTGTGGTAAACATACGCGCGCACACACACACACATACACACAAACACGCACGTATGCAGACACAACCTGTCTACAAACGCAGGCGGTTTATTTTAGCTTGTTTTGAAAGTCGTGTTTCTTAGAACATGTCTTTCAACCACAAGCTGAATGTGTCAAATTTTTAACAATCATCTGAGCCAGCAACTTCATGTAGGTTCAAATATATTAAGCAAACATCAGCAGAATGGTTGCTATGGGTTTTTTTTTTTTTTTTTGGTTGCTAAGTAGAACATCTTTGCATTAAAAGTAACACCAGATCCAGATAACTGATTGCAATACTCTAAGAATAGAAGCTATAAATGTCTTTTTTTTTTAATCAGGAAGGATTCTGACCACGGTCTATGATTCTGACAGATAAGAGACACAGCAGAGGTGGCGTTTACAGAGTGGTGACACATCAGTGCCAAAAGAAGAGAAGTGAAGGAAGAGAGGGAGCCTGAGCTGTGCAAGGGAGGGTGAGGAAAACAGAAAAGGGAATGGAGGTAGAATGGAGGGTGTTGGGTTGTTTATTTTTTTGGGGGGGGGGGGGGGGGGGGGGGGGGGCGAGAGCAGACAGTAACAGTGTATCTGGGTTTGCAAAGGCTGACAGCAGGGACCCCCCGCAGAGGGGATCGTCGCGTTCACAGCTCATCTGCAATGAGGAAATGGAATTACCTCTGCAGAGAGAGGGAAAACCCAGAGCGCAGCGGGTGGTTTGGACGACTCATTCTCTTCCTCCCCCTCAGGCGCATGGCACAGGAAGAGTTTTGAGGAAAATAATAATAACAACAACAAAAATGTATATACACAACAAGGATTTCTATTCTTGGTAGTATGTATGAACTTATAAATGCTGCTCGAAGACTAGCGGAGCAAATCATGTAGTCGGGATGTAGAGTTGTTGCTACAGGATATGCAATAATCAGACTAAAGTACTGTAAGGTCAGACTGTGTTCAGGATCAATGTGTCTGCCTACATTTCAATTTAGAACTCTGACTGATCATTGCAGTCCCATCTATGATTTAAAAGGCATAAAACACCATCTTTAAACATCATTTTCTGCCATAAAAAGCACAGTATGTATGATATGATACCTCACTGTAGACAAACAGTGACCCACATTGTCCTGGCGTACCAAGTGATACCCTCTTAATCTTGTGTATACAGGAACTGTTATTCTGTGTCAAACACAACTCTGAGATTAGCAAAATAAGCTGTCACAGCCAGCGGGAAGTCACAGAATCACCATGCAAAAACTCCAACTGAGATATCAAAACTAAGGTCATGTGATCCCGTGCAGATGTTCCAGATGCTTTACAGTCCAGTGTTATTTAGAACAATGATGTTTTGGACAAGAAAATATGTGCAAAAGTATGTGACGGTTACAACTCTCACAATGACACAGAAAAGCGGAAACAATTAGTCAATTCATTGATCAACAGAAAATTAATCAACTACAATTCTGATAATGAACCATTTGCTTTTAATATGTGAGAATTTGCTGCTTTTGTCTGTTTCATATCACCGTTAATTAAATATCTGGACTGCTCGTCAACAAAACAAGGAAAAACTGATCATGTCATCTCGGGTTCTGGGGAACTGTGGTGGGCATTTTTCAGTGTTTCCTGGCTGAATATGTAGTCAATCAGTTAATAAAAAAAACAACCATAAAATTAATTGATGATGAAAATCAACATTTGTTGCAATCCTAAGCACAACCTCAGCTGTCTTTAAGCAATTCTGCACAGGAGCTATTTCTGTGCTGAAACCGTCCGTGCCCGCCAGTCAAGGCTGTTCATTTGGGTTCATTTGTCAAAGTCTGTGACCTTGCTGGTGATGAAACAGTCGATTGGTAGTGAAGTGACAGAAAATGAATTGATACCAATGACTGTTTAGTAAAAAAATATCACATATGTTGGTTATAGCCTCTAAAATGTGAAGATAGAATGCTCATCTGTCTGTTTTCTCTCTTTTATGTCATGATAATACTTATTATTTTGGCTCGCGGTGGGATGAAGTAAGCAGCTGTATGATTCTGCTTTGTGTGACATTTACTCCAGTGACTTGTGATGCTCTGGATTAATGAATAATGATGATCACAGCCCTGTGGTGGAATGCCAAGAAACATGTGAAAGTGGGCTACTGGGCTACACAATTAAAGGGTATATTTAAATCTCCAGCCCATCAACCCATTGACCCACACACCATGACTCAGGCTGTTTGAGTGTGTGTGTGTGTGTGTGTGTGTGTGTCAGAGGGGGGGGGTGTGTGGAGATGCAGTGACAGAAAAGATTCATTGTGTCCCGTCCGTACGGGTCATGGGTCACTCGGCCCACTACCCAGAGACTGCCCGAGCCAGCCGGCCCTCCCCTCTCCGTGCCTCCCTCCACTCTCTGTATCCGTCCAGAGAAAAGTTCCAGTAGCAGAGCAGCCACTGTAAAACCATTGTTGTGTACAGTCCCTACCAGAGAGAGGGCTGCCTTGTCATCTATACTGCCCAGTCACATGCTTAGGGTCTTTAGAAAAATGAACTGCATCATCAGCTGGCCACTGGTCTGCATGTCGCACTGAAAACATGACCACATACTGAACTCTGGACTCCCCTGCCATCCAACTGATTTACACGCCAACATATTCTTGTCAATCTGACAGCCGCCCGCTGCTGTGTGATACTACCTGCTTCAAAACACTCATTCCTTTCAGAGCTTGTTGGCTTGAAAAATACAATACAAAATATTTTATGCTTTCATTTTTTTTCTAGAAATAAGCTTCAGGTAAATAAATCAATCATGCTGCTCCAAAGTACCAGCACGCAGTCGATTCCTCGTCTCTATCGCACACGGCCGCACTTTCCCAGGCTCTAATATCTCTAAGCGGACAGCCTCGTTCCCCTTTCGTCCTCTGGGTGACCCATAAAAAGGGTCTTGGTTGGGTAATTGATCGTCACAGAGCCGCTTCTGTAGAAAGCAATTCAATTTCCGCCGGGCATGTCTTGCCACATAAGCGAGAATGGTGCTATTGTTTTGTCAAGCCGGCGATGGCACGTAAAAAGGCGACTCTGTCCGCCAAAGCAGCGGGTCCATTGACTGAATCTGTACCGGGGACGGGGCAGGAACTGGGCCACTCGGTAACCTTGAGCCATGAGGTGGTCCTCTCCAGCTGAGTGATGCTGACAGGGATTTGGAGCATCGATGCTACTAAAGTTGGATGGGAGTAGCAAATTGGGTCAGCGGGTTTGTTCAGAGTAACAAAAGGGACATTGGATTGGGGCCCAAATGGGCACAGGGATGGTTCAGAGGAGCTGGAATGAGACCTAGTCCCATTTCCTGTTCGGGACAGGGATACAGAAGTGCGGCCAGGTTTTGAGCTCAGGATTTTTAAAATGTTAGTTTGGCAGAGGCCAAAAGAAGAATATGTTGGGTAATAAAGAGTTGGGAGAAATTACTTCAGGGTTTTTGGAAGTAAAAGTCTTGTTCGTTTTCTGCACTGACAGTGTTAGGTGACTGACAGCTGGAGCACTTCAAAGGATTGGATGCACATGAAACAGTTGCATCATCGACACAAAAGATGAACAACTGTTATGATGAACAAGTGTTAGAAAATATCTGGTTCTTTGATATAAAAAGGCAAAAGGTCTGAGCTTCTACACTTAAAAACAAAGACAGAAGATGCACATTGGTGAGAAACATTCCATCAAAAAGCTGGAAATTCTGTTGCATTCACTGCTAATGATACCAAAAAACTAAAGAATATGCTTATTAGAAAACTGATGACAACACCGCAGCTTAAACATTTTTATTTTTGGATTCTGGGTCAATTTTTGCTGCAGTTTTTTTTTTTTTTTTTGCAACAATGAAGCTGTGTGAATCTACAACAGCTTTGATTCATGCCTCAGCCTCTCCGCAGCATGTAAACAAACAAAACACTAGCTGGCTGGAAGAGTATTGTGTTTCAGCACACAACCTTCATCAGGGTGGTTCTTTTACATAGCAATCACACACACACACAAGACCCCTGTGTATTCAAATATTCAGAGCCATCCAGCATGCAAAACTGGCAGACAAAAATGTTGTTGAAATAACAAACAAAAAAAACCCATCAGATATGACATAAGCCTACATATTGTTCAGTCACATTATCTGAGACGCTCCTGTGTTTCTATGTTGAGAACCATTGAGGGTATTGGTAAAAGGAAACTTGTAAATTTACAGCAGGTAATATCATTTCCAGAAGCAGCAGCTCTTCCCATGTCACAACTCTATGAAATCATGCTTGAAATGAATTGCAAATACAAGGTTTTACCTGTATTTATTCATCAACCAACATGTGTCCCTTAGATATTATACATTATTCATATCTATTCTAGCAGCTACCTTCCCTGAGTGTTACTATTTTAATGAAAATAATGGTTCCCCATTTTGATCCCTCTTAATCATTCCATAATTGAAGGATCTCTGTGTGAAGAGGCTTTTCTCGCTTCGACCCCTAACATCATCTCAAACAAAGCGTGCTAAACACATCCAAAGCACCACAACCGAATAGGCACTGGAGTGGCTGCTGTCTGATTTGAATATGTCACCATGGTTGCAAACACCCACTCATTTCAGATCAATAGGGACTCAAGGGCCTGGGGATTGTCTGGCAGACCAACAACTAGGGATGGGGTTCCATAGCATTTAATCAAATTCAAATCAAGCATAGAATCCGCTTATTGAATGTGAATCCTTTCAAATCCCTTATCGAATTTCACTAGGTTTACCTTTCAAAATTTGCAAAGCAACTAAAGGCTAAAGTAACAACAGCTTTTGTTGGCTGAGAAGGCAGAAACACAGCAGTTTGTAGCAGATGACATATGAAATGCTACCTGCTGTACTACCCCAGCAACTTACTCCACATGTTTAGGGTCCCGATGCAGACCTAATGACCCTTAGAGATCCACCATAGACTCATTTTTGTCTTTTTTTGAAGGGCAGGGGATCTTTAAGGGGAGATAGTAGGTCAACAGGATACACTACATAGAAGTGATGTACATCATCTGAACACTGGAAACCTGAAGATTAATTTGAGATGTAGCACTGTGTTTTTCTAATAATAAATCTGAACTAAACACTGTATTTTGGTTAGGCCCCTATTCAAGTTTTGAAAATTTAGAGTGTAGGGCATGTAGGGCATTAGAGCATTATGATGGAAGTTTTAGTGGCTATTCAATTATGTCTCATAAGTTGTTGCAGCAATTTTTGGATTGATACCATTTGTTACACAGATTTGGTATAAAAATTTAACCATCTTGACCACTTGAGAATGGATAAAAATGGTCAAAAATCCTTCCAAAATACCACATTAAGAAACCAAGACCTTGATGAACATGATAGAAAAACATTTAGAGATTTCTGTAAAAATTGCATTTTTTGGCAATTGAATGGTAAGCACTTCTGTTCTGGAAATTTCTCCAAAAAAAAACCCTTATTGTCAATATACCTTATATATATGCCATACATCATCTGAATGCCCTTGGTGTCTAGTTTGTGGTTGTAAAGTTTCATGAGGCTGTGATTATCCTAGAGGTCACAATAGGTCATTTTATACAGTGAGGGTGAGTTTCAAAAAATGGTCTCACTACAATGAAATGGCTACTGTGGGGACTAACATAATCACACATGAATACCATTGGGCTCATTGAATCCACAAGAGTCTGAGCTTTCCAGTCATACCCAATGCAATTATGCAATTCCAAGACTGTTCAGGGACCCCAGTAAGCAGAAATATTCAAATCAGCCATTTTTAGAATAGGCAAAAATAACACATTTATACTACATGCAAAACACCGCATGGTTTTTGCCAAAAACTGCAAGGGATTAGCATAAAGTGGGCATGTCTCCTTTGAAAATGGAAATGCCAGTTTTTCGCTCGCTGACATTTAGCCTAACTTTAAAGCATTATTTATTTAGCCCCATTCCTGACAAGCTAGCGTGACATGGTTGGTACCAATATATGCCTTAGGTCTAGTTTCATATGATACCAGTATCTTCACTCTAGTGCTACAGTCTCTGAAAGACAATAATGTCGGCTGAGGGCGCATATGACCCCACAGATCTCTGAGGGTTAAATGGAACAGATCAGAATGCTGATATGATATGAATCAAAGTTTAACTGGGAGATTCTTAAACATGAGATGATCAGCTGATCAGCTAATTCACAAGAGAAGAGTAGCCATTCAGTTGGTCCTTGTTGAAATACAAAAACACATGAATGCACGTTGCTCTTTGCTATTAAAAAAAGTGAGGTGACATATTTAATCAGAGATTAATTGGCATTTAAGTTTAACAAATGTGGATATTTTGCCAATTGGGAACCAGAGTGGAACCAGCCAACAGAACCCATCCCCTCCAACAACAGACCTCTCTACTGGCCACTGGGAGGGGATCAGGCCCAGACCACAAAGCAACCACAAAATCTCCAACCCCTAAGAACGACAGAGTACTTGCCTTTCAATTACCAACAGGGATTTTTATCAAGACACACAAGCGCAAAGAGTAAATTTATGAATTAAGCAACAACAAAGACATTAAACTAAGCAGCAAATGCACTCTCGCTCCCCCTCATGGTCTTGGGGAATCTACAGGATGGCACACTCGGTTTTTGGAAAGGATGGGTTTTGTCCCCCCCTCCTCCCAACCCCCACCACAATCAGGGTCAAGACCAACAGAACATAGCACATAAGCACATTGTTCAAATAGATGAGAAATGTTGGAACATGCTGGTGTGGGATGAACAGGAGTTTGGGGGGGAACGGAGGGGTTTAACCCAGGAATGTACTGTACACAACCCCTTAATCCAGATATGTAAGAAGATTGCATTCTAGTATGTGTATGTGTGTGTGGAGAGGGCGGGGGCAGTCTGTCCAGGCTCAGGCTGACCTGTAAGCCCCTCTGTCCCACAGTTGCTGGTGCATGAAGCTTACCCAGTGAAGCCTATAACACTTTTTAGATGATTATGGCACTCTGGCCTGGTCTGTCTCTGTGGTTTAATCCATACAAAACAATGTTTTTGAAGCAGTCAGTTCACCACAAAAAAAGAAAAAAAAAGAAGGACACACTTTTGTTTACTATATGTATTACTCAGAAGTTTATGCACTGATGCATCCAGACGACAGACTCTCATACAGAAAGTACCAAAGAGGGAAGTTAAAACCACTATACTCAGACGGCTGACCTTTATCTTGCATCAGCTGCCATCTAACCATCATTTTCTTAATTAATTGTATTTTCATCAGTTAATTGTTTTTTTTAAAAAATAACCTTAATTTAAACTGCAAGTGGTCAAACTAAAATGAACACAAATTAATCAATGTCATGTTTCCCCACCTGAGCTTCACATACTTGCATGAATCTAACTGGTCACCATGGGAATGAGGTCAGTGGCCTCCTAGGATAGTCAAACAAGACCTACTGCTGGTAGCATCGACTCACTTCTAACAAGGAAATGAAGGGGGGGAAAAAAAAGATGTAAACAAGAACCAATGCCTGTCTGAGCAGATGGTTAGTAGGACTGGGGTCAAATGAGCTCAGCTATCTGATGTCCCTTCACTGTGGAAACATTAGCAGAATAAATTTAGTCTATGTTACGTCTATCAGCAGGAAACGATTACCGTCTGGTTCCCCATGGAGACAAAACAGAGAGAAATGGTAGCAAAAGTGAAACTAGCTTAGCCAATTATTTTACTATCATGATATTAATTGTGTAATATTATGCTGCTTACGTTTCCAATAGATTTTTTTTTTTTAATTTCATCCAGCGTGATGTTTGTCTTTCAGTAAGTAGGTTATGTAAAACCGGAGCATCCGAGACAAAGTGTGTTAATCTCAGTCCCGTCACATGTTTAAAAAAAAATAATTAATAAAAAAAAAAAATCTCAGACTTTCTTACCGATACATCTCTGAAATTAACTGTGTCAAGTGTCAGCTGTGTCACCACTAAACTCTAGCATTAGCACTAGCATTGTTTATGTCTTGCACCAGTATCTTTTCATGGTTTGATGAACTGGTGTAATGCTGCTGCAAAGTAAATGGAAAAGGGAACTAAATGTCAACAAAAAAAAAAAAAAAAAGAGCACAAGGCCAACACTGACACTAACACTCCCAAACACACATGTTTGTTTTACTTCTATTCAGCCTAGATAATGCTGACCTGACCAAGGTCCATCACATCACAAATGGGAGGGGGAAAAAAAAGATATTCTTAAAAAGGTAATTGTGGAGAGAAATATGAAACCATGCAGGCTCCTGAAGCACATCTTTTACTACTACTACTACCAGACTAAACATCAGGTAACATTTCAGAACATCTGTTTAAGTTCCTCTGCTCTCTCTCTCTCTTTGCATTGAACACTTCTATACATTTATGACTGGAACTCTGTAATCCCTTCCTTGACAGAATAATCAACAAGCTGTCAATCAACTATACAAAGAGCAGATCAAACCAACCAATGGTGTTACCAAGCCACCAGAGCATGAAGGGAACACTGACACATCCGTTACTGCTGGCATATCCATTTCATTAGTGGACAGTGGGAGTGCCTCTCTGCCAATCAAACGCAAGGGCACTGAATAGCTGCTGGCCTTGGGAGTCTTTTCCTGTGTGCCAGAAAGGAACACTGATCAGTCTTAGTATCTCTGCTTTTTTATTGGTGAGCTATTTCTGGTCAGCTTTGGAGGAAATGTACAGAGACGTGTACTGTATCTCCGAAGCCAGAGCTTGACTGAAAGACCCCCTGGTGCGCTTGAAAGCCCATCTGAGTGCAATTATAGGACGTGTGTTAGCGCTGTGTTAAAATTGGATTTGCTTGTTTTGAAATGGACTGTTTGGGTACAGAGCTGTAAAGCTGGCAGAAGGCTCCAGACTGATCCACAGTGGTATAGTGTGCACTCTCTCTGTAACCCCCTTTGTTTTTCACTGTAGCATCTCTGTTTAGTGACAGCTGCTGGTGGAAAGTTCCGAGGACAAAAACCACGGATTCTGGCGCATCGCATTCAGCGGCACTAGCTTACAGATGACCTACAAAAACCAAAACAGACAATAAAACATATTGACGCGTCCGAACAGTAAAAACAAACATCTGTCATCCCACTGATAGAATACCAATAAACTAAGCAGGAGAATGCAGATCATCGAGCAAACATTTGTAACTCCTCTATACACCTTTCCGCAACCCTTAAAACACTCCAAAAAAAAAAAAAAAAAGAGCCCAACAGCTGCTACTCCGATCTGATAGATGGTGACACAATCTCCTTTCACAGTAAGCAACCTCTTTGGCAAGACGGCCGCTAGAGGAACGGTTTCAGCACTGATCGATCGGCAGCTCGTTCCTTTGTCTCTTTGGCAGCCACGCCGAGTAATTAACGATAGCGGTGGCACATGACAAGAGACGATACGTGCCCCCTCGATACCCGACAAGACGCCTAACGCTCCACCAGTCCCTCCCACACACGCTGGCAACCGGCAGCAGCTGTACCTCTCCTGAGGGGGAAAAAAAAGGCAGCGAGATCAGAGGAGATCACAAATATTTTCTTTTATCTGCTGTATTGTTACACTATACGTGATCACAAGTTGTCATCGGAAAAAGACAAAAAGCGCAACAAGTGAAAGGGAAGCCGCGACGCATTAATGAACGGGAGAGTGTGACGAGAATGTGCGAGATTAGAAAAGACACGCTTTCATAACACGGCGGATCAGATTTTCCCCGCACGTGGAACTCGAATCCAGTTTTGGTTTCTTCCAAAAAGGAGACTCAAGTTCATAGAGAAGAAGCCGCACAGGGTCCTTACATGCAACATCCTTAAACACAGTGCATGTGTTTCATTCTGGGTTTTGGAAAGAAAAGACATGAAAATTTAAAAAAAACAGTAGTTCTTGGAGAGAAAACATAAGAGGGAGCTTCATCTGGATCAGGATTTGCTGCTGCAACTTTCAAGTTTCCTTCAGTTCCTATGCAGGCGAAAAACACCAGTGTGGGCGAAAAAAAAAAGAAGAAGGAGAGGCAAAGCAAAGCACTGTAGGGAGCAACAGCGTTCCACTTTAGCGGTCTGCTGACTCCAATCCCCCCCCCCCCCCAAGGTGGGCTCAGAGGTAACAGGAGAAATGGGAAACAGGGAACACCACATAACACAGTTGTGGCCCAAAAAACGCTTTTGTAGCCGGAACGCGATATTTAAATGACTTCACCGTCGTTGTGCTAATAACCCGCGTGCATGCTACCACAGACAGCTTTACTAAAAAGGGAAGTAGTTTTCCAGACCTTGATGGCTGTCCTCAGAGGGTTGAATGTAAGCATAGCTTGACCTGTCCGCTCATCCAAAGCAGGAGGCCGCTGGCGGGGGAAATGACTAGCAGCTGTTTAAAAGGCTCTGGACACAGCGAGCGTCAGTTATGTAACTGAGCAGCAGTGTGAGCCCCCGGTGCCCTGAGCATCCTCACTTGTATGCAAACATGGACCTCTGTGGATAACACAGCAGGGGAAGGGGAGGGGAGGGGTGGGGAGGGCGGTCAAGATACTTGCTAAATAAATCCCGCACGAGAAGAACACCCACACTCGCCCAACACCGTATCAAACACATAATAGTGCACACGACTGTTGGTGCTGTCAGTCTGAATGTTTCAAATCCAAATGTCTAAACAGGAAACACGAATGCACCAGACTACAATGTGTCCATCTGCCTTTTTTTTTTTTTTTTAAAGATGTATTACGCTATTCAACAAGCATCGGTAAGGCCTTTCGGATCAGGATGTGAAAGATATCGAGAGCTGAGGAGGGATCTGCTAGGAAGGAAGCTGTAAAAAGGGGGGGGGGGAGATAAATCACTGCGCTATCAAAAGCGGAGCAGCCAGGGCTTCTTCTTACCTTCTCTGGGTACATGCTGTCCCAGTCCACCATGAGCCAGGCCCAGAGAGAGAGAGAGAGAGAGAGAGAGACAGAGAGAGAGAGGGGTGCAGTGAAAGACAAGGGAGGGAACTGAATAAACCACAGTGAGCAATGAAGTGAGAAGAAGAGGGGGGAGAGAGGGAGTGAGCAAATTAAATAGGTGATGTATCCCCCCCCCGCCACACACAAACACATACAAACACACACACCCCGTCATCCGCTCTGTGAATAAATGCCACGCTGCATCAGAGCCTGACAGGCAGTTATGGACGCTGGAGCAGAGAGAGAGAGAGAGAGAGAGAGAGAGAGAGAGAGAGAGAGAGAGAGAGAGAGAGAGAGAGAGAGAGAGAGAGAGATACGACGAGCAGGGGGGTAGACAGAGAGCGAAGGCTTCCAGCTAAAAGTATCTCCTGTGTCACTACATACATCTTTACATGGATGCTACTGAGGTCGGGTCTCCTGTAGCTGAGGTGGTAAACAATCCCATCATTCACGTTGATTATTGCATCTTGGTAGAGCTCCAAAGATGCCGATGAGTCATGTGACAGGGTTTTCAACGACAACTCTGCTGTCAGTATTATCTTAACCATTTTTGGGGGTTATGTATGAATGTATCTGAGGTTGTGACTGGCTGCATTCATGGCAAAATGGATAAAAGTGTGGGGGTGGGGGTGGGGGGGAGCTTTTCCGACGTTATTCTGCATAGACTTATGTAGAATTGAAATGTGTCACACGGTTAATACGATAGCTTCCTCTCGGGGAGGGCCCGTATGACAACTGTGACACTAAATAAAAGCGTCTTCTCTCAGAGAATTTTGCCATAAATTGGATTTATATGATTATTTTTCCATCAAGTTGAACTCAACTGAAAAAAAAAAAAAAAACACACAAACTTACTTGCTAAGATGACAGAGCGTTTTGCCATCAGGGGCCCCAGACTTAAGAACAACCTTCCAGAGGAGATTAGGAGGGCAAAGTCTATCTGGAAGCCTAAGTCTCTTCTTAAAAAACACACTTTTATTGTCTAGACTTCCTGTGATCCTTCTGTCTTACCTTTCCCAGTTCATTTGTTTTATTGTTTATTTTTATTTGATTATGTTTTATGACTGTGTTCATGTTCTCTTGCTTCATTTTATTGATAGCGCTGTTCTTCTTATTGCTTTTATGATGAACACTTTCATGCTTCCTGTTTGTTGTTTTTCACTCTGTAAAGCACCTTGTTTTGAAAAGGTGTTACACAAATTAAGTACACTGTCATAAATTATTATTACTTAATTGCTACAATGCTCTTGAAATTAATTGATTTTGGTCGAAAATGTTGCTGTTATAACTGTTGATGAGACCCTTAAAGCATGCATGAAACAAACTAGGTTGTCTGACCCTGTTTTAAAGGCAAAAAGTGGTGATAGATGTTCCAAACAGCAACACTCAGCGTCTGGAAGAGCTGGAGAGAGAACGTCAACCCTGCATACTTTCTCACTTCTGCACACCTGGCCGATCACTGTATGAAGTGGGTTTGATTTTTTTTTTTTTAATGTAAGATGCAGCCCCCAATTCCATAGCCAGAAAGGCAGAGAAGTTTTTGGATGATGATGCAACCATCGGTTCATTTGAAGGGCAGGATTTTGCAGGTTAAATCAGCGGTGACAAAGTGCAACGTGACCTGCTCTGTGCAGCAGTAAGAAGCTGCATCATTAGGATGTGTTTTCACAGAGGTGTCAAATGCTGATCCATTTACTTAAGAGTTTTTTCACTGTGTGCCAAGAATTAAATACTGAGGTAAACACTGAACAATCCAAAAATAACTGCTCTTAGAAATCTACATTTTAAAAGCTTAACATTTACCATAATAATGGAAGGAAAGTGAACTATCCTTATTTTGTCTGACCTTTAGCTCGCACTTCGTGGAAAGAATTAAAAAAAAAAAAGGCAAAATCCTGCACCTTACAAATCAGACATGATTCTCCTTAACCCCCAAGCCTGATTTGTCAACATCAGCTCTTGTGGTCGTCTTGAAGGCTCAGCCCCTGGGGGCTTGTGGGTTTAATCCTCCTGTTGTGTCAGAGACACGGATCAGGATGGATGTGGGGAAAAAGAAACGGTGGTCACAGGTTGGGGGTGCAGACCAGGAAGACTCTGGGTTTTCCTCGTTGTTATCTCGCCCTTCACCGAGACTGCACCAGACACAGCTTTGAGTTACAAAGGTCGAAGGGAGAGCTAGGTGAACGGAGGGCTGATGGTAGAAGAGGAAGCAGGGGAGACATAGCGAGAGAGAAAAAGTAGAAGAGAAACTAAAAAAAGGTCCAGACGGAGGAAAGAGAGAAGTAGAAAGAATGCAGGCGGGTGGGTGTGCGCAGAGAAAACAGAGACACAGACTCTCACATGAACACAGCGGATGAACTATTAGCTTGAGTTTAATATTAGATTATGGAAAGGTCCAATGCTTTGCTTTTGAGGGGAAAGCAGACCTTCATTGACTTAGATTGCCTGTTGCCTCACTGTATGTGTGTGTGTGTATGTGTGTGTGTGTGTGTGTAGGCACTGAGGCAGGAATGTTAAATATGTGCTGGAAAACAAGCAGGGGCCTCCTTTTCAGCCAGTCCGGGAGTAAGACTCTCGGCACAGCTCCAGATTACAGGGCACAACAGACAGGAGATGGTCACACTTAAACAGCGGTGCTTACCCCTTCGTACTTTGTGGTATTTAACGTGGTTATTACGTAATAAGACACATGCACTCGAAGTCACTTCAAAGATTTCAGGTCGTTTAGAAATTGGCTGTAAAGAACACGGCGCGGCTCGAGTCGAATTTTTAGACTCCGGAGGCAAAGGATCCGTTTAGGCGAAACGTGTAATTAGCAGGTTATTGTGGCGTTTTTGGGGGAATGTTTAGGAGCAGCTCCTTTCTGTACAGTAGACCGAAGGAGCTTCCCAGGACCCCTCGAGTGCGAGACAAAGGCGTTCTCGTCGGCCACCGCGCTGTCCTTTACATGAACAATACACACATTCTGCTTCACGTGGGAGGGGAAAAAAAAACTCACGTCGCTGGACGATAATGATGCGATTCACTGAGCAAAAATAGAAGGTGCTGAAGCAGTGAATGGCTCAAACCTTTCTAAGGTGTGTATACAAAGTGTTACAACCTACAACCCCCTGCATAGCAGTCTATTCCTATACGCTGCTAAGCCCCTAAACACACACACACACAGCCTCAGACTTTGCTCCGTTGCACAAGTCGGCAACACATGCTCTTGTGTCATTCACAGAAAAGGGAGGAAAAAAGGAAAAAAACAAAACAGTACGCGACGAACAATCCATCTACATCCAAGTACATCTCCGAGAGACGCTCAGACATTCATGACATTCAGTTTTAATGCTCTCCTCCATCTTTAATGGTGACCTTGTAATGTTGCTCTTTGGGAGTCATTCATCTTGCTGTGGCAGCTACTCGGAAAAAGGTTTACGGCTCGCGGGCTGCGACTAATCTCCACGTTCACCCAAACATGACAACATATCTGTCTGGCCTCTTGTCCCCCAGGTCTCTGCCGTCCCACAAGAGGCTACAGAGGCTCCCGTCAGAGAGCCCAGGGCCCTCGCACTTTGTCCCTGTCTCGCTACACCCACACAACCCCCCCCCCCTCTCTCTCTCCCCCATCCTCCTCCTCCTCCTCCCCCCCCAGGCACTGCCAGCTAGCAAGAAGACCACACAGCAGGCAAAAGACAGACAAGACTCTTGCCTCCACTCAGCTGTTTCCTTTTGTTTTGAAACCCCTTCGAGAATCCGAGCCAGTTATCTCATTGTGGCTAAAAGCGTCCTCAGAGCGCTCTTTTTCCAGGAGATTTCTGCTAAAGGAGACAAGCAGTACTGGAAGAAGTCTTATTTTTAGTGGGAGTGACTAATCCAGCTTGTAATCTCAGGGAATTACTGGGTTTTTTTTTATTATTGACACGGAGCCGCTGCACCTTACAAACTACTTAACAGCTAAATGTGTCAGAATAGGGGGGAAAAGAGATAGCGAGGAGCCCAGCGGTGGTTGACACCTTGTTTGGAGTTTGATTGTGTGAGACGGTATCCAGGCGGGCGGGGAGTGGAAGGAGGGGAGGGGCGGGGAGTGCTCTCAAGGTCGGACATCGTTCTAATCAGACAGTGAGTGAGCGTGTGAGGGCGGACCCGGCTGGCTCCACTGTGTAAAAGCCACAGACGCAAAACACATCCAGGGCCACCGCATCATCTTCCCCCTCAGTGACACATCTTAAGAGGAAGAAAATAAAAAATAAAAAAATATCTGGCTTCTCACACGATCCCACAGCAGCAGCAGCTTCCATCCCCCCCCTGTTAAGTCACTTTGCTTTGGGAAAAAGCAAGGAAGTCTTTTTCCCCCCCCCTCTCACCAAAAAGGACAAGTCTCGCTTTTTTGGCAGCTTTTTAAGAAGATATGAGTTTAAGAATTCCAACTCAAAATAGAAACTTTTGAGATGACAGACACTCTTTGTGGTCATTTCCTTTGTTGAATTTTAAAAAGGCCAAACAGTAGCGTCTTAAAAAAAAAACAGCAAAGCCGTAGAGAAAACCCCCGATTTGTTTACGTGAGAAAACAGGCTTTTAAATCATATGGTTTGCCACATTCTTTAAAGAAAATAAACACTCTATCCTATTGCTAGGTTCTTGAGAAGTGAGGAAAAGAGGTTTATTTTGCCAATCCCTTAAGAGCATAGGAGCTGTGCTTTTAGAGAAGAGGGGGCAGGGAGGAGGGGGCGGGAGCAGGGGGGACTTGGACTCAGGAGGGACGGCTGTGACCACCGCAGACCCCAAGAAAGCCCTGGCAGTGCTGAGGAGGCGGGGAGTGGACCGTCAAGCCTCTGCTGCTTCTGCTGCTGCTGCTGCTGCCAGAGCCCCGAAAAGATAAGCAAATTACATATGGAAAGCATGGAGAGACACAGAGGCGTTAATCGTCACCCGGAGATCAAATCTAATCAATTAGAGGTGGCCAGCTGGCACTCGAGCGGAGGCATGTCAGCGACAAATCCTTCCAAACAGATCCATCCATCTAGTCATCCATCCGTCCATCCATCCATTCATGCGGCAGCTCCTTCTCTCCTTTACACGGTGACTATGGAAGGAAGAAGGACCTGCTGCTTGTGGAGGGCAGACTGAAACTGGATTGTTTTGGTGGATGAATGAAAAGTAAATACAACTAAGCGCTAAAAGTAACATGACGCCACTTCTTTATTCAATTAGTTCAGTTAGTGCTAGGGGTTCCTGCTCTATTTTATATTACTGATGCATTTTCATTAATATACCTACACAGCTATTATTTAAAGGCAGGTCTAAGCAGTGTCTTCATCATTATTAAACTCTGTTCTTTATCACTTAGATGAATAAAGACACAGCGGCATGCAGTGTTTCCAGCGTGGTGCACAGAAGTTAGGGGGAAGGGGCACCGGTATCAGTGATCAGTAGCAGCAGATACTAGAGTTGAGGTATCAGAATTGTAATGGGGGGGGGGGGGGGGGGGGGGGGTTAGATTGGTGTATCGCTAACACCAGTTAGATTTGAGAAGCATTGGAGTAGTGATCAGAAACGTGGGTGAAGAGACGGTCATGCATCATGTTGCTCTGCTTTTCTGTCTGAGTTCTACTTGTTTCAGTTACACTTAAGTTTAGAGTTGGTTCATTTTGAGACTAGATTAGTTTTTATAGCCTGCCAAGATGTTAACATGTGTTAATGATATGAACTTTATTATTATATTTGCTGTTAGGACTGTCAAATGTCTCACATGGTACATAACCTGGTCAAAACTCTTAATTAAATAACCGATCTGCAGAGATAAAACAAATATCAGTCAATATTTTGTTATGTTTTTTTAACTGTCAAATATCAGCAACATCCTCAAAAAGCCTGTATCATTAAGGCTCTAGTAAACACTCATAACTCTCCTAAACCATCCATGATCCTCTCTCTCTCTTCTCTCTCTCTCGCTCTAATGCAGTTTGTCTGCACCCGAGCAATGACAGGAAGCAGTGGAAAGAGCGGAGTTGAAAGAATTGGGTTTTTTCTGAAGGGTCATTCACTTGCCTGGCAACAGGCCAAACAGGCCAAACTAAACACAAGACCACAAAAGGCACAAAGAGTGAGGGAGTGGGTTCCACCTGCCCGGGCCACTACACACAGCTCTGAGCTTCACAGGGAGTTTTTTTTTTTTTTTGGCTGAATCTGTTTGCTGTCTGTTTTTCTTATCCACCCTGCCAGCACTACTGTAGCCTGACACAAAAAAAAAAAACACTGCCCATGCAAATGTAAATGGCTGAGAGTGAAATGTGTTTATTTTGGTCCGTGTGATTTGACAAGCGTAAAATTAATTGAAAAAAAAAAAAAGGTTGATGTAGGCAGGCAGCGACACAGAAAACAACTATTTTCTCACCTAAGGGTCTTTAGAGGTAATGTCAAAACCAACCCAGCGACCATTTAGCGGTCTTGCAAGCCGGGGTCTGAAGTTATAAACTGTGTAAGTGTTCTTCCATTCTCACTTTCCTTTACTTTTCACATGGCACATCACACATGGCGTTCACACTCATGCGGGCTCTCTCTCTCTCTCTCTAGCGCAGTGGTCCCCACGGCGGGGCGACTGGGGGGCTACAGACTGATCCTCAGCAGATATGACCTACTTTCTATTCAAGCCCTCGTCTCTCTTTGTTCGTTCGGTGGTGGAGGAGGCTGCTGCAGCCTGTGGAACAAAGAACACAAGCAGCATTTTTGGAGCCTTCAAACAAGCTGACCCAGCCTGGATACAACCACCCCCTAAAAAAAAAAAAAAAAAAAAAAAAAATGGCTCATGGAAGCAAATGCCGCTTAGACCCCCACTGTCTGGATTTTTCCTCCCGTTTTTTTTTTTTTCTTCCTACTTTGATCTACCTCCGCTGCAGACGAGGGAGGATAAGCTCCAGTTCCTGCTGCAGCCTTCCTCTCATTCTCCCGTTCTCCTGACTCAGGGTGATGAGATAGATAGCGTGAGGATGGGGAGGAGGAGGACGGAGTTATCAATCTAGGTGACCAGAGGGACTTAGGTGGAGGGAGAGAATTTTATGTTTCCATCAGGGGGCATCATGGCGTTTTTTGGATCCCTGCATAGGGGCTTAGTCACTCTATACAGATATCAAACCCCAAGCAGAGATAATCTTGCCTCAAAAGCGTTTGTTTTTTTGGGGTGTAATAACACCTTTGTTCACATTCCAGTAACACGAGGGACAAAGAAGGGACATCGATAAAGTCTTAAAAGCAACCACACCTACATATCCGGCCCCGTCGTGTTTGGCATTTTTCACGTATTGTGTACCTGAAGACTCTCCATTACAAACCCTCCGTTTAACAGTGGATCTGTGCACACGCCATTTAGTCTTTAATGACCCGAACGCGACAGCCGCTCCCCTCCCGAAACATGCGCATCTGTACGAGCCAGACAAATTACGCTTCGAGGGTAACAAGTAAAGCCCCCTCGGTAATAAACACCTGCAACTGTTGCCGCTTTCGTCCAATCTGGGCAAATGAGGCAAAAAAAAAATTGTTTGAGGTAGAGTGGTGAAGGGGGTTTGATGAATGGCGAAGACGGTGACGGAAGAACATGTGATATCTCGGCACCGAATATGACTATATCTGATGGGAGGGCCAGGGAAGATGTCTACATGAAGGCAGCATAAGAAATTAACCAGAGAGAGAGGGGAAGAAAGTGAAAGGAAGTCATCATTGAGAGTAAAAAGAAGAAAAGCAGTGGCGCTCATGAGAGCCATCAATTTCCTGTTTAGAGGTCAGCGGATTCCGAACAACGGGAACCCGAAGAACGCGCAACAGCGAGGCTCACAAACATGAGAACAAACGAGAGGACACCGTCTCCGAATAATAAGTAACAGCGTTCTTTACCTGTATGTGTTCCGTCGAGCTGCTGCTCAGCTCGTCCCCCGACTCCGAGTCGTTGCGGACCTTGTTAAGCCTGTCTCCCGGCAGGTCGCCCGGCGGGGAGGTCTTGTCGCTGTCCGGGCTTTTGTTGTTGTGGTTGTTCCCGACTTTGAGCGGAGGCGAGTCGGCCCGCGTCCGTGGCAACGTGGAATTGTTGGCGAGGTGGTGGTTGTTGTTGTTGTGAAGTAGTACCAGTTCGGCTACCACCTTGCAGTGGTGGGGACTCCCCACGTTCTGGTTAGCATCCTTGGGGAGAGCCGGCGGCGTGACCCGGTCGGAAGACGGCGAAGGGGTGGAGGAGGGCGACGGGCGCCCGAAGCTGGACATTTCCGGCTGAGGCCTGTTGAGGTTTTCGTTGGACGCCCGGCAGATATCCAGAACGGTGGGCTTGGCCCTCAACGTGGGCTTCTGGGGAGGCATCAGGGCCCGACGCACCTCCCTGACGTACTGGGCCGGGACGTAAAAGGCCTTTGTACCCTCCTCCTTCCTCACCTGCCACCAGTCCTCGTTGGTCTTCTTCACCAGCATGTAGCACTCTCCCTGCCGGATGGTCACCATCTTGTCTTTGGCCTTGTATTCGTAATCGTACTCCACCTCGATGTAGACCTGGCCCGGGGCGATGGGCAGCCCCTCTCTGTCAGCCATGACTGCCGGAACAAGTGTTTGAACTCTGACCTCAGCTGCTCAGCGACCCAGGCCTGGAGGGCTCCTCATGTCTGACTGGTGGAACTGCTGGCCTGTAGGAGATAAGACAGACATGGGGAGGGAAGTTTTTTTTGTCCAGCTAAATGTCACAAGCTATATATTTAAGGCTCAAGACCTTTAGCAAGCCCAGACACATGAATATACACACACACACACACACACACACACATACACCAAACTACACAAACATACTCTCATTTCACGGCACAAACCTCCCAGCCTGTCTCACCCCACCTTACTACTCATCGGATTACCGCGACCACAAAGAACCACCGCCGTAACACACTCATATTATGACATGATCTACTTCCAGACAGACATACCGTATTGGTGAGTCAAGCAAAGAACACCGCAGGGCGACTCCTCCTCCTCCTCCCTCCTGATCGTCAAAAAAAAAACCCACAACAGACAGTCGACACTGATTGCTCTGGCAAGCGATACAATGGCTAAGGATATCCAGCCTGGTAACCTGATCTCCCTCTGCGGAGCTGAAAGGTGATGACAACACGCGACCCCCCGCACGCTACGATCCGACGACTACAATGAGTCCCCTGGAGATTACATTCCCTTGGAGACTGCGTCCAAAAATAAAGTTTGTGTAGTTTCACAGAGTCCCCGCTCTGCAGTTCGGCATCATTACTCATTAATAATACGGAGTCAGAAACCTTTAAAAAAAAAAAAAAAAGCTTTAAATAGAAACAATCCACTTGATAGATCACATACAGTCAGTGTGGATGAGTCAGAGAACAGCTGGGGCCCCCCGTTTGTTTTTGGGATGAGGCCTGTCATTGATCCGTCTGTCAGAGAAGTATCCCCTCGTCAGTTAACCTAAATAAATGCCGGGTCACTCCCACAGCAGAGGAGCTACTACCAAGGCCGCCGCTCCGCTCATATCGAATTCTACTTCTTCCTCCCTGAAATAGCAGCCAGCCACTGTGGACTGACATCCTGGAAGTGCAGGCGGCGGAGCAGGTGCTTTTAGTGAGGCATGAGAACACGCCGCTGAATCTATAAGGGGCCCATACTTATGTAAAAGAATATGTACACACACACACACACACACACTGAAACTCAGACTGACAGCAAACCCAGAATAGATTTACTGTTGTGAGAGCTGTCTGGGCCAAAGTGTGAGCCCATAAGAGATGGACTACATGTTTATAATGGGTTTAAGTAGTTTTCTGTTTTATCTGTTTTAACACCATCAAGCACACACACACACAGACACACACACACACACAGTGTTACATCACACCCAGGCTTTATGTGTGTGTCTGACAGCAGTCCGGTCTGGGCCTGCCCCGGTACAAGCTTCAACCATGATGTCAGCACACACACACATCCAAACCTTTATGAATGACTGTCTCTCAAGGAAACAGTTGTCCGTGCATAAGAACGAGCGTGCCGCCAATCAGTCGCAGATCCCGGCGTGACCCCCCCCTCCCCTCCTTTCCCGTCACGCCGCGCAGACGCTATCTACACTTTCACACCATCGTCAGAGGTGCCAAGGATGGAGTCAGGAGTCTGTCAGAGATTGGAGTCACGCACATGATAACGGCACTATCAACGATGCTGCGTGACAGCGGCGGGCTCGACCCTCCTCGTCGCGATGAACTGGCGGCGAGGAGGGTTGAGGTCACTGAAGCAGCATTGTGATTTTTTTTTTTTTAAAGCTTCATGCATAGCTGCTGTGTTCTCAGATAAAAGATTAATACGCGAGTGACATGACGGTGCAGGAGTGTGAGAATGTCAGGCTGTTTAAGTTTGTCCAAAGATAATTTTATCTGCTGGATTACCAGCAAACTGTCCTCTTCATACCACTGGCATCTGACTTTTGGAGCCACTTATCCTAAAGATTAAACAGTATGGGCAAAACTATTTTAACAGATTGTGGAGAGACTTGAGTAGTGTCTTTAGGGGCAGATCAAAAGTCAAGGAAAACTTTTTAAAAAAATCAGACAGGAGCTGGCTGGAGATCAAGCATGACACCACTCACCTTGGCAGGAGACCACGGCTGAGTCACTCCGACACAAACTACTGTTAACTGTAAATTAAGAGTGACTCCTCCGGCACAATGCAGCAAAAGAGTTACAACTCCTCTCTGCATTTCAACTGCTTTGGTGTCTCCTTATTTCTGCAGAGTTATGGCAGAAGGAGGAGGAGGAGGGGAGGTGGTGGTGAGGGGGGAGGTGGGGCTGGGGGCTCCCGGGAGAGTAAATTTCATTGCAAATGAATCCCTGTCACCGCATGGTGTCAAGAGTAAAGTGAAGTCTCAGAGGAGCAGCTTTAGCCAACTTGTTGCTCTGCGTAGGGACTCGAGAGGATACGGACTCGTGTTTAGAAACAGGTTGGCACCGCTCAGCACAGCGGCGGGTTAACAACTACTGTGTCTATCTGGAGCCCCGCTGTCCTTTTTTTTTTTTGTAGTATCTGTTTGGGAATTGATCTGTGGTTCCCCAAAGTGGAGCCTGAGTAGAGGAGTTCTGGGGGTCTTTGAAGGGGGGGAAGCCTCAGGAGGCAGCTGAACTTTTTAAATGTTTTCATATATATACACTCACATCACTAGCTCATGCTGTTAATGACTTCACTGACTATTAAAGTGCCTCCAATCAATTAACCAACTCTTTTTTTTTAAACTTCCTACTTCCCCCATTTCCTGCATGATGTTGATCTTGTTTATGTTGTTTCTAAAGCTTATTTACATTCATCAGTTGACAGAAAAAAAAACCCAATAGATGACATCAAACCTGGACAGATGTGTTCATTGAGAAAAAAATGTAATCATATCCATTTTAGTGGAGAAAATGTTTGAACCCCCCCATCTACCCACATGGCCTCTGCTGTGCAACAGATAGGACCCCATGTAAAATCAGTGTTGTAAAAGTTAAATAAACACACTTGTGGAATTGGCTTTATGGACGATCATAAAACATGGAAATCAATCTGGGGTGTAGCTGGCAGCATATCAAGGTACGCATCAACACGGAGATCACGACCTGTGCTTTTTTTTTTTTTTGTCTGCATACATCTGCAGACCAGCCACTGTAGCAGCAAAAACACCCTGAGACTCGGACCGCCTTTGTCCCTGTGCTTCATTCAAAACAGATGTGGCCGAGCAGCATCCACTCCAACATGTGCTGCTGCTGCTGCTGCTGCTCCTGCTGCTGCATTTCAATCCATCCATGCGGGTTATTTGCTGCATATATAGAGATATACACTGCGTGGAAAAAGCAGTGTTCTTTTCAAACTGTGCTCTATAAAAACACACACACACACACAACCCCTGAAAAGAAGCAGCAAGGGTCTATAAATTGTGGAGGCTGAACGGCCAGAGCATGCCTGGGGGGGTGGGACGGTGGTGAGGGGTGGGGGGGGGGGGGGGGGGGGGGGGGGCCATAGGTGAGGGGGAAGGGTCCCTTCCAGTCCTACAGAGACTGCAGGAATACAACACAAAGGGAGTTTAATCCATGTGCATTCATAACAAAGGGCTCCGACTCGACATCACTTAGGATTGCTAGGAGCGAGGGAAGGGTAGGGACGTGCCTGCGGGAGAAAGCAGCCCGCTGAACGGGGACAAACAAGCTAACACACCGCGAGGAAAATAAGCTCAACAAATCTAGAGGTGCGAACCACACAGCCTGATGTTATCACGTGCAATGATTAATTATCCAGCTGTGAGAACATCTAAAAAACAAACACAAGCGAAAAACAATGTCAGTGTTTGGGTTATTCCACCGGTGGAAGTCGTTTTAGTGACAATTTCCAGAGGCTTCGCGCTTGGACAAAAGCACTGCAGGTTCACTCGGATACAAACCCTCCGCTCTGCAACAGCGTGCATAGCAACAAAGTAACTCCCGACACAAACCAATAGCCTGTCGCTGACCAGACGACGGAGAAGCCCCTCCGACCCACCCCCCTCAAAGAAATGAAACACACTAACCTTTAAAAAACTCCAGTTTTTTCTCTCTGTGCTCCGCGTCCACCCGAGAGCTAGTTACCAGGAACTTTTCCCACCTATTTCAGTATCCGCCGCTCCGGATGAGTCCGCAGCAGACCTCCAGTCTGCTCACTGGGTCTGTTCGCAATCCCCCGCCTCTCTGCACGTGTCAAGCACGACGCGGCAACACACGCCATATCCGGTCACTTCTTTCAAAGTAAAGCCCGTGATTGACTAACCCTGGCTTGCATGTTTTGTGATGTGGATTGAAAGCAGAGGAGAAAAGTGAAAATACCGAATGGCATATAAAGAAAAGCTGTGTTACACGTTTGTTTCTTTTAAGTGACATGTTTTCTACTTTCTATTGCCTTTTTGTACTGTTTGTAGCTTCTTTTATTATTTCTACTGATTCAGATGTTTGAATTCCATGAAAGTATGGAAAAGTCTTGATCTAAAAATACATATCTAACTAATTATATTTATATCCTAATTGTTTATTATTTAAAATGTTTTAAATATTTAAAGGGTGTCTACAATTTAGATCAAAAGATCTTTTCAAGCAATACCTGTCTGTCCCCAAAGACTGCTCAATTCAACTCAGTATAATGAATTATGCTATTCTAAATTTTAAAATTATTGTCTCTATATATCCTCACATGTCTCCACTGTTAAATACACATTTTAATGCACATAGAGACTCCAACCTATTTTGACAAGTCTTTGGACTTTTATTGTGAAGGCTAAGTGATTGAATTCCTGTTAGTCGGTGTGTTTCCGTTTGACTTGACAGTTTTGGTCTTTAACCCAGCAGACGCTGGTCTGTCGCTCCCACCTCACCCCGTCTGTGGGAGCTGACAGACGGCATCCAGAGCCCCGCCGGCCCCCTCCTGGTTCAACACCTCGCGGTCCGGTGCTTCTCAACCCCGGGTCCGTGGACACCTATGGGTCTTGACAGAGTTGACGGAGTTCCAGGGAATCCCTTGCAAAACCTGGAATGTTAATTTTCACCTTTGATTAAGTCCCTCAAAAATGATCTGCAAGTAGCCTATAAAACAACTATTTCAATCATTTTTTCAGTGTCTCTCTTTTCATTTTCTATATTCTTAAATCCAAGTAACATAATCAGATTTTATTGAATAAACATAGTTTCAAGATGCTCCCCCTCTTCTCGCCAGCCGAGCTCTATCTGGCAATCACAGCAGGGAGTTTCACCAACCAAGCAGGTTCATGAATCATTTATTGGTCTGATGATCCAGGAACACTGCGAGTCTTCATGGAGAAAAAAAACAACATTCAGAATACAGGAGCACTGAAATGAGCCTCAGGCAATAAAAAATGGAAGTTTACATTATTTCAGAATGATGTGTGAACTTCCACATACTAATTGAATCACAATCACTTCTCATTGTCTATTTGGCTCAGAGGCTGTTCGTGTGAAAGCGCACCCTGTTGGTGAAAGGAGGGAAGTGACAGGTGTGAGAATTTGTGTTTTTAATGGCTTGCAGTGAAATTCAAGGGCTGAAAACGGGCATGTTTTGGGAATGATAATAATATCAATTAGACATCATAAAGAGCTTATTATTTATGAAGTCACAGGGATTTTTTTTTCATTTAGAAAAATAGTTATTACTTATTTAGTAGTTTTAAATGCCTTCTATTCCTTTGCAAAAACCCTTTATCTATTCCCACAAATGAACAATCATTTAAATATAATCACTGATTGCTGCAGAGACTATACTTTAGACCATACACACTTATAAAAAAAAAACACACACACAGCTACCTGACACCATTCATACAGTTTGCTCTCATGATAATGAAAGCACGCACCACAGCAGCGTTTTCAGTTTAAATTTATTTTCTCCACAGAAAAAAAAAAACAAAAAAACTTGAGGTCTAAAGCTACAGAGAACCCCTTATGAAAACAGACAGCAGTGCGGCTGCTTTTCTAAGGGTGTTTGTAACATAAGTCGTCAATAATAACCAGCGGTGAGTTCATTTTTATTGAAGTGAATAACATAAGATGACAATAAAACATAACAGGGTGTGACAGGAGTGCAAAAAGGCTACTATAACAGACGTTAAGCTTGCCTGCAGTTATCAGTCATAAATAACATTTTGTATCTACCTATTCCCAACACGCCACTTGCCAAAGAGCCTCAGACTAGAGTACGGTTCTGGAGTCAAACAGTATCTGGGAAGCTGGGGAATTAGTTGCAAACTCAGAAAAAAAAATTAAATGTTAATGAGAAAAGCGGGGCGAAACTCACCCACGCAAAAAAAATACAAGGCAGGGGGATGCAGACACTGGAAAATCTTGCTCTTGTTCTACAGGTGTTTTTGGAGCGAGATGTTCTGCAAAAATAATGTCCCTCTCAGCTCTTACTCGCCTAGCAACGACCTTAAAACATCACGGCTGTGGTTAAATACATTTCTCAGCGGTTGAGACGAGTGCATAGGCAAGAAGAGTGTCACAAAGAGATCTCTGTACTCCAACGCTGGACATTTCATATTATAGATTATGACTACACAGTGGGACAGGACAGGTGCTGCAATTATATACTGATCTGGTTACAAGGTACCTTGGATTTCAAACTCATAAATGTGTTAGATATGATTACAAAATATAATGAGTGTTATTTGCAGGTGCTGCATCGGAAAAATGTTTTTTTAAAATATATGCATCATATTATATTTTTTTACTCAAAAGTTTCAACCAGTGCACGATCTATAATCTGTGCTCCAACCAAAGGAATCCCCTGAGAACTATTAAACACAAAGATAAGTAAAACGAGGTCGCTCTCAACTGCGTAGCAAGACAGTCATTATTCTTACATCCTGGGGTCCATCAAGGTCTCATATATGTGCATTCACGTTGGCACCGTGCAGGCTAATATCTTAGTAAGTTGCTGGGAACTGCGCATGTATGAAAGAAACCAGAGCGACTTGATTTTTGAATGTGTTTTCTTTGCAAGAGCCAGAAGCTTGAAAGAGTAATTGCAGTACCCAGGCTGCACTTGTATACAGTATATATACACACTTTGATGTTGCAAGACTGGTGCAGCGGTTCCAGGTCAAAGCTCACTGTAGCTCGGAATGAAAATGTCTCTGGGTCTGGGGCTTTGGCTTCTCGTCGTGCCGTCCTCAGCACAGCAGCTGTGTGTGGGGGAAACAGAGGAGAAAAGAAATGAAACTGCAACTCCCCTTGCGTTAATGTGTTGTCGTTCTGGATGTCTTGTCAGTCAGTCAAAGAAGGACAAAAAAAAGGACAACATGGACTCTCAGAAACTCATATTATTATTATTAGATCAATGAAGCAGTGATGGCAATGAAATAAAAAGTGTTTATTCTTCTCTTGCCTGTTGTTGCCTCATCTCATGATGTCAGCGGACTAGTTGTTCTGGAAGAGGTTGGACCTGTTGGCGATCAGGGGGGAGGCGACCAGCAGCTGGCCTGGTCGGATGGGCTTGGCTGGGTTGGACGGCGAGAGATAACATGGGTCAAGTACAAAGTAAAGGTTGAGATATCACGATTTGGTCTTGTTATTCTGTGTATTTATACAGTTTTTAGACTCTTAGTTTGAACTTTATTTTAGGATTTCATACTTAACGTGGGCTCAGAACACTAGAATCTCAAGAGCTGAAAGCTTTATTTTATAGTTCCTGCAAACCTAACATTTTGGGCACTCTGTATTTTCTTTGCACCAAATTTTTCAGAAATTAGAATACAGCCTCCTCCGCCCACCTATCGAGGCTCTCCTGCCCATATTTTTGGGCTTGTTGGCGTCTTTAATGCGGTCCATCTCTTCCTGGTAGCGTTTGCGGTCCCGGGCTGCACTCTCTTTGGCCTCCTTCAGAGCGGACTCCAGGGCTTTGACCCGCTCGGCTGTGGCCCTCAGACGCTTCTCCATTTTAGGAATCTCACTTTGAAGGTCAGCATTGTCCCGTACCAGCTACAGAGAGGGAAACAGATAACAGAAAAGAGTGAGAGGAGAGAGAGAGCATGATGCAGCCTTGAGAAACAACAGCTGCTGAAAGTCACTTGTAGGATTAGTTTTAATGAGAAAGGGCTTTGGTCATTTTGTGTTTGCACATACAGTATACGTGCCTGCTTATGAACTTTGGTTAGCTGCTCGAGGTTGTTCTCCAGGAAGCAAATCTTCTGTTTCTGTGCAGCACTGACATCTGCGTCTTCGGAGTCCATTTGAGCATTCTGCTCAGGCACAAAACACAGATTATTTATATGTTTACATCAATCCCATGTTTGACTTCTGCATTCATTCATCACTTTCCCTGAGTGTTAATCATTTGCAGCATTCAGTCTTCAGTTTTCTATGAGAATATCGACCTCACAGCGCGTCAAAAGAAATCTGTAGAGAGAAGTCTCTCGTGCGGCTAAATGAGATGATAAGTAGCAGATTTTGGATGGGTGCAGCACCGTGGAATATTCCCTCTGTCTTCCAGGAAAGCCTGCTTCGCTCCTGCTTTGTTTATCTCATCAAGCCTCAAGCCTGAGGGCTGGAGACGAGTGCCACGGCGAGGGCCCGCGTCCCTAATTTACAGCTGCTACCTTTGAAGAATCAGATGGCCTACTTATTGCAGACACTTTCTGTTGTGTTCCCTGGATTCATTAAAATTTCATCATGGTGCAAATGAAATGGAGTGCAGCCCGTGCATGAGCGAAATACGGGGCTTGCTCCGCTCATTTCAGGTAAAAAAGATGTTTGTCGCGGGCAAACAAGAGCTCATGTGATATTCCATGTGATAGGAGATTAGATCACAACACAAAGCAAGGATAACAGGATGGCGATTACAATGATAATTTGCCATGGCAACTCTTATTACCTTTTTGAGTCTGGTGGCCAAGTCTTGGACAAAAAGCCTCCTGAGGTTGTGGAGTGTCTGCAGCTCGCGGGCCTGTGTCAATGCAAGGAAGGAAACCCAGCTCAGAGATAACAAAGGAAGAACAGGTTGTTGACATTGAAGGGTCTATTCGCCCAAATAACACCCAGAACTTATTTGTCCAGGTTTTGAGATATCCGCCTCTTGGATTTCTGCCATCTTTATACAATGGTAGTGAATAGAATATCAGTTAACATAAGTCGCGTTTATGCTTTGCAGACCAAAAGGTAGTTTGAGAAATGGAAGCGTCTGTTTAGATTTCAAACACAGACAAGACCCTCCTGTGAATGTGACAGGTTACGTTTTCAGTTTATTGTGGGCTGGGTCCTCCACTCTTGTATGTTGCTACACATTTTTAAATGTAATTCTTTTTGTGTTATTACTTAGAGCCGGTCTACACGTGTGATCCCGAGAGGATGCATAGATTTATTGGTTTCCATGTACCAGCCCTTTTCTATAAAAACCAATAAGCTCACTTTAAATGAAATTCCTTTCACCTTTATTGGTGGGGATGGAGGCCGAAATCTCAGAAACAGATATATGAAAACTTGTGCAAATAAAGCCGAAACTATACACATATCACAATACAGATCTAAATGCACATGTCCACAACTGACCACAGTCTCCTCCAGTCCTTTCAGGTCCTGTCTGGCCTGCTCCCGTCTGTCCTGCATCACTCTGCAGAATGTGAAGTGGATGTTAATGAGAGCATTTGTAACTGGGAACCTATATTTTCCCATTGACTAAAGTAAAGGCATTTACGTGAGCTCTTGCAGCTGACGGCTCTTCTCCTGGTCGGTAGCTTTGAGCTTCTCGTGCTCCACTCTCAGCCTCTCCTGCTCCAGCATGATCTCCTGGTTCTGACTGCACAGAAATCAGTGAACAGTATTAACACTGGTGTCAGAATGTTCATGTAGAGAAAGAAGTGTTTTGGTCAACACGGTGTCTTACTCCTGCAGCTCGGTGATGAGTTTCTCCTTTGTGTCCAGGTCGTCTCTCAGGCTGCTGATCTGCCTCTGATGGGCCTCTCTGTGAGACAGGATCTGCTTCTCCACAGCATCCTGAGGAAAGGACAAGCATACATCTGCTCATGATTTCAAGTTGGCACCGAAGACCATCCTTTCACCATACTGTATGCTGGTCCAATACCTTGACTTCATTGGCAGACTGGATCTCATTCTCCTTCTCCATAGCGTTCACTCTCTCTGGAGGGAGACAGGAATCAAACAGTGAAAAGGTATCAGTTTCATTTTGTGAATCCTGCTGCAGAGTCAATGGATTTAAAAAAAACATCAGTTATTTACAGCATAAACAATAAAAAATCATTATTGTGTACATATAAACACAATTTTTCAAATTTTTGAGCCTATACCATACAGTTAAGATGACATTTACAGTAAAAAAAAACACTTTCCATAATCTGCACATTGTCTCCATTAAAGTGAAATAGAAGACCACATTTCTTTTTATGGACAAGAACAATGTCTGAAACTCAATGAATAAAAAAAAACATGAAACATTTTCTAAAATAACAAAGAGAACAAAAAAATCATTATGTATGAAGTTCCATCGTTGTAGAAGCAAATTTGGGATTAAAACTAGAACCAGACAAACTTTGAATCCCAAAGATATCTATCTGAAAATATTCAGCTTTTATAAGACGTTAAACCGACACTACCTTTACCAGTGATGGACTTTTAACCGATGGATAGAGCGCGTTTTTAAAAAATATTACATTACGTGTGTGATGTATTTTATTTTGAAGTCATTTGACTTATTTGGTAGGGGAATTCATTTACATCATTGCATAAGCCATCTGAAACTAAACTAGAAAAATATGAACTATGAAAACTTCCTGGAAGAGAGCCGCCTGAAAAAAGGTTCTGAAAACTGCAGTGCACCCTGGGGGTTTCTTTTTGGACCTAGCGTACTTTTAAGTGAGTGCTGAAGAGAGCTCACATTGAAATGTGCTCTACCAAATGGCAAGGAAGGGGTTGATTACAGGCATTCGTTAGAGAGCGTCGTGCTCACCTTGGGCTCTGATCCTCACTATTTCTTCATTGAGAGAGTCCACATTTTCCTCCAGCTTTCTTTTCTTCTGCTCCACATTCTGGAGGTTTTCTGTCAGAGACTTGATTTTAACTTCATGCTGCAAGAAAAAAAAAAAAGACATGGAAAGAAATGTGAATTTAAAGCTCACACAGCTCTCATCAAACCAACGGACGGTATTAGATGTACAGAAAGCCATCGTCTTGCTAAAGCCACCATTTGACTGATGACCACATGATCTGCCGTTTTAATTAACCACCATATTTGTCACTATGGTGACAGTATCCATGATGACAGAGGCAGCAGTGGAAAGCTGCAGCGACCTGGGACATGCGCAGCCGGCAGGAAGTCAGATCCCTCTCGGTCTCCTCCATCTTCTGGCTGCTCTCGGCCTGGGAGCTCTCCAGCTGTTTGCTGCGCTTCACCATCGTCTTCACCTCCGACTTCATCTTGCTGATGTAGAGACGAGCCACAGTGAACTCCTCATCGATGAGGCCGCTGCTCTCTTGTTGCTGAGGTCCAAAAAACATATTTGTTAGAAACATGTTTTGTCCTTTAGTAACATTTTTTTCTTCAAATGCATTCATGTTTTACATACAGTAACCTTGGAACTAGAGCTGTGCTGCTGTGACAATAAAAACCTCTTGAAATCGCTTGAAATCTTGAATAACAGCAACAAAAAAAGTGCAGAGGACGTTCAGGGACTACCTTTCTAGTTTTAATATAAGTTCCCACTTGGAACAATAGTGTGAGGTAATTACACATTATACAATAAAGGTATGTTACCTAATTTTCATAATTAAAGCCATCTGCTGTATTCTGGTGAGGAAAATCAAATTGGGCATTATTTTCCTTCACTTGAACCCTCTACAGCTGATATTACACTAGAAAAGAATTCAATTTATGAACTTCAAATTAGTGTCAGACTCACTTGGACAAAGCAGATGGATGGACTACTGGATAAAAGGAGACAGTCACATGATCATATTTCTACAAATAATCAATAAGTTGACGTAAAGTTTTTATCATTGTAAATTGAATATCTTCAGGTTTTGGACTGTTGGTCAAACATAAACAATTTAAAGATGCCACCATGGTCTCTGGGCGATTTTTATTAGCTTTTGCTAACTATTTACAGATATTTTACAGATGATCCATTACTTAATTCAAACATCACCTAAATGGATTGAAAATGTGCAGATCAGTGGTATAAGTTTTACATTAGAGGAACATGGAGCAGACAAAGATAATAAAGTGGAAGCTTGTTGCCCAAAGCCATGGTCTATATCCTCAAATATCCCAAGAGTCTGTTACAGCCAGGACTGGTAACCTTAATGTCGTTGCTTCCCACGGCGATGCCTATCTCAGCCAGGTCTTTGAGTAATGATGACATCATCTCAGTGACCCTCTTCTTCTGGTGGTTGGTCATCTCCTTCAGCTTCTGGAGTTCAGAGTCAATGGAGGTCAAGCAGCTCTGTTGGTTGGATAATAAAATAAGCGAGTTAACACCTCACCAAGTGACCATCAGTGTTATGATGTCTAAAGTTTATCCTGCTCACAGATTTCTGGTTCAGCTCCTCACTGAGGGCCTCAAACTCTCTTGCTTTGTCCTCGACCTCTTGGCTCTTCTGGTCATAGTTGAGGGCCAGCTCCTCCAGGGCCTGCAGCACCTCCTTCACCTCCTCCTTGGAGGCTTCATTCTCTGCCAGCAGCCGGTTCAGCTCCGTCTGCAGGGTGTCGTGATCCTGCCGCGTAGAGGCTAAGAGCTACAAGCGAGGACAGTGAGCACAGCAGGTAAGACGGTGATTTTCAGAATGTGTTTAAATTTGTAAGAGGGGGGGAAATGTATTTTTTTGTGTTAGTTTTTATCAGAGAAATTTTTGACCTGTGAAATATATTTCTGTACAAACCAAAAACCAACTAACTAAACAAAAAAAAAACCTTATGTGTTTCATCTGGTGAGGCTCCTGTGTTTGCTAAGGGTGAGTAAGAATCTGACCTCTCCTGCAGGGCTACTAATGGTCTGCCATCAGCCGTCAGGCTGGGTTTGTGCTAACAGGACTGGAAGGAGAGCTGAGGCGCAGTGGGGGAGTTTAGAGAGGGGAGGGGAAGGGAAGGGAAAGGGGGGGGAGTTATCACCTCCTCCTGGTCCAAAATCTGTTCATTCAGCTTCTCCACCATCTGAGACTGCTGGTTGATCTCCTCATCCTGGAAGAAGTGAAGGATGGAGAGGAGAAGAGAAATACAATACATCACTCCATCATTTCTACAAACAAAAGCAATACTGGGCAGCATCTAACTGCGCCATCTGCTGACCAAATGAAATTCTACAAGGAAGAAGGTATGAGTATAATATGAGTATAGTTAGAAATGTAGCACTTTAACACTGTCGGTATTAGCAAATGTAAATATATGAGCAATAAATAAATAATCACATTTTATCACTTTAAGGAAACTGTATCATATAATTTATATTGCCATTAATAAACATCAATCATTGATATTATTGATTGGCATTGTGATAAATTTGAAATGATCTGGCTTTCGAAAAGACATTAAACATTTTCATAGATATTCCTGGATTAATGGGGTCAAATAGTATTTTCTTTTTGTATTCATGACATCTTGAATAAATTGTTCCTTATGTACGAAGGAGGATGATATGGTGCATATGGTGCAGACCTAAATTGTGAAGCCATTTTCTTCTGGTGTAGCTCTTAACAATTAATAATATGTTATGGCCATGTATAGGCAAAGAGATTGTTACAATTTTGAAGCACAATACTACACAATACTGGGTCAACCATGCATACTATTAAACTGGATCCATGAAAAACCTCCCACTCTAGTTTTTTCCAATTGAAAGGCTCAGTGCCGAAATAAAATATAATGACAGCAGCTTTATGGCACTATGGTGGCCCCTGATAAATCACTTGCACACTGACCTAAGTGACCTAATCCAACGAGGGTGGGACTCAGTGGACTGTCACTCCCTGACATTTCTATGCAGTACATATGGCTCTTCCCAGCTTTCATATCACATGTCTATGATGATGACACTGTTGCCTGGAGCATTGTTATGATGCAATGACATGATTAAGAGTCTGCAGCCATGCTTGCGGCTCTGTGAGGCTGTGCTTGAGCTAAATGCTCATATCATCACGCCAGCGATGATAATGCCGGCATGTAGATGTTGTAACAGGAATGAAGTTTACCATGTTCACAGAGTTAGTTTAGCATGTTAGCATGCTAACATAAAGTACAGCTGAGGATGATGGGAATGTCAACAGTTATACGGGTATTTGGTCATAAATTAGGTTAGTTCATCATCTGAATGTGTGTAGATCATTTCACAGTTGTCAAGTTTCAATAAAGAACTGAAAAGTATGGCTAAAAATTATAAAACAAATATTATATTAACAAATGATTATGGTTATTATTTAAATATTTGCATATAATGTTTAGTATTAGGTTATTAAATGCATTAATAATCAATTGATAGGCTACTATTATCCCAGTGAGGACCATTTCTTTTGCAATACAGTTTATCTGCATGTACTGGTATCTGCCATTTGACATACAGTCATATCACTTCAAAACATATCAGTAAATATAGTGGATCAATACATGTCATGTACAGTATATTAATACATTACTACCATAATGTAATAATGTCATACAGTATGTTATATTGATGTGATTGGTTTATGAATGGTGTGAGCCTGATTTGTTCTGTCACATTTAATATTCATACAAGTTCTGTAGTGTTTATGTATTAATGCCTTACTGTCCTTGACATTGATGTATTGTCCAACTCTGGAGGAGTCATTTTCACATTTGTGATTAGTTCTTACCAGCTGAGATCAATAATATTGTTCTGAGCTGAGCAATATAACAACACCACAGGCATAAACACTGCAACGGATCAATACATACTGGAGGTTGTAAGAGGTGTGAGCCTTTAGAAAAATGTTACTACCAGTAAAGCAAACTGGATCTGTGTTCACCTTGTCATCCAGCTCTTTGTAGAGCTTGGCCATTTCCGCCTCGTACTTCTGTTTCTCAGCGTCCGTGAGTTGGACCCCGGGGAGGGTGCTGAGGCCGGGGAGGGTGCTGAGGGCAGGTTTGGGTGCTGTCTTGTCATTGTTGGCGGTTTCCATCGCCTGAACCTCCACTTTGGCCTTTTCTTTGTCAAACTGTTCATCTACCGGCACATTCTCTCCTGCAGGGGGCGACAGAGAAGAGGTGGTGGCGGGGGCTTGATATCTTTTTCTCTCACTCTCTCTGCTGCTCCCTCGGTCACACATTTAGTTTTAAGAGGAAGACCTGGGACAATTGAGACCCCATATCAAGTTTGACTTTCGGGTGTCAACATCAAAATGTTAAATACTAGACATAGTGAGGAAAAAATCGTAAACTTCCACGTCTAAAATGAATAAGGAAGGCGTGATCATGCACATTTTTAAGGAGAACTAATATTCTTTACGGCATGGCTAATATGGAAACAAAGGACTCTTTCTTGAACCATGAAAGCATTAGCTGAAATTAGAATCAGTGTGTGATTCGGCTCTATTAAACTAAGATGAGGAATCATGGCTGAAGAATATGAACAGTTAATCCTTTTTTTAAAAAATCTCATCTAAACCATTGTAAATCAGATCATCTGTTTACTGGAAAAGTTTGAAACCAGACTACCTACACTTTATTCCTTCTTCATTTCAGAATATGTTTTGCTGCCTGCATTGTAAAATATTTGTCAGTGTGTAAATAATATAACATTGAAAGAGGCTGAGAAGCCTGAAATATTGTTTATATGAACAAGTAGGTCACAACATCCTCCATTATTCTTCAAGTATTTTAGAAATCTCGACGGATATTAACCAGAATGACTGTTCTGCAATGGCTAAAAGTCACAATTGTTGCAAACAAAGATATGTGAGATGTTGTGAGACGTGAGGGTGTGGTCTTCACCATTCCTCCAGCGGTTGAGCTCAGTCTCCAGCACGGTGACGGTGTTCTTCAGCGTCTTGTTCCTCTCCTTCTCTTTCTCCCACTTGCTCTTCCACTGTTCTGCGGTCAGCTCCATGTTCAGAGACACTGAATTCTTGATGGTCTTTGCCCTGGTAGGACGGAAAGGTGAGAAAAGCACGGCGGCCTGTTTAGAATATCAACAGCGGCCGCTTTTAGGTCGGTTTCACCGCAGAACCTGCTGAAAGGTTTCACAGTTGTAAGTGAGTGGTGACTCGTCAATCTGGTGCCTTTCATCGTTACAGGTGATCAACTCATTCTTTATTTAAAAGGACTGTTAGTGTGAACTGTGTGGCTCCCACATTGTCAACTTAATTTTTGATTATTACCATTGAACACAATATATATTTAAAAATAGGACCTAGATCATATTTGTACTATAACGGTGTGTTCTGAAATCATTTTTATGGTAGTTAACTGGCTTTTCAAAACCACCATTTTTTTCCAAAAAGCCATAGTTGACTGATGTGCTGCTGTAACATTAGTTATAAGCTGATGAGAAGGGATAAGGCCTTTGTGTGTGTGTGTGTACCTCTGTCCAAAAAGCAGTGTTGACCTGGTCTCTGCGTCATTAAAAGCGGAGGGTGAGCAGCAGATGACCATGGTGGTCCGACAGTTGCCTCCCAGGGAGTCCTGCAGGATCCTGGTCATCTTACTGTCTCTGTACGGCACGTAGGTCTGACACAAGAAAAGCACATAAATTACAACCCACAGGGCATACAATAGCTTTTACATGACCCAGATTTATCACTCACTGTTTTACATATCAAAGTACATCAGTTGATCATATTTATTTGTTCCAGTTGCACCCAGGAGGGCTGATGACTGTCTCACCGAGCCCTCTGCCAGAGCTGAAATCACGTTCCCCAGTGCAGACAGGGACTTGTTGATCATCTTGGCTTCATCCAGCACTGTACCCTCTGCTCCAGTCTTACCCACCTTTGAAACACAAGAACACATAACGGATAACAATATTCTATTTTACAGGATTCCTCTGCGCGACTAATATTTTTACTAATTAAAATCTAGCCGTGATTCTCCAAAGTGTCAAACAATCAAAAAACAGAGATGATGAAGAGATGTGAATGATCGTTCAATAACAAGGGGATGCGACAAGAGATTCATAAAAGATGGTTGCTTAGTGCTATCCTTGGCTTATTAACATCTTATACTGATAGACAAATGAATGTGGGGTCCCCTACTGAGACAGAGCAGCAGCAGCAGCGGGAGTGTGTCATTAAAGTTTCATTAGATGAATGCTGTCAATACATACAGTTAAACTGTGCCTCTAGTACAATAGAAATAAAGCAAAAAGATCAAAGTTATTGGGTATCTGACACCTCGGAAGTAGACAGAAGATAACCAAGTTTAAGATTTAAATTCTGACAATAAATGCGAAAACTATTCAAAAATATACTGTATCTATAATGTATATCAATATGATCTCAGACTTTATTTCAGATATAGGCGATGATAGACAGAAGGCTGGTAACTCGCTATGTTAGATGATCACACTTATTGTATCAACATAACATAACTCCTAGAATCCTGGGTAGTCATGTAAGCAGTATAACTAGAGACTGAGAAGTTGAGAAGTTGCAGAGACCAAGAGAGGGAGACAAAGAGAGAGAAAGAGAGAGAGAGAGAGAGAGAGAGAGTTGTACTTTTTCACTCCCGGCCAGATCAACGAGGTAGAGCTTGCCAGTAAGTTTCTGTTCAGTCTGAGTGTTCTCCTGCTTGATGTTGATGAGGAAGATGCTGTGACTCCTGGAACTGTGCTCGTTCATGTCTGACACACACAAAGAAACACAGTTAGCCATTGTGCTAACCATACTAAATTATATATTTTTTGGTGTATATGGCTATAATCTATATAAAAAAAAACATACATCATCATGCAATGGGACGTCAGTCACTGGATAGACATCACTGTAGCATGTGTGTGGGATGTTTTCACTTTGTGAAAACTGTTGTTTAATGTCTTTTTTGACTCAGGAGGAACTTAATCAAGTCTGAGAAAATGATTCAGTCCACATCACATGGATATCTCCGCTTGAGTTTCAGGACAACAGATTTTTAACAGATAACAGATGATACACTTTATTGCGCCTTAAGGACATCGTGCTTGGGCTCAGCGTCACTGCATCACAAAGCATTTATCACCAGACAGAATCTATACAATTATTCATACCTAAGAAAATGTTTTTTTTTCAAGCCAAAGTTCATTCAACAGGAAAAACCCAAGTTAGCTCTGTCTCTGCTGCATCACCACTGATCATTGTTTTTCCCTAAAATGGAAGTTACATCTACATCACTGTGTTCTAAAAACCTTTTCCCATAAGATAAGAGCTCACTGTAATCAGCCTAAGTAAGATCTGTGTGCTACACTTATCAGTTGCATGATAAACACTTGATCATGAGCTTCAAGTACAGCATTTAGACTCAAGACTACTGAAGACATGTTATCTAAACCTGTGTTAATAATGTTTATTTGACTTATTTGACATGAGCTGACTGATGTCTTGATGTCTACTCTAAAGAACAGAGGAGTGTGTTTTATCATGTTAAACACTAAATTATAGCTGTTAGTTGTGCCTCCATTCGTGTGTCACTCTGTTGGATATCAATTTTTGCTGCTGCAAATTTAGAAGTTTCCAGTTTGATCTAATATCATACTAAGTACGTCACTCATGGTTCAGGTCCAGGATCGCGTTTATCAAGATCCATGCCTATTTTCACTTCAGTTTAGTTTCTTCCCTGCTTATGTGTTAAGCAGAGACAGCTCCTTGGCTGGAGGGAGTCTCGATGCAGTCAGGAGACTCGGCGAGGTTGAACCCATGAGAGGCAGCAGCACTGAAGGCGCTCAGTGTATGAACTCACTTGTGACAGCCACGATTCTGTTGTTTTTGCCTTCGTCTATGGCGTCCATGACCTCCTCAGGACTGCACACGAAACGCTCGGTACACCCCTGAGGACACATGCAGACACATCACAAGGAGACGCTGTGTTCAACAGCCCCCGCAGCAGGCCGGCTTTACAGAGACACAATTATTAGCAGAGGGAACCATGACATACTGTATCATGCTGATGCTTTCACAGGGAACTATGAGGGGAGAAACATCTTATTACTTCATTTTCTTAGTGTTTTTAATGTCTCTCTTCTAATGATATACATCCAAACCTACACAGTTGTGTCATTGTTTTGTACTTATTCTCATATGTCATTCATAACTACTGCATGCAGCTGGGACAAACTTGTGACTGCGGCACTGTGGAGCTTAGTGGAGGTTGATCGGAAACAATATTACACCTTAAATAAAAGCCGCGCACAATAAAAATGAAATCCTCACCTTGACATAGGGCACCCTGTTTTTGTCTTCGTGCACAGAAAGGTTGTTCTTTTTTACTGTGGAGAGCATAGAAAGTAAAAAATCATGTGTGAATGAACCGTGCTGTTTTCATCAGTGTCTAAAATGATAAGCAATACATACCATCCAGCAGGTCCCTGATTTTGTCCAAATAGACTTCGAAATAGGAAACCTGCAAATTAAATAGATTTGACCAAAATCATGACTTGTGCTTGCTGACATATAACTCAATCTGAGTGCCAGGTTAAAGTGGGAAAACATACTTTAATATGAAACTCCAGGTTCTCATCCATGGAATAAATGTAGTTGAAAATGTCTGTAACAATCCTGGGAGTGATTCCCATCATGTCACGGTCATGGAGTCTCCCCTTTAGGAGACAATAATGATTAAAAAAGTGTAAATAGGACAACATATTTGCAGTATTTGCAGCAGAAAACACATCAGCTGATATATTTTTATGTTACCTCCATTGTGTGCGTTTTGCCTGAAGATGTCTGGCCATAGGCAAATATAGTGCCGTTGTAGCCCTCCAGGACATCTGTGCACATCAGGATGAAGATATGACACATTTGGTTGTGAGACTTGTATTTCCAGGGTTGTAGTGTAGGCAGCTAATGAGACTACAACTGTATCATACTGTACAGCTTACCTTTGACAATCTTCAGAGCCACAGCGTTGTAGAATTGCTCCTGAGTTGTATTGGACTGGAAGACCCGGTCAAAATAGTAAGGTTTACCCTGTGACGAAGAGGTGGCAGTGGTGAGTAACACATGAATTTACATATTGATACACAACAGTAGGCCTACACACTGTTAAACTACTGCATCTCACTAACTCAGTTAGACAGGTGGGCAATTCAGTTTTTGCCCTTTGGGAATCTATGCACACAGATTTATAGGGGGAGGGCTCAGTCAGGATGCATTCATGGGAACGATGAGACCTCCGATATGGGCTTCTGACCTTCAGAATAAATAAATAGGATGCAAATTGTTATTTATATCCACTGAGAGAAAGCAGGGATTCATAACCAGTCAGAAAAACACTATAAAGTGATCATTAGCTACTCAGACCTGTGTATAAATGCAATGTTTTGCAAGATCTATTGATTAATGCACGACTTACATGTGAGGATGAAGTACAGATAAGTTGTTATTTTGAAATATAACTTTTTAATTTTAATGCTCACAGATGAATTATACAATTGCTAACATGCTGAGACTCACATGTGGGATATTATAGTCCACTTTTTGCTTTCATTTAGCAGGTACCACAATTAAATACATTACCTAACCCCCACTTTACCCACAGATACAGATATAGACTTTAAAAGGTTAAAGTCAACACTTTGATCACATCAAAACCATTTGTTTGAGTACAAAGCCATTAAAAAAACAAGTGTCACTGTCTCACTTTTTCTGACTGCACCATATTTGTGTCCATGTCATCTTGTCTTTGTGCATGTGAAATGCAAAGGGATTTCTGATTTTTTTAAAGGGACAATGTATATTAATCAACATCACTGTAAATGTGATAGTATTCCCAAAAAATAATGTATTTCTTTCTAACTTTCTGACACTGTTCCTGTTCACTGGTCCTTAAACTAAAGATAATGTGGAAAAAAAAATACCAGTGCGAACTGGACAAAAGTCCAATTTTCAACAGTTGACCTTTGGCCAGATGTTAGATTAGCAATAAAACTAACAATAAATCATACATGTAAAATCATAACAGAGGAAAGCAGGCAATAATATGTAGCAGCTGCACAGAAGATCAAAAACTAAAATGAGTGAGACAAGCCGTTAAAGTACAAAACAATGGTAAGCAGACAATGTGTGCAAGAAGTTAAACCTGATGACATAGTTGCATTACATTACACAAGACACAGGTAAAAACAGAAAAGGTACCGTCAGAACACTTCAGACAATTTTCCAGCTGTACATGACATACGATTCTCATCATGTTCATATTATAAAATAATGCATCTCTGTCTTTTAATTGTCTGGAAAACAACTGTTTCTGTCTTGTTTATGTCTGAAATGTTAGATCAGGCAGACGCAGAATACTAGCTTAGCTTGTCCCCTCTAAGTTTTAGATTTTCAGTCAGTGTAATTGCATCTGCTTATTGACACAATACTGTCCAGTGCACATTTGAACACAGTTTGCACCTGGCTTTGACCTGTGACCTGGAAGAGGGGATGGTAATCAAACAGACAGAGAAACACACAGAAAATCTAAGATGAGTGTGTTTTCGATCCACATATGAGGAGCAAACCCATAAAATGCTATTTTTGAAATATGAGACTAAAATGAACATATGAAAGATGTATCAATACAAAGTTAATATGTTTTTTCTTCTCAAAATATCTGGATACAATGTGAATACGACATAACATGTTAGTCAGTGCAGCTCAGATCAGAGAGGAATAGCTTTGTATAAACCACATGACAGAAAAGACAAACCATCGGACATGCAGGACAGGGTAAGTGAAATATGTATGTATTATTTCTGGGATTCTGGGCCACAATGACCATGCTGTAATATAATTTATGGTGTTAGCACAGGAAGATGGTCAAAGGGATAATAACTATAGAAGCCATGATGCAGTAGTACTGGAAGAAAGGAGGACTAACAACAATGCCATGGTGCTCAAGAAGCCAGGGGTTAGGGGAGAGCTGGCATTGTTGTTAGTCCTCCTTTCTTCCAGTACTACTGCCATTTGCCGAAGAACCTGGGTCTGCCTCCTGGTGCAGTATCCTTGGGTGAGGCTGGTCTTGCAGCCGGTGAGTATGTGCTGTAGGGTTGCTGGTGTTTGGCAAAGGGGACATGATGGGTCTTCCCCAAGCCACTGAATCAGGTTCTTGGGACTGAGTAGAACATTGTAGATGGCTATGTTTGCCTCCTTTCATTTCCCAAAGATCCTTCCAGGAAAACTTCAGGTGTTCAGTTTTTTCCATCTTGTAATTTGGCCCTGTTTTGCCTGTGAGAGTTCCTTTGCACATCATTCTGCCTCATCCTGCTGCAGTATCTCTTTTATCACAAGCCCTCTCATATGGGCAGGTGTTGCTCTGTGCCATGTGGGTCTACTAGTCCTCACCCAAACCTGCCTCTTCCATGCTCCACTTGGCCCAAAATATCTCCATGCCTAAGAGTGGATTTTGCCTGCTGCAACACCTCAGATGGGTTTCACTCTTTGAGTTGTGCGTCCTCAGTTTCTGTCAGGGTCATGTCCAGCCCTACCTTGGAACATTTTTAATCTTCAGTAAGTCTAGTGATAGGCGGTTCTAGAGACTTGTCCCTATACAAGCCAATATTGCTGAAGCAGCATGAAAGTCTGAGCAATTTCTTGATGTCTTCACTGACCTTTCTCTCCAGCTTGCCAACTTTGGTGATGGGAACCTCATAAATCATCAGAAGCCACATCAGATGGGGTAATCCAAACTGCAGGGTCCAAAGTTTCAACTTCCCTGGAAGTAGGGTCTTGTCTATGTTAGCAAGGCCTTCGGTATTATGTTAAGTCAATGGTAATGGAATTTGAGCTTTCCTGTGATAATGAAGATGGTCCTGGACTTTCTGGGCTTAAACTTCATCTGTGCCCATATTATAATGGAATGAAGTTTTTCCAGGAATAACTTTGTACATGTGATGTTTGTGGTCAGACTGATCATGTCATCCATATTGGGGTGGATGGGAGGTAGTCATGGTAAAGGCCAGTTGGGAGATGGTGAATCCTGCCCTCATTCCTATTCCAGGGATTGCCAAGATGTGGGGTTTCTGACCACTTTTGTGATGGCTACTGGATCACAGAAGAACTCAAAGGTTTTATTAGTATGTGGGATAGATCTAAAAGCATTGGCCAAGTCATGGAATTCAATATGACGATCTCTTCCTACCTTATTTGCAGCCTGAATCTGATATCATATCATGATTGAATGTTCTGAGCATCCTGAAAAACCTGACATGCTGGCTGTCTGTACAATGTATCAATTAAGTCAGGTCTGACAATGTAAGATGAAAATGTTAGACCGATATGTCCTGAAATGGCCACCCCACTGCAGAAGTGCGCGCGTAAAAGCGAAGAATCCATCCAGACGCGCTTCATTACGCACGGCTTTCTCAAACCCATGAAGAAGCTAATGAACACAAGTTACACCTCACGTAAGGCACATGAGTTCTACAATAGAATGTAGCTAATTAGATTAAACGTGTGATCACTGTAGAGAAAGACGTGGTGGGGCCGTTTTTTGTGTCATTGATTTGGTGATATTTGTCGCCCAAAGTCGGGTCAAATTGTCAGATAATATTCGTTAAATTTGGTCCAGTGTTTCATGTAGGCTTATACAAACAGGGGTTGAAGCACTTTACGTGTGTGTTCGATTTTTGTAACCCGAGGAGAAACATTTGTGACCATAATAGAGGGCAACGTCCATCTGCATTACAATACAGAGAAGTACACTTACACATTTATTGGTAATTTTCGGCAACTGTGTCTTTCACTGAATGAAAAGTTGGTCTTGACGTTCACCACTTTGATTCACAACATTTACTGGGATTAGAGATAGACAGCTTCTCCCAAAGTACAGTAAAAATACATACAACACACATTTCATAACACACCATTAAAAACGTGAAACACATACAACACACAATGGTGCAAACAAGCAGGAGAATGCTGTGTATGGTTCCACACACTCACCGCAATCAGCACACAGTCTTCCCCTTGAAATTTCGGGATGTACTTGTCTCCCCGAGCCAACTCCGAACTGTTGAGCGGCCTGAAACGGCACACCACCTTGATGGTGGTCTCCGCTGCATCAGCCATCTCCGCCGCTGTGGATGGATGGAGAGCTCCGTCCTCCCGTCACAGCCAGCAGGGAGTCAAAGGGCAGGCAAGCAGCGCCTCTAACACAGGTGATACAAATCTGCCGGTGACTAGGAAACTGTGTTGGAGTAGTGCTCAAAAATATTTTCACCGATAAAAATAGAAATCATATCTACAAAAATGATAAAGAAGCGGTGCACCTGAAGTTGGTGGACCTCCTGAGAACAGCTGAGTAAAGTCAGACAAAGTCAAACCGGATGTGAGGTGCCTTGATCATTCGTATTGTTACCAAAAATATCCCATCATTTCCATTTAGTCGCACCTAGTCTGTTATTTAAAACGCATTCAGACAAATGAAAGAAAAGATGAGGTAGAAGCTTCTAAAAGCATAAAACTGAAGGTAGTTGTAAGGAGTTCAGTTTGGTGCACAGAATGAATAAAAACCCAACTGTAGGCAGGGCGGGACTAAAGGATGGTTTGGAGCACATGTCATGAGAACAGTCACATGGGACTTCAGGATCTGAGAAACTATTGATCAATGTGGGCAAAGTATATTTTCTACTGTCCTGTCCAGGGAGGTCAGAGGTCAAAGTCAGCTACAGACGTTAGAAGTGTTTTCATAAATAGCTTTACCTGGATTGCTCAATTTCATGGAAACATTTAGTTGTTCCTTGTCTTCTGTGAATCAGATAGTGGAAGAGGATAGATTTGAAATATTAATGGTTTTCTATTATATCCCCTATTCCAACCTGCCTTTCTTCCTATGTGAATCCTTTCACCTGAAAATGCAAAGTCTGACCTGACATTTTATCAAAAGACATACTGACTATTTCACAGCCCTTCACTTTATAGTGCACTAAACCTTAATAATCATACACGTTTTGTAACATACAGATTGGACATTGCTCACAAAAACTAAGAATGAAGTATGAATTGTGTGACGTGAGGATGAAGAGCGATGGTGAATGTGATCTAAGATGTCTGTCTCTCACACTGTTGCCGCTTGTCTACATGCACTGTTTGAAATAACAAGTGAAAGCTGTCAAGTCATGAAAATGAAACACATATGTTTCATTGTAGAGTGAGCAGCAGTGTGCTGAGGACATGCAGAGGGTATTTTGGGCAGTGTGTCTAGTGGCCCAGCAGAAATGTGTCGGACAGCTGACAACTGTCAAAGATGACTGGTGTGAAGCTGATGAAAAAAAAAAACTGGGTCCCAGTCGAAAATGTAACACTTAAAAGAATCAGATGAGGAAGGGTTATGTGATGTGTCACTGAGAGCTAAATATAAAAATAAAAACTGACAGCTCTTGCTCTGTTACGCTGTCTGTGGCGCTACCCTGTGGACTGATCCCACACTCGCCTCTGCACTGGAAACCATCAATGGTTTTTATTTTTTCTACTTATCCTATCCATGTAAAATGATATCAATAATCTGGCATTAGCATCACGACTCCTGCAATGAGGTTGAATTATCATGTCAGTGTCATCTCTCAAATTGAACAATAATTACCAGACCTAATATGTATGTTGGCTGCAATTCCTCCATTGGCACTGAACATTGGCAATGGATGTAAATCATGAGGTGTGGAACGTATTTCTAAGGGATACTGGGCTGGTTTGAGTGTGTGTGTGTGTGTGTGTGTGTGTGTCACTCCTGTCCTGGCCCCACCAGTTATAGGCATCATAAACCAATTACTGTTTCAATCTCCACAGCCTTAAAGGTCACAGAATGATCAATCAGTTTAAAATATTTATGTTCTCCCCTAAACTGAGCATGCTCAGAACATGTGTCCACCCTCGCCCCTCATCTTTTTTTCCAGGTTGCCAATTAGCTAGTTAAGCAGCTCCTGATAGGACATTCATAGAAAACTTGAACCGATCTCTCCCTGACTGTATTTCAGGATAAATATGCATTAGAGAAGACTCTCCCTGCCAGAGAACACAGTTGTTTGACATCTTAATGTAGCTTTACATCTGTTGATTCCAGTAAAGCTGAACCGCGGGAAAAAGCACTATCTCTCGGTCCTCCTTCTGCTCCCTAGTAATTGGAGTGACCACATTATCCTGTGTTTAATTTACACAGTTTCAGCATCTACAAGACTGAACACACACCAGACCCATGCCTGAAACCTAATTCTGAATATAACCTGTTTAACTGTTGAGGGCCGAGACTGACTACCGTTAAATCTCTGTTGTGGCCCCTTCTGGTTTCTGTGATCACATATTGTCTATTGTGTTTAATGAAGCTGAACTTGAACATGATAATTGTCATTTGCAGTTGTAGGTTCTATTTGTTCATACTAATTGTGACTGTTACTTCTCCCTGAACCTGCGTGAAAGTTTTTATGTAGAATTGCTATCTGAGTCTAAACTGAGGTTCAGAGAGCATCCAGAACCAAGCTCTCATCCATGGAAATGCTGCTTGTTTCCATTTCTGGACTTTTACAGAATGACTATTAAATGCTATATTTACATTATATTTTAAGTGCACTGTATAAAAAGTCCCTGATCAGGCAGCGCTGACAGCACTGTTTGTTCTTTTTGGTTTTTGTCTTTTTGTTGCATTTTATTCTAACAGATCTGAGAGGATTCATGCCGTCTGTGCCACATTAAGACTGTCTCTCATTGAGTCCAGTCTGATAAACTGTTTTTCTAAAACAATGGGACGCATGTTGCAAAAATTGTCAAAATTTCCAAATATGATGAGATGGATCAAGGTTAAATCATACCAATCACAAAGGAGGAGTTGAAGAACACTGTGTGCACAAGTGGTGGTGCTTCCTGAAAGAGTGTGTCCATCACAAAAGACAACTTTATACCCACGTCAACTCCTCATTTGATTCGTCAGAAATTGCAGTTGCACATAAATGTGAGGATGTGTAGGTGAAAAGGACTTTCTATTGTCTTAGCGCTGCAGTATACTGCAGAGGGATGTTATGTGCAGCATCTAATGCAGCCAGCAGGGGTCAGCACAAACTTTCAAATGCTGTGTGCAGTCATGGAGGAGATTAAGCATTACTGCACTTTTGTATCAAAAAAATATGACTATAATAACATAAAACAGAGTAATAGAAGATGAATTTTGTATTGGTTACATTTGTTTCACCTTACATACTTGGAATATATATAAAACCAGATCAATGCAGAGAAGATTGGACATTTCAATTATTTCAGTCGTGATATGAATTTGAACCTTTCACCAACAGATAATTCATGATGATAATTAATGATTAAAAAAATGAAATTAGAGTCATCATGGATGAACACGTTTTTTTTTATTCCATAGAAACTGCAGCATTAGACAAGTGCTGAAGCCGTAAACCATGTTGCAGACACACACACACACACGCACATGCACACGCACACGCCCAATCACACTTTCACTCACACCCTCACCCACACACATTCAATCAGCGCTGAGCACTGATGCAGGGGAGATGCGATTGTAAAACACTGACACAGGCTTCACACAGTCGATCAAATAAGAAAACAGGGGGGGGGGGGGGGGGGGTAATTCAACAGAAGTGCACCATCACGCTTTACGGCACGGAGAGAACTCAGAGGAGCTTTTTATTTCTGTGACACCGACTGACCTCCTAAAAATGGCATATTGTCCTTAACGGATAGAAAATATAAATTATTCCTACAGTAAGTACATTCTCTAGATTAAGACCCATAAATATGTGTTTGAGAGCTCAAATTACAGTATGCACAGAGGTCCATGCATCAACGATATACATACATAACAATAAATATTGGATATAGTCACAATACAGCATCAAGATGGATATTTGTTTTTCTTTGAGCAGGTGAAGGGCACAGCAAGACACAGCAGAGTCAGCGTTCACAAAGCAGCTCAGGAGAGGCATTCGAGACCTGTATCTGTCTCCTATTAAAGTTTTTAATAAAGAGGTTGCCTTGGTAACTTAAGTCCTGGATCCAGATACATGTAAGATGACCTCAAAAAGGAGAGGAGAGGAGAGGAGAGGAGAGGAGAGGAGAGGAGAGGAGAAGAGAGGAGAAGAGAGGAGAGGAGAAGAGAAGAGAAGAGAAGAGAAGAGAAGAGAAGAGAAGAGAAGAGAAGAGAAGAGAAGAGAAGAGAAGAGAAGAGGAAATAGTTATGGGGGGGAAGATCTGCAGAAGCACCAGTGAGCTTGTCCTCCAGGCCTCAACCTGACTCACAATAGATAGGACGAGAGAGAGAGAGAGAGAGAGAGAGAAAGAGAGAGGGAGGGAGAGAACAGCATAGAGGGGGGAAAAAAGAGGACAGAGATACACCCTGTGAAAATTGTGAAACGACAATGAAAAGCAGATCAAAAACCATCACCTTCCTGAAAACCCCTGTTGGGAGTTCAGTCAGTCAGAGAAAGAGGGAGAGAGATGGAGGAAAAATGTGTAAATGTGAAAGAGAAAGGTGGGTAGACAAACAAGAAGTGAGGGTGGTGTGTTACCCTGAGTGAAAATAAAAAAAAAGAGAGAGAGAGAGAGAAAAAAAATCCAAGACAGGACCTAGTTTTGGCAACGTGGCATCCGGTTGCTAAGTAACGGTCTCCGAGGGCTGAAGAAGCGCCTCTTTGAGGTTGTTCATCTCCAAAATGAACAATTTTCACCCCATCCCACCACCACCTCCTCCACCTCAACCCCTTCCCTGAACAACCTCTCCTCTGAACAGTTTGCGAATGCTGGCAAAGCAGGAACAAGCAATTCATAGTCCCGACTGTCAGCAGACAAAGCAGTCAAAGTGCAGACGCAAAAGTTGGAATTCCTCGCTCATTTTTCTGCAATGTCTTTTTCTGCTTTTTTCTGTCCTTAATGGGACACAGGCAGCAAGCTAAATGACCCAACAACAATTAAAAAAAACAACAAAAAAAAACAGTTCTTGGCAACAAAAAGTCAGACCAGCAAGTATCTAAAGAACATTTGCATTATGGGAAACATGAGTCCTCTTTTTGCAGTACTGTATTTCAATGGTTATCATTTCAACATCAACTTGATGTGTTTTTGAACACCAGCAAAGGTTGTAATATAGCCATATTACAACCTTTCAATAAGCATAAAAAAATAAAATATTCAGTGATTCAACATTAAAAAAAAAAACATTGAAAAATCAGAAATATTAAAACCAAAAAAAAAAAAAGAAAGAAAGAAAAAAAAAAGACGTGAACATCTTTAAAATGCATGACATCCTTGTACTGTATCAGCTCATTAAAATTCCACTCATTAAATATTCAAGCAGCCAACCCAGATATTACCTCATCTGCTGAGGAGACTGCTGCCCCGTGCTACGCCATGCAGAGAGGAGTGTGAGTCTGTGCATAGCTGGGGTGTCGCTAACAGCTCTTGGCGGATGCTTCGCTCATGAGCAGTTAAAGGTTATAAGTATGAATTTGTGTGACGTGAGAATACTCTACCCCCCTGCGTCACCATCACCAGCAGCATCATAATGACACCGCAGGAAAAAAAAGCAGAGTAAATGCACCTCCTGCTCTTACTGTCTGTTTTAGTATTTCTGAAGCATCGAAATGAAAGGCCTTAATGACATGTGATGCTCTAAATTTGTAGCCGATGTCAACGACGCTTTTGCCACAGAGCATGGCAGCTGGGAGTAAATATATTTTTCAAACACTTAAGAAGGTCTGATTAAGCTAATGTTAGGAATCACTGCGGGCTCTTAAAACACCTTTTTACTCCAGGGACACTAAATATAGTTGATTTAATCTCAGCATGAGACCTGAGCTGATTTTAATATAAAGACAGACGAGTCCTGCGCAACCTAACAATGTCAGCCAAAGATACCGTGGTCCAAAAAAAAAAAACAGATGACAAAGGGACAAATAGAAAGAAACAGAAGCAGGTAATGTATGAATGCAATCCAAGCTGAGGGGTTTAACTGTTTCTTTGAGGGATGAATTTCTGCAGCTTAGTGAGCAGTAACAGTTGATTCACTGGAAAAATCATTTGAGAACATAAATTCTGAATTTACACTGCAGAACTTTCCGGATAATTCCTCGAGGGACATGACAGCAGCACTGTGGCGAGAGTGTGCAGAATAGAGAATCTGTGTCATTGCTGCATCTCTCAAAAATTTCTAATAGTTTCCAATTGTCTAAGAAGTTTCCTGGAAATGAAAGTGGAGGAAATGTGAGTCTGAACATGCAAAAATATCAGATTTGTCCACTCACATACATACATTTCAACATATATGAAGAAAACAAATCTTCAAATTAAATATTATATTTACTTGAACAGACATGGATCATTTCTTTTAAGGACATTTTTCTAATAAACTCAACACAGCTTATTGTGAGTAACCAAAATAACAATCTCAGAAATTATTGTCTGTATTTTAACTGTATTTTTATACCAAATCACATACTTCTTTCCAGGAAACTTTCAGGAGATTATTGTGAAATTATTAGGACATGACAGACCTGCAAATTAAATGTCACCAATAACTACAGATTATAATGGATCCTGGTGGTGAAGCTGCAGAAAACAAATGACTAACTTTCAATTTGTGCAGCCTTGTAAATCATAATGGTATGACCTTTCTTTCTTTTGTGGGAAGCAAAGTAAAAAGACCACTGGACCAAACAATTGAAAGGATTTAAGGGGAATACAGGCCACAGGCTTTATCTCACTATCTAGGATTTCTGCCTGGTCACTGCTATCTATTCACTTCCATCTCAAAACATACAGCAATATACTTACTAATGATGTAAGCAAGTTAATTCATTTCAAAATTTTCAAGCAAGCCCACTTTCACATTGGATTGCATTAAATGTGAGCACCTGTATTTGCCCATCTGACGTTTTGATCAAGGTTTAAACTCACCTCGGACTCCCTGCGCACATTTATCAGTTCACCAACAGGAAAGGGAAATCATTCATATCCAAATCAGACTCAATAGCGCTTAACAAGGCCAAGGCTACTCTAGTGCACAGCCATAAATCAGAAGGTGATAAAGCACGTTTACAGGATTGATGGGGCAATTAAAAATAACAATAAAAAAACACAGGGGATTTGGAATGTGGACCTTTTCTTTGTCTTTCGTTTTTCCTTTAAATACCTGCCTATCCAGTGTCTTCTATAACTGAGCAAAAATTCAAGTTTATGTTGCAAAATCTAGGCCTCCTGATCACGCGTCTTATCAAGAAATAAGAAAAGCAATGAACTTAAACATTGGACTTCAAAACACAAATTCAACCCTGAATAGAGAATTCCACATCATGTCCACATTTTTTTATATTTTTAGAACTCTTATCTGACAAAAGGGGAAAGTCTATATGCATATTTGATAAGGCGCTTGTGACACAAGGGGCAATACATATGACACGAGTATTCTGAAGGAGTGATAGCTTATCAGTGGTGGACTCGGAGCTTTTTTATGGCAGACTGGTTAGCGGGCTTGTTTTTCTCTTTTCCTAAAATCTGTAACTACTGGCTAGCTGATCACACCGCAGCATGGGCTTTTGTTTTCCTGACCTCTCAGCAAAGCACGGCGACACATGAAATCAAAATACTAGACAATAAAAAGGTGTCAGACATTACACTATAAACAGTATTTATGAGCCGCGAACAGTTAAAACAGGTGATTTTCCTATCAGAGTTTGTACTGGATGGTGTGTTTTAATTACGCCAGATTATGATTGAGGTCTAAAGAGAAATAATAAACAGTTTATAACGTGTGTGCGATTTATGATGCATCCATAAGAGCAAACATAAAGCTTTTTCCACAACAGCATGTTTAAAAAGAAGACTATTTTGGTCAATATTTCATAGATGGGAACTATAAGAATGCTCTGAGGCTTCAGCCTGCTGTTAATCTCTCAAATACACTTGCAGGTGAGTCCACAAAGCTTCGACAACAAAAGCAAATAATAAATACCTTAACACTCATCGAAACATGTTCCAGTTCCTTGTTTTTTTTTTTACAAATAAAATACATACAGTACTTGTTTATTTCTTTAGACAAACACATACTGTTGTTTTATAATATTTCCATATGTACATTTTCAGTAGTCGTTACATAGATAGTATTTCAGCACAGTTTCAGAACTTGAAACCACACAGGGGGGGGAACAGAGATGCATAAAAAAAAAAAAAAATCAATCTTTTGGCTTGTGGGTCAGTGTTGTTCTTTCACCTGTCAGAACAAACCTGGGTCAAACTGTATTTGCAAATACTTTTTGATGGTTTGTTTTTAGCTTCCTTGGTGCTGGACAGGTGGTTAAAATACAATGAGTGGTTAATGGTTTTTTCTGCGACAACTTCATAAACAACTTCACTTTTCTCGTGTCCATAACGAGGCAGAAATGATATCAAAAAAAACTGAGACTCAGGCGGGATTTTGCATCGCAGACGAGCTCCTCCTCAGTTTATTTATGCTACACATCCCTTCCATCACAGTTTGGTTTCAAAACCTCACTCTCTCTTGTTCTTCAATGGCTCTCTTTATTAATATACTCTTTTAGCACTGAAGCTCTTAATAACAGCTGCACTCATGATGCATGTAGTTGGATAAGGATGAGTCTGGTGCTATTCTATATTCTTCTTATTCTAATCAAAGCAAATGAAAAGACTACAACCAACAATGAACTGAACTTTTGTCTGATATATCTTACCCCTCTGTGCCATAGAGCTCCAATGTTTTGGTCAGTCATTAAGCATTAACTATCTTGAATAATGCACAATAATGTGCAATTTACTCCTATTGGGTAATGTTTGCTAAAACTACAGTGTCCAGCTGTTTTAGGATAATACTAACCTTTTAAAAAAAATTAAATTATACATTTGTGAGCTTTTAAAGCAATAATAACTGATTTTTTTGGCCATTTGGTGGCAGTAGAACAAGCTATAAACACCCTGACATAACATAGTTAAAAAAAACAGTCTATTTACACATAAAGCAGATGCAGAGCAACATCTGCATTTGTTTGGAGTTGTGTTTTTGCCCATATATGAATAAAAATAATTCCTATATTCACTCTCCTCTCAGCTCTGTTTTAATCTCCATCAACTCCTGCTGGGCATGTATTGTACAGTGAATTCATCTGACCTTTTTTTTTTATGAAAACTGCTCCCTGCTGCAGCTGAAATCCAGGTTGAAGAGAATGGATCAAATCATTAAAAATGCAGGCTGTGAAACCAAAACAACAAGCTGAAAGATGCTAAAAAGCACCGTTGAACTGAGAACTGCAAAATAGTGATACGTGATACATTTCATCACTATCAGTATCAGTGTCCCTTTCATATTTCACATCATTTGACCTATTGTTCATGCTCGTGCTTAAAGATGAAGTTTTTAAAGGAACCAGTGGGCTTGGAGCTGAGTGCCACAGACAGGCTAGGTAAGTTATAAAGTACTGAGAGACAGACAAATTCATTGATGATATTTCCTTTTCATGAGTTTGTTGAGAAGTGAAATATAGATTAACACCACACTCGTCATGTAACACCTCTGACAGAGGCTAAAACAAATGCTAATACTCCACAATCTACCCTACTATGCTACGCAGTTACCTAGCGCAACTGTGTGCCGTTGGTTTCAAGTCGTACTGTAGGTCAAACTGAACTCTCATGCAATGCTGACTGACAAGCCTCCATTTCATTGTGCATGTTAAAGGGGCTTTATAAAACATGCTAAATGCTAAACGACTTGCAGCAGGGATGACCCAATGCATTGCAAAATGAGGATAAAACCCCCCCCCCTATAGCTTAGCATTCATTTGCAACTTAGCGCAAGACTGTATTAATATCCACTCTTAAGGCTCAGAACAGATATGCACTAACACACCACAAGGAATTCAGTGTATTTCATGCCTCTGCTTCATGTTGACAGAAAAAGCAAGAGATAAATAAGAACATCAAAGTATCCCTAGATTGCCCAGTCATACAGTCTACAGAATACGACTTGCAGGACTCATAAACTGATGCACAGGCTACTGTAACTGATACAGCGTATCTTAACCCTTCACTTCAGACTGGAATAAGAGACAGCCTGGATATATTGCATACATAAAGCAGAAGGTAAACCCCTCTGAAAAACCCACCAGCCAAACTATTGAGTTTTTTTCTCTCGTTTCACACGTACAGAAGAAGCATACAGAGCCGACAGAGACCGAAACTATCAAGCACACTGATTTTTTTGAAACATTCACTTGGTAAAACTAGCAAGTACTTCAGATTATAGCAACAATACAGCGGCACAGTTTTAACTGAGAGGACTATCGTTCTTCCTTGGCTGTCCTCATTGGGACCCACAGTGTAAGGTGTTATCTTCCAGACCCAGTCATGTGGAAGAGGAGCAGAGATGACAGGTTCAATACCCTTACGGTCAAGCAGAAAACAGTAGCATTTGTTTTACTCCCTGATCTCCCTCCACTGTAGGACTGTATCTTGTCTTTCTGTTGCATGAATCAGTTTGATTTAGAAGTGCATCTCCCTGGAAGGGCTCAAGTCCTCTCTCAAAAGGGAAAAAACAGGAAATGATTCCTTATAAATAAATGTTTAATTATTAATCACATTGCTTTTCCTTTACTGCTGAGGCAGGCTATCAGGAAACCATATCTTTATCATAGTGGTATAACCTGTCTGTAACAGCAACAATGCAGATATTTAAAACGAACCAGTGACAAATTTAAGAACTGAAACTGGTAGTTGTATCAAAACTAGGTTCCAGCAATACCATGGCCAATCCGTTGCTACCAACAGTCTTTATGGTAACCGGTAGGAGGCTAACAGTAGAGTGACATCCGACTCCGTCGCATGGCCTCACTGATCAGGTAGGCTGGGCTGATCTCCGGTTCTTCTGTCATAACCACAATGTTCTGCCACTCTCCACACTGGTTGGATTTCTTGATAGTATCCACCACGCAAAGCGCATAAAGACAATCCTCAAAGGTGGCGGCCATCGTTAGAGGCCTCCCGTCCCACGTCCGCCGGTCGTCCTGGTCCTGAAAGGCCTGCCGAACGGCTTGGATCATGCGGATCGTCCCGGTGAGATATGGGGACGGAATGTCACTGAAGGCCTTCTCTGGTAACGAAGCCTTCTCAAGAGGCGTGGTGTCTTTGAGCAGGAGTTCGGGGCCGCCACCGCTTCCTCCACCGCCGCTGTTCTTTTGTCCGTACAGGTCTGTTCCCGTGACTGTCAACCTGCCAACCGTCCCCACGACGATCACCTCCTGCCGAAATTCTCCAGGCACGTTGAAGTTGAGCGTGACGGTGCAGCAGGCGCCCCCTTCCAGTACCATCTGGAACGTGCAGAAGTCGTCGCTGGTGATCTGACGGATGCCCCGGATGTGGTCTGTCTGTTTCACGAAGGTCTTGAGGAAGCCGTGGACTTTTGCTGCACGCTGGCCCGTCAGAAAAGTAAGAAGGTCGATGATGTAACTGCCTACAGAGTGCAGGCCCCCGCCACCCATCAGGTCATCGCAACTCCAGTTGTACTTCTTCCCCAGTAGACTGCCACTGTGGACCTTTAGGGCAAAAAGGAGACAATGTGTCAAGATTTTGATATCATTCTTATCAATGGTAAGAAAGAAACTGAAAGATTTTGTCATACCTGAGCTTCACAGACCAGCAGCTCTCCTATGTACCCTTCCTCTAACAGCTCCTTCATTCGAACAAAGGCCGGCAAGAACCGTAGCACATTTCCCATGATGCTCAGCAACTTGGGGTAGTACTGGGCTGCGGACATCATTCGGAAGGCATCCAGAGGTGTGGCCGTCCGATCACAGATCACGTTCTTGCCGATACCTTATTAAAAAGGAAGAGAGACAGTTGAGAATGAGCATTTTTCTTGTTTTGCTGGGGAATCCTGAATCTACTATTTTCCTCTATTACAGTTGCAATGTCAAGATGAGGAGAGGAGGTAGGGAACAAGAGAACAAGAGAGTGATGTAATGTGGTCAACACTAACAACACTCGCAGACATAATATCCTCTTGAGCATAAAAACATCCCCCAAAGAAACAATGCACTGCTGTAAAATGTGGCGACTCCCAGAATAGCTGACTCAAGAATTCCTAAACTTTTGGGGCTTTCTGCTTTGAGTCATGGGAACTTTATAGCATAAGAGGATTCTCTCAAAAAGACTTGAAATTGACATTGTTGCCTCTGCTACTGCGACTATAAGGAGATTAATGTTGACATTCAAATCCATTTCCACAATTAAAATAAAATGGTAAAAAATAACCAGGATGCTAAATCTGGCTAAATCTGAAACTTAAATGCAATTTAGAAGGGTTTAGTGTTGGCAGGCATGCAAGTTGTTGCAAGTCATAACTGTCTGGCTGTGAGTTAAGACTGCACAGCTCAGAGATTTTCAGACAGGCTTCCCTGGTATTACTGGAGGCCTGATGGAAGGTTGATAAAAAAACAACAGTGTAGAAAGCGAAGCAGAGGGAGAGGAAAGAAGGAGCCCGCAGGCAATGCATGAAGACTAATTAAAATCACTTCCAGCACATCAGAATGCCAACGGGCGCCAACAACACCCAAACACAGCACAGAGAAAAAGGTTGGGTAGCTATGTGAGCATAGATAGACAGCAACATTTCTGTTATGGCATCTCTTTTTTTTTTTTTTTTTACTGGACGGTCAACTGGAAAGAGACAGATTGGAGCCGACGAATGGATGACATGCAGAATAGATCATTAATTGGATTTCAACCTGACAATCCAATGTCATGTCACAGGTACACAGTCTGTTCCTTGGGATTAGGTCTGCAACTCATGATCATTGTCATTGTCTGTTAATCATGTTTTTAACCATTCATTACTGACTAAGTCTTTACATTGCCAGAAAATACAGAAAAATGCACTTTATCATTTCCCAGAGCACAATTTGACTCCTTCAAATGCTGGTTTTGCCTGTCAAACATTCATAGAAATTCAAATTTGCAATGAGATGAAACTGAGAAGCAAATTTTAGCTGGAACCAACTAATCTTTGCTATTTCTACTTGATAATTGGCTTAAACTATTTATTGATTTATTCATTATTAGGTTCAGCATTTAGAACCCTCACAGGGAAGCAGTATAATATGTAAATACATGTTGGTTGATATAATAGCTTCACATGGACAACAGAACTGGACTTTAATCTGAAAATAAGAAAACTGGTTGGCTAAACCATTACAGCTTTAACACGATTTTACTAAATATAGGATTCATTTGGACCAATATGACATCTAGATGTTCTTGTGGCTTGTTTTGCTGTTGTGCAGAAAGCCAACAACGTCCTCTCAATGCCACATTCATACATGGTCAGCAGGTACTATAGTACAAGGTATAGTGGCATTACTTTACACACACACACACACATTTGTGGAGCCCCTGCAGTGTGAACAGCAACATGCTGCTGCATTTCCAGTCCTGGTTGAGGGTTGTGGGTGGAGGGCTGTAATGGAAGTGAAACTTCCCATGCTAATCTGCCATTAGCTCCAGTAGGCCAGGCAAGGAAATTAATCCCTCTGACCCAGTTCTAAAGGAGCGCTGTGGGAGCCCCCACCCACCACCCAACCTCTGTAGACACACAAAGCCAAGCAACAACAGTGCACCCCCGTCTCCTTCTTTTTGGCAGCAATACACACAAACAGATACTGGAACGATGCATTGCCCTGGGTGAGGGCCTTCTGGGTAAATGCTAAATGCTCTTGACTGATTTTTTGGCACTCATATTGAGTTCAGCATTTACGGAACAATAGCTTGGCTAGCTACTGAAATGCCTAAAGGCAGATTTCCCTCTTCCACAACTATTCTCTTCACAATTTGGCCAAATTACATCTAAAGCTTTTCAGCAAGGTCAAACTTATTTAAGCTCCATAAACATTAAAGCCAAAGATAAATAGACTTGATGCTTTTTATGCAGTGTCATTCCAACTCACGACTATACTTAGGTGTCATCTCAGGCTTTGAGCGTGACCTTTACAGAGATAAAAACAGCTTCACTTCAGATCAACAATGACCTTTCACTGCCCCCCCCCCCAATGCTCTGAAAGGTCGAGGCCGGCTTAGACAGGTCAGCTTGTTGAGTCATCAGAGCTACTCAGCTATAGCCTCCTTCAGTGTTGAGTGAGAGGTTGCGTTGTGCGTCCAATAGGAGATGGATAAGCGCAAATGGAAAATCACAGTAGCTGCTGCAGTAAACCAACAGTTGAGAGATGAAATAACATTGGACCAAAGTGACATTTGGTAGAGCATAGCAGAGTTCAGAGAACAACAAGAGGTGGGCACTGTAGAACAGCATGGACAGCACGGACGGAGAGAAAAGGGAAAAAAGAGTAGAGATCATAAACGGAGAAGAAAAAGAGATGAAAAAATGAGAATGTGAAAGGTAGCAGCAGCATATGCCGATCTAAAAATGGTGCGGCATCAGCAGCAATATATGGCTGCAGTGCTGGACTGTCTGGTAAAGAAGGACCAGTCAGTCTACAGTATGTTCCAGCCTTTAGCTGTCGTCATAAATTTTGGAGAGCGACTGAAAGAATGAGACTGTTGATATAAGCGGCTGAAATGAGTTTCCTTTGCAGGGTGGCTGAGCTCACACTGAAGGCATCGGCATCCTTTAACTGCTTGTTGGATGGTTAAACAGTTTATAAAGGCCCCTCCCCCAACACCGCTCTGATGTCAGAAATTGGGGGCTACATCCGACAGCATTTGGAACTCTCTGAAACCAACATTTACACCTACTTTACGCTGTGCTTCATGCGTACAATCATGTGCAACACCGTCTGAACATGCGTGCCGTTATTTGAACCATATCACGTCTCTATGATGGACAGATTTTCACCCCCCCCCCTTCAAGTGCGCAGAGCAGCTAGAGACAGTTTTCATTGAGTGATCGGACAACATGTCGTAAAAAGCTACTTCTTTTGTCCTAACTCTGTGATACCCGGGGTGAAGTGGAGCTCATCTCACAGGTGAAGCTCGTGGCCCAGTGGGAGAGCAGTAATGGAGCAGAAAAAACCTCCAGCACTGCAGCTCAGTCCCTCGACATCAATAATTCATGTACAGGACAAATCTAACCAAGAGAGTTGAAAGATGGAGAGAGATAGAGATAGAGATAGAGAGAGAGAGAGCTTGAGAGAGCTTGCAGAAAAAGCAAAAAGAACAACTGCAATTCTACAGATATTATGCAAGAGTTACAGTAAAACTATGATGGTCTCACGATTATGAACTAAAAAAATAAATCAGCTGAGCTTAGTATAGTCTGGTATGTACAAAAAGTCACAATTAACTCATTATTGAAGGAGGGATAATGTGGAAATATGTCACGTGTTAATAGAAAAGAGTGTTTTTTAGGGGAAATTCAAGAAAAAAAAAAGGAAAAGCTGTTTTTCCCTCAGCAGTGGCGAATGGTGGCAGTCTGCTCGCCATGCCTTCAGGTGCCTTCAGGTGCCCTCGACGCACCGAGCACCGACATCCCGTCAGAGAGAATCCTCTAACCTCACAGACTGAAATCATATCCTGTCGTCTCACAGACCTGAGGCCCGAAAGTCCTCAAACAAACAAATCCAGGTCCAAGTGGTTAACACATAAAAAATGTTGTCACCATCAGTAAAGATGAAGTATGGAAGAGGGATAGAGAAGCAGGGATGGAGAAGCAGATACACACACATACTCCAACAGCAGGAGAACAATTGTTTTCTCATTAAACGTGACTACCGCTTGATCATTTGCCAACACATATTCTGCTCATGATCACCTACTGAGAAACAAAAATTAATTCTTTAATCTCGTTAAAGAGAGAGGAAAACGAGAGGCAGACAGGCATTATAATTAATTGGATGGAACAGATGATGACTCACTGGCTCTTCATTGAATTTGCCATGTGCAGAATCTGAACATGATTGCAGCCATTGTATAATAACTTTAAAGCAAATGAGACCGCTGCCAACATTAGCAGATATTAGACTGTACGGGTAGAAGGTTGGAAATCTTCAGGATGGCTTACAGCACAAAGAAAACATTGCATTTCAAATACGAATGGCTATTTCATTTTTAAATGGTATCTTTCAATTTTGGAAGCATGATAAATGAAATCTGAACATTTATATGTAGATCTGATAAAAACAAAAAAAGAATGCACATGCACAGTTATGCTATGTGCAGAGTTTTTAGTCGTGAACATAAATAGTTTTATGCAAATGTCTCCAGAGCATCGGAAACTGTCAGCAAAGTGCCCCAAAACAACATGTGTTTCCGTTTAAATGACAAAACCCTCTGGTGGTAACAGGAATTCTGAGCAACGAGAGCAAAGGAAGAAATCAGCTGACAAAACATCAAACTTTAACACGGGAGACAGCTGTTTGATTCAACGAGTCCACATTGTTTTGGTTTGTTTCTGTTTTGTTTTGTTTTTTTTTAAAACCATAACCACGATCATCTAACCTTAACCACATGACCATTAATATAATCACGATCTTCAGGAAATACAGATTTGAACCAAAACCACAATGTTTTCCTAAACTGGACCGAGTGGGGGTTTTTTTCGACCTAAACTTAACAAAACCTAAACCATAGTGTTGTCACATCATAAAACATGTTATTTTTTTTTCAATAGTTTTGAAAGGCACAGACAGAAGATGTTGGAAAACGCTTGTATGCGTTGTTCACACGAATGTTCTGTCGTTTGATTTGGAGGACTTGGAGATCTAGGACTGATGATAACATGACATGACCACTAGTGTTTGTCTTCACCATCCTTTAGCTACAGTGTATTTTAACTGATATATATATAAATATTGTGAACTGAACTCAAATGAACAACCCATACATTTAGATAGAAAACTCTAGGACCTATAATAGACACATGTAAAAAAAGAAATTACCTTCTTGCTTATTTAACAGCAGGAAGAACTGGTTACACTTCTTTTTTGGGGGCAAACAGAGACAGTTAGAGACAAAAAGAACAGACACAGGGAGAGCGAGAGACACGCCGAGACAAAGAAAGGCCAAGAGAGAGAGAGAGAGCAGCTGCATCATTACGAGTGAAGGCCAGCTCTCTCTCTCTCCAGTCCAGCGCTCCTCTCGGCTCGCTGCCACACGCATCATCTGGGCCTCGCCGCGCGGCTCCAGTAGATTCTTCCGAACACCATTATTCACTGCACCCAAACACACGGGCCTTGAAAGGAGCGAGATAAGGCTCTAAGTGCTGGTGTATTGAAAATGTCGATGACTAAACACATGTACGCTGTCGTCGCCACGGGATTTTGTGCGCCGACACCTCCAGTGATTGTGCGAAGGAGGAGGTAAGGCTGAGGAAGGAAGAGCTGGAAGTGACGGGCTGTGCAGGAAGGTCAGGTTAGGTGTAAGTGAGGGTGAGGCTAAGTTATGTAGTATTTAATTACTAATTGTTTTAATGTTGTATGTTTTTATTGTGGCAGCGATAAAATTCACTTATGAGTCATCAGTTGAGGAAAAACAGCAGTTCTTCTGGCTCTTTCTGATGAACTTAAAGCAATGTATCTTCAATTTTCACAGGAAACTACAAACACCTCTCCGGGTTCTTTTTTTTTTTTTTCTTCAGGAAATCAAAATCAAATGTTTACAGCTGCGTAGCAAAAAACGAAAGGAAATCCATCTTTAATGCGGCCCAGTGGCGACAGCTGGAAATCACCACAGAGGAAAAACCAGGTGGATTAAGAAGGATGCTGAATGCTTTACCATGACAGCCTACACAATAGGCCCCTCCGCGTGAGGAGGCCAGAAATAGAAAAGCCAGGGGAACCGGTCGGGAGTGATAGCCATCTGCCACGCTACGCACGTGCACGTGCTCCCGCGGGGCAAGGGTCAGGAGGAGGAGGAGACACGTCAGGGGAGGAGCTTCTCAGATTCCTACATGCTGATGACAATGACGCGTACTTCATCATGTTGTCGCTGTCAACACATCATACGTGGTTTACATGCCGGTATATTCATTCAACAGTATCATGTTGCGTTTAAGTATACTTGTCAATGTCAGGGAGTTTACAGATTTAGTTTTGTGTGCTCACAACATTATTAAATACGATCAGAGGGGACTATTATGGGATCTAGAGCTAAAAAAAAAAAAAGAAGCTAATTAATCGATTCACAAATAATTGTTAAGATACGCCAAGTTGAACATGTGTGGGGAGCGGGGTTGCAGTGTTCATGAGACTTAGTTTAAAGCTGGATCAAATGAGTAATGTGAAAAGGTGTTGCACATTACGATGATGTCACAGTCTGCACTTCCTCTCTGCTCTGCAGCTTGTTTTAGTGTCTCTCTGTTAACTGTTGGTTTTCTGGCTGTGAAACTGAACCATTTTGGTTGGAAATTTATGCACTTTATACATTTGCATTGGGTGTAAATATGTATATTTGCATGTGTACTTTTAGATCAGCTGTTATTCTGTTGTCATCATAGCTCTTGGCTACTGAATGTATACAACAAATCTGGACATAAAGGGTTAAAGTATGATGGTCAGTGGATGGACAGGAAGAGTGAAACAGTGCATTCAGTAGCCTGACTGTCTGTTTTGGAAAATATTCTGTTGCTCTCTTGTGAGTATGTTTTATGCTGAGATGTGTGAATGATTACTCAAGTGTGTGTGTGTGTGTGTGTGTGTGTGACCAGACAAAGGGAAGCGAGTGGGCCTGAAAGATCACAAAGCACCCTCCACCATTGAAGCACTGGAAAAGTAATTAGTTTTGTCTATTAAGCCTGTAGTGTTGGAAAAGCTCTGAAAATCACACACACACACACACACAGACACACACACACAGACACACACATAGTAATCAAGTGAGGCATTCACAAACGTTCAAAGAAAGACTACTGACTCATCGCTGCTTCGTGTGGTCTGCCTGATAACAAGAACCATAACTGAAGATAAAATATTCACAAGGCTCGACCAACTGAAAAAAAAAACCTTTAAGCAACAAACAGAATTTAAAATTGGGATGGATTATACGTTCTGTTTTTCAAGTGATTTTAATATAGTTTATCATGAATGAAGTCTTACAGTAGCAAACATGGTTTATAACAATGTAAAAAACAAAAAAAAAAACAAAGCTGTGCATGCATTGGCTTCAATACAGAGTAGACTGTCAGAGACAGACCAGGCTCATCTTTCTGCTGATTATCCCAAATTAAATTTAGCTTAAAGCAATTACAAAGTGAGGTGGGGGTGGAACAGAAAGACAGACATGGAGAACTATATGTGTTTGTCAGGGTATAGCTCCCTTGCTGGATGTAAATCAGAGAAAACAAGCTTCCTACTGACCAATTAGCCCTTATTGTGTGACTGCCAGTTTGAAATTAGTATGTAAAAAACGACCTTAATAGCACTGATCGATGACCACAGTGATTTTTGTCTTTCTCCTGCAGCTGAAGAAAAAAAAGCCAAACCCTCTGCTGTTACGCAGGAACACACACTCTGTGTGTTTGTCACACTCAGACTGGAGTTTGTCATGTAAGATTTATCGGGATGTAATGGGGCTTTTATTTGAGATTTAATGGATGGGTGGACAGTTGGTCTGGTCAGTCTGTCATGTAGATACAAGTTGGTGACAGTAGGCCAAGAGCAGGGTATCAATAATTCATTAAGACAGATGAATTAAGCCATTGACCCGCCTGTTTTTACTAGACTGTGGTGAAGGACTGAAGGGGCCACTTGACTCCAACACACTACAATACAAAACAAACAGCGGGACTGACTGCTTCATCATTTTTTATACCAGAATCATGATTTTTAAAGAGTTCAATTTTCTATTCGCCACAATCCACTTACATAATTAAAGTGTTAAAGCTGTAGCAAGTGAAGACTGGCTGTTGTCTGGTTGATTTATTCTCTGGATGCAGATGTGCTAGTTTCACTCAGCCAAAGATGGATTTTTATCAAAGAGGAAACACAACTCCGTATGATGATGTTTGAATGAAAGAACAAGGAGTGGGCTGTGTCGTTTTTGTTGTTCAAACGACACAGCCACCTCAAGTAGCAGTTAGCATGTTGATTATAAATGACATCTGGTGAACAGAATTGTTGGAATCTCCCATATAAACTTTACGGCACATCATTATCATAGTTTATACCTATCTCCGTAAAAAAGCTCTCAATCTAAACCATCCAGGATTTGGGTGTAGTCAAACTAATGTGACCATAACTTTAATCTGCCAACAGTAGCCTGTCGTTAACATTTAGGGGAGTTCAAATACCAAAACACTTAGTAGAACACTGACGTAAGATCCTGAGAAACCTAGGATCAACCGGTCAGTTAGGTTGACATAGAAGCTAACTTCTCTCTGACTGGTTTAACAAAATCCTGGTGGAGCCAAACTGAATCTATTCATGTGGAAACAATCAGAATGTTGGTCGGAATTAGCAGTTAGATATTCATCCTCAAATCATTTCACCCCACTAAGCTCAAGTGTTTCCTTATGTTGGAATATAGCATTAGTCATGCAATATAGACTTCAGACAGTGATGATGGACTACATCTATTGATAAGAATGATAAAAAAAAAACAACAGCGGGTTGCATTTAGGGTCTATATTGTCTCTATGGCAGCTCCAAGTCCATTAGCGCTCAGCAGAACTAGCATGTTTGAGTGATGAAGGGCATTAGTCTTACTCAGCCGGCTTTCCCCCCGCTGCTAATGTCCTGTCCAGCGAGTTGCAAGGAGTTTAACATTCCTGAAAGTGCTGCCATTAACCCCTGCACCAGAGCTGCTCACTGGCTACTATGGAGATGAATAGTAAGTAGTAGCTTCTGGCCACATGCTTCCTAATGCGTGCGCTAAAAGCACATGTTAATGATGTCCCTGCACTCAGCGGGCTGCTACGTCAGCACTTCCACACTGCGATTGCAGCATTACATTATGTCCGGGCTGTAGCTGTCAGAATATTCATCTATGACTTCTCCCAGATCCCCATCCCACAGATGCTGTTGTGTAACCACCCAGGTAGTAAACCACCCGGATCCTGAATGTTCTTCTCCAGGTTTTGATATATATTTCTGTCTCTGGTGGTCTGCATCAAGCGCTCTACATTGTAAAAGAAGAAAACAAGAGACTAGGACAGCTTTTTTTGTGTTTGAGCAAGAACTGACCCGCTGCTGCTCAGTAAACACACCTCATGCAAAGGCAAATGTGTGTGTGTGTGTGTGTGTGTAATCCAGGCTTCCACCTGCACCCTCTGTGGTCCTCCAGGGTCTAATTAACTGCTGAGTTGAACTACTACCCCTCCTTTCTAATCACTCTGACACACACACACACACACACACACATTGCATTCTAATCAGCACACTTCCCCTCACAGCCCTTATGGTAACACACACAACTGAGACAAATAAAACATGGCAGCTAAAGAATGAGCTGTCTGCCTCCCTAACAAAGAATCATCTCAGACCCTCCCCGTGCTATTTGCATTTTACTACCAGGACAGCTACTGTGTGCTTTTGTCAGGTATAGGTCAAGCTGAAAAGACTGCCCATAAAAGCTTCTCATTTTTTGCTCCTGTAATTGGCAAATTAAGGTGATTCAAAGAGCAATTCAGCTCGTTGACATGCTAACGAATGGTCGGAATGGGCGCATACTGCTTTGCAAATGTGTCCCAATTCATTAATTAGGGCGGCGGGAATAAATGTCAGACTATTATAAGCTAGAACGCAATTCACCACAAGACTGCTGGCATGTCTGAGAGAAACTACAGTGAACAACACCGAGTGAGACTGCCAGCTGTCATCAATAATACATGTGTAAGTGATTCTTTGTCCCACGGAAGCAGTGCCGAGACTGCTCCTAATGTCCCGCTGACAGAGTTTGGCCACAGCGCACACTGCTGTATATCAATAGGGATGGGAATGATAGATGAAAGACTACTGCACTGATGATGGATGTAAGAGTTCATTTGATGACTTTACATTTAGACGAAAGCGGCATTTTAAGCAGATTTGCGGATTTAAAAGCTCCAAAACTGACCTGGCAGGTGTGTAAAGGACTCACTAAGTGAAGTGTGACTGTTCCTTAACAGCTGCTGCCGCTGTGACCTCGAGTAGCAATTATAAGATATTAGCACATTGAATTGCCCTCCATCCCCAAAAGATTCTTTTGAGTCAGTTGTTTTGAAGGCATCATCGTAATGAGACGCGACTGAGCGAGAGGAATGAGTAGGAAATGTCTTCTGGTGAGGGGCACTGTGTGTGCTTGTGTTACTGTTTAGCTGCACTAAAAAAATAATGTAGCCAAAGTAGAGAGGGTCATAAAGTCATACAGTCATATAAGCTAAATGACTCAATAATATCAGTAAACCTGCAGTATCTAGAGGTTGCTAACATTAGCCACCATAAGCTACTGATCATACTAGGCCAAGTAATGTTGTGGCAGCAAAACCTTTGAGTGGATTGGACTGAGCAAGTGTGTTTATGAGATTAACTTTTCATTTGTAAGTGGAAGAATATGATATGTCTCTTTGAAAAGTTACATGTTAAACTGAACGGTGTGTCTGTCTGAAATAAGGAAAGATGACTTTTTCAGTCGTCATACTTACTGGGAACCCTGCAATGTTTTGTTCAGCGAGTTAAAAATAGAACTATGGTCGACGCATAAAGAATATTAACATTTAGGTTAGCCACTTTCATTTTCCATCGTCTCCCCCCATAATCCTTTGTGGATCAGAACAAACTAAACAAGAATGCAGAGGCAATAAAGGAAAACAGGCCCCTGTTTCAGCCATAGTTGATCTTAGTAAGAGGGGAGGTTTTTTTTTTTTTTTTTACAGAGGCCGGTTGGGAAAAGTCAGTTTGAGGAACATGAGGTGAGCTCGACCCCTCTTTTCTGGCGGCTTCTGTCGGGGGCCATGAAGGGCATCTTTGTGTCGGACGAGGCTGCTGAGGGGTGAAAAGAAGGAGGTGACGGGAGGAGGCTCGGAATGCTAATGAGCAGCAGGGAGCAAACAGTTACTGATCACTTAAAGCTACTTCAGTTATTCCATACACACAGCCATGAGCACTTTTACATCTATACACACACACACAAACCGGTCTTGTAAGGAGCACATGACTCACTGCACGTGGCAGTTATGCAGTTGACTCTTAAGCTTATTACCTCCGCACTCTGACAGAGAGCGCGAGGAGAAGAATAGGGAGGAATTCCGCCTTTTGAATGTGAATTTAACAATGTCAAGGGCAACATTTAAAAACCCGCAGCCGGAAGATTAAGCATGCTGAGAAGATACATAACACCGACATGATCCAGGGGAGGGAGAAACACTTGTACCATGAGCTGACACTGTAATAAAAGACAGCGAGCGCACATTAATAACCATTAATGTCCTGAGGCGCACGGGCAGCCGAGTGACTTGAGGCACAAACTAATGGATGGAGACATCTTCACTGAATCGCATTCACCACGGGGAGAGGACGCTCCTCCTGAACAGCTGTGTGCCAGTGAGGCTCCACTATTATCTGCCTCACTGTCAGGGCCGCTGTGGATCTAAACAGGGACAGATGAACTTCCCTCTTTAATTCAGTGAAAAGAGAGGAGGAGGAGGAGGAGGAGGGGAGGAGAGAAAACACACTGATGCTTGGTTGAATCTGGATTGTTGTCATGGTGATGACACCCCCTGACACCCCCCTCCCTGCTTTCTCTCTCTCTCTCTCTCTCTCTATCTGTCTGCCACTGGGGTCAAGAGAGGAAAAGAAGAGCAAACGGAAAGGAGAGCAGGGAAATGGAGAACAGATTGAATTTGGGGACAGAGTAGTTTGCAATAATTCCAGGATGGGGGAGGAAAGCACACTTACTGAAGACTTCAGTTGCGCCAGATATTTGTAACTGTATTCAAACTGGTGAACAGGTTGCACCATCGAAATGTCTTGAAATGTCCATGAAAATGTCTTGAAATGTCTTAGCAAAAAAAAAAAAAAAGGAATAGTAGCATATTAGTGTGTAACAGTAATGCGTAAATCGGTTGCTATGAAATATGTGTAATGCCGTTCTGGCAATCATATCGTCACCATAGCATCACAGGCTGTAACATAACATGGGGAGCAAACAATATTTTAAACTTATCAAACAATACTTTTGCTTTTCTCGTGAAATATAATTTAAAATCTTCCAAGTTTACATCATAAAACATTTTAATCAAATGTCAGGTAATGGTCTCTACAGGCCATATACAGTATTAGCAGACTAAGTTTTTGTCAACTCTGTACAGTTACACCTGGCGCCTACTGTGGTTCACGTCTACATATTTAGTAGCGGCTCATTTCTACATCCGAAGTAGTTTGTGTGGTTCACTTAAGGACATAACTAAGTGTGACTAAGTGAGTTGTGCTAAGCTAAGTGAACTTATGAAGATGTAGTGTAATCAAGCTCCAGGTTGTTTTACATAAACTCACACCCGGCTCTAACGAGAATATCACATAACATGTCAAATGTACTCTCCGGGGTCAGTTATATCATAGCTGTGGGGAAGCGCTCTTTCCTGTCTCTATAAACAATCTTCACTGGACACGCCGCACAATTACAATGTGACTACTGAGACATGATACATAATAGCCTGAAAGTCTGCAGTCCGAGGCTCTGAATCACTAACATGAGCCTGAGATCAACAATGATGTTACATAAATCGACTGAGATGACCTCTTCACTACTGACACATTCCTACCCTTTGAGATGACGTGACGAGTTGAAATACTGCCTTTCATACCTTTTTTTTTTTTTTTTTTTTGGCCATTTGTTTCTGCCACAATTGGATTTGGCCGGCTGTCTCCTAACTGCTTTGGAGGATATAACTCACTTTGGCTGGGTAGCAGCAGACAGGGCAGCGATACAATGATTCATTTATGTGAGGCTCCTCTGGGGTGTGAGATAAACACGGCGAAAAATGCAAAGCACTTCTGCAAAAGACCGTGCAGGGAACAAACAAACAAATGTACCAGAAAAATATATCCACACTCCCCGTAGACAGTAGAGTCAGTGTCACGGTTTCCTCTGCAAAACTCAAGTGAGTATTACAATGAACATTTGGTAGAACAATATTGTTGGAGTGCCACCATCAAGACTCTCCCCAGAGATCCAGGTATGCAGTCACTACTGACGCACACGGCTATGACACATCTGTCATTCTAAGAAATCCACTCAGGTGTATAGCGGCCTGTGTGGATTTGAATAGCAGATAAACCTCTACCGTATGCAAAGTCACCCGTTTGCATGTTTCCATGATAGCCTGATCTGGATGCTCATTATCATACTGTGACAGTGGACAGCAGATCCCTGCCATGTGGACTCATATCAGCTTTATGACTAGGCTTCTGACTGGAACTTATGCACTGCTTCTTTATGGGGAGTCATTTTAGATGTTCACATTATTATCCTTAGGTTGTGTTTCCTTGAAGCACATGTTCTCATGCTCCATGCAGGATTGTACCGAGACTGAAGAGGCGTACAGACTAGTTGGTTGGCTTACTGACTTAAAGGAATAGTTTAATAATTTGGGAAATAATTTTTCTGTAGTTACCCTAAATTAGCTAGCCTAAACACAGCTAGCCTGGCCTTCCCCAAAGTTAAAGATCACCAACTAACACGTTGTGTCTCGTTTCTTGAATCGATCTGAAATGTAACAGTTTGTGGTTTGAGGTTGTGTTACTTTGTTGGAACTATTTCTCAACAAGTAACGGTTTATTATTTGCACAGTCACTGCCAACAGCTGTTGTCTGTCAAGAAATATAGCAGCCCGTTAAATAAAAAAATTGACATTTTTACATTTCTTTCTGCGTATGGATTAAACCAGTGAGATACATGTTACTTAGTGAGCTTAAGAGGTGTTGCTAAGCGTTTTCCCCTACCTCCTGTCTTTATGCTCAACTAGGTTAACCACTCCAGCTCTGTACTTAAAGCTGCATTAATCAATTTTTTTATTATAACAATTGATCAGATGACTGTGTGTAATATGAGAGAGGTCACTGGTGGTGTTGAATCCATAGAGTATTATCACCTAACTCTGCAGTACCCCTATACTCTATGGAGTCTTTTAGCATTTTTCAGCTCATTGTCTTGGTTTTACAGTTCAGACCTGTAGTGTTTTTGGTTCAGGTTCATCTCTCTGCACTCATCACATTCTTGGGAAGAAAGTGAGTAAGTGTATATCCTAAAATGGTGAAATATGTACCTACAGAAATGTCTCTTCTTTTCCAGGATATCAGTTCTATTTAAAAACAAGTACCAGTCATTTCTGGTGGGAGATACGCCTGTGGTCCTGATAATATCTCTGTAGCTGACTAACCGACTGGCTAGTTGAGTCAGTGGAAGGAATATACTTAGCCCTATGCTACAGTATGACTGAGTCATGCATGAGAACAAGCTGGCAGCTCTTTGTGTCAAAAATAAGAAGGATGGAAAGAGATATGAACTGTTCAGTAACATGAACCTGGAACCGAACGGAAACCAAACGGAGCGATGGCGAGAAGGGCGGGTGTATCTTTCTTTAGAGACAAAACTCTGCTCAGTATTTCATTCATCTTTCTCTCGGAGAGCAGATTATATTGCGTGTCTGTTGCACACGAGAAGAAGCAGCGGTAGAGGGTTGCATTTCTGCATGTCTTTTAACAGGAAGTGATTGAGAAGACTCCTCAATTGCACACAAACACATTGTTTTCCTCCTCTGCACACACACACACAACAGGATGTGAGACACACTTCACTGCGGTTTACCAAAATATCACTTCCTGTTGCAGCTGCAGCTTTGACTGTACAGCTCTATCACCCTTTACCCTGCAGTTTAAAACTTAAACTTCCTCCCAGTCCATGTCAGGTTATTGACATCTAACCTGAAAAAAGCCCCAATACCTGGAAACTGTGCTCAAAAACACATTGGAGTGAACAGTGTCAGTCCCAGAGGAAGAACAGGGGCACACGCCTCTTGATCAGAAGCCCTGACTGACAAACCGCCGCCTCACTGCTCTCATATCTGCTGCTGCCTCTTGTCCTCAGTCCCCGATGGCCAATTAAGAAACACAGACAGGCCTATTCCTGAACACTGGCACATAAAGGACATCTGAGCAACCCTATTATGGAACAGCTTCACCTTGGGAATACACAGTATAAACCGGGGACAGAAAATAAAGAGCCAGTTAAAGTTCCTGACACAATGCACCAGTCAGCAACACGTTATACAAAACGATCTAAAAGGTGTGCGACAGCAGTGGAAAATACATGACATGTTGGTAGACGCACAATAGTGATGTGTTTGTGCAGGATGAAAATATTGCACAAGTGATTTCCCAATACCACAGCTGATCACGCAGGTACTATATCCTTGTTTTGTTTTCGTGCCAGCTGCGTTCATGTTAGCTCAGAAAGCCGTGGGTGTGTTTCAATGTGTCTCACCAGTGAAATATTTCAGGGTGGAAAACCATCAAGGTAATGCTCTGCACGTCATAACATGATACTCTATATTAACTACACTGATGAAGAACAGTGCAAGCAGTAATTCATCTATAAAATATGAGAGTAGGTTTATGGTGCTGGGAGGGCTGGCAGCGGGCTTTCATTGAATATTTCATTCATTATTTACTTTGGAAATAGCTGTTCTACTAAAAAGCACAAGGTCACTTACTGAAAATTTTTTTCCTGAGTGTTCAGCCATGTTACCATGGTGACACTTCAATTGTTATCACGTGACCTAAGTATGAAATTTTAGTCATGTGATAACAGGTAGTCATCTATTACCAAACTTGTACTACCAGACTACCAGAAGTCACATGATAACTGAATCATTGCCATGACAACTCCATCTGCTGATGAAGGCCACATGATGTGGCTGAAAGCCCTGGACAACTTGCTTGTGCTTAGATTGTTTTGGGGGTTTTTTTGTTTTTTTTTAAACAAAATTTGAGCTTTAATGATTTCCAGCTGAATGATATCATTATAGTGTGATTGCATGTTATCGTCACACACGTTTCTATTTAACACATACAGCGTGAAGACTTGGTCTCATATGTAAAACACAAATGTGTAGCACAGTCCATCGCTTTGAACATGAAACTTTTTATGTATTTTGCATACATTGAACATGATGTAAAGCTGGAAGACAAATCAAGAGAGAATAAGTGATTGGATAGATTGGAGAAACATAACAATACAGATACTTGTTGACTGGTTTGATGAGTTTAAGAACAATACCAGTCGTATTGCCGTCTCAGACACCAGATCTAAACCCAACTGAACACCTGCAGTATGAGAGATTTTACAGCCACTTGTTAAAACTGGATCAAACTGCATGATATTTTTGCTTTGGAGATGTCACAGACAGTAGGAATAGTGTGAGTGTGCAGGTGAAGTCACACTCACAGGTGGGATTCATTTGGTTAAATGCTCTTTGACTGGGTGTGATAGTCAAATGATTACAGGTTCATTGAAATTAATTAAACTATAATTCCTCTTTCTCTTCACCATATGTACACTATGGGTTCACAGCAGCGCACTATTGGTCTTTCCGTCGGGTAACATCCCAAATTTTCTGGCTCCACGTCTGTTGGGTTGGGCCATTATATTGGCTGCTTGAATTCAACATTAGCTCTACACACAATCATCCAAATACCAGATGGATGTTCTAAAGGCTCATGTTGGCCCAACGTTTAAGACACAGGTTGGGTTTTCCCGTTCATCTGCCACCCATCTGCATATCGACATCGGAAAATATCCACATTGATATGACGATTCTGATCTCAACCATATCAGCCAGCTCTAGTAGCTGGTCATAACTGCACTCTCAGTGGGTTAAACTTGTAAAATGTCACATTGATCATTGTAACCCAGAGGCAAGTTTTTTGTCATGAGGTCCAGAAGTGGAAATTTTGTCAATAAATTCTTGCTTAAAGCCCTTCACACAAAGCAGATAATTGCTGAAATCCTTTCCTTCATTCCACTGCTAAAATTTAATAATAGATAAAAAATCTTCATGAAGACTCCAGTTTTAATAATGCAGAATTATTCAATATTCAAAGCTTTCCTCCAATCCATCCTTTGAATTTAATGGAAATAATTCTATATCAAAAGCTTGCCCTCTGTCTCACCCTTTGGATTTATTAACACAATGTGATTCCCCAAGCAAAGCCTGCACACAAAGTTCACCACACAACAGTTCCTTATGGATCCATGCAGAAGAAAAGCCTTGGACTTGGAGGGGGCGGGGACGGAGAAATCTTCTACTTTCCCCGTTTTCTTCAGGAATGTTCACTTGTCAGCGCAGCGTGGCGGCGGCCTCAAAAAGCTTCCCCCCGTTCCACCATTCATCTGACACACAAAGGCAATTTCACAGGAAGACAAGCTTTCTCTGCCCCATTCTTCCTCGCCGCTCCTCGTCGTCTCTTCCCCTCTCTCTCGCGCGCTCATTCACACACACGCTCTCAGGCCGTCATTAGCATGTTAATGGAACGTCCAGGAGAACATGAACGTGAACCAGTGGGAAACTCGCGGCGAAAAGAAAAACAAGCGCTGACACTGAGGCAGGAAGCCTGGGAATGGCAGCGTACTTCTCTATCTGTGACATTCTACTGGTTGACTCCTTCTAAAGGGGTGGTTCATTCTGTCTGGACCAAAAACGCTCAGAAACACAGCTCGACCCAAAGGCCCCCAATCTTTCAGACTCATGAATGCGAGCAAAGTCGCACTGAAGAAAATGGAGGTGATGCAGCCTTTTGTGGCCGCCTGAAAAGTCAAGCTTGGTTACATTAAGTTGGGTGAGTCATAGTTAGCTTGTGGTTAGTTTTTAGGATTTGAAGGAAATGTCTGATAATGAGAGCTGACTGAGAAAACATGCTTTTAGCGGTAGTGTGTGCTTGATAAGTGGACAATAAATTAATTATAAAAGTTTAAAGTAGTTTCTTACGTCATCTCGCTAATCTAATGTCATAGGGAAATGCTTCCATGTGTCTATTCCTTATTAAAACTGAACTGGAATTACATTTTTTGCCAAGAAAACACTATCCTTGGTGTTTTAAATTGTGTAGTAATTCACTCAGAATTGTAATTACAAAAAAAAAAAAAGAACAAATTTAAAGGTGCAGTGTGTAGAATTTAGAGGCATCTAGCAGAATGTTGGACCGCAATGTAGCCCAGAAGAGACAAACCAAACACTGACTCTAGAAAGGGCCTTTTGCAGCCACCGTAGGTTCTCCTACATTCTTGGAAGGGGATGAGGAGGGGAGGGGTATTCAAGTTGATGCCACTACACGCTGCACCTTTAAGTTTTATTTATCTAATATCTGTGTGGGCTGGCACTTGACGGCTAGAGGACAGACAATATTAGCCGCTGCTTAGTCAAATGAGTGATTTGGTCAGTTGCTATGTTACTCCGTGTTGTGATTTGAATCACAGAGTAACATAAAGCGCTCAGGTTACAGAGATACCAGGAGCTGTGAGTTTGACAGTCAGCATCCCCACAGCTGGACCCATGAAAGAGAGACACAGCCAACACTAGCTGCTCCATCTTTTCCATAATGCAGGACAAACACAACAGAGAGCGTGCACGAGCTGCCAATTAGTCGACAGGCGTTGAAAGAACATGAAGCAAAAAAAGTACCAATCAGTGCAAATGTTAGCAAGCAATTCTTTCCACAAATATGTCCAAAAAAATGTTTTTATCCTATTTGGAAAAACATGTCCTTGCACTTCTCAAAAACATAGTGGAAATGAGATACGTGCAGCTGGCTACTGTGTAACTTTCTAATCCTTCTAGGGACACTATCAAACACTTTGCACATTTTAGGCTCACTATCCCTTTAAAAAAAGTTCAGTGGGCTGCCAAAGAGCTCATCACCCGTCGGAAGTGCGGTTGCATAACAGCATCAGTGGTGGGAACACGCATTTATGACGACGCCTGCTTGCCCTTTTCAGTCAGGTTATAAATAGCCCTTTGCCTTTGGGTAGCCCTTCAGAGCAGGTGTCTGAGAGCTCATCAGAGCGCTCGCGTGTACGCTTACTACAACACAATACGCGTCAACAGAAAAGAGCAACTCATGCAGACGCCATGTGCCGTTTCCTCTGTCCCAGATAAGCTCTCATTCTGATTATGAATGAATAAATCACAAATACTTGGCATATATATATATATATATACTTAGTAATCAGGTTACTAGATCATTCAGAACACCTTATCCTGCTCACTGCTGGGTTTTACAGTCTGCATGGTTTTCTCTTGTTTACTCACGTATTCATGGTTGCTGGTGAATGACATGTAAAAGACATATACATAACACCTAAACTAAGGTAGAATCTGCTGTGAACCTTCTGCACTTTTTAAAAAAAACTATTCATCTAATGACTACCAACAGGTCTTGAATCAGTGTGCCAGGACCGTCGCCCTATGTGGACATGTGACTGTTCATTACAGGAGGTTTCCATTCGGGTAGAGATAAAATACTGCGTTTCATAACCTAATTTAGAGTTTCCATGACGGCTAGGCTGTCAAGATAAACTCATCCTGAGGAAGCCAGCCTCATATTCCGACCAAGCCGAGCTAATTAAAACTGCCATTTAATTTTATTCTCTGATATCATGATATCAGTATGAAATAACCAAGTTAATAATAATGTAGGCCAGGCAACATCACAGTCACGGTCCTGAGGCAACTTCAACTCCCAACAGTGTTCAAGCCGAGTTTCAAAACACCAACAGTGAGCTGGTGAGGAATTTTGGAGCACCACACTGTAACAAAATTAGGTAGTATATTTTTACCTTGCGAGGCAGCTGGATTCGTGAGATCACGAGATCACGCTAGAATCCATCTTGTCAGGCTTCAAGTTACGTGCTCGTTGCCAAACCAGCAGTGGCTCAGACCAACCAGCATCCTATGAGCAACTCCTGGCAGCTACGGGTATGGTTTAGGTGTGACAACAGTGAGAATAGATGCTGATAGACAGATGGTTGATCCAGTCACCTGCCAAGTATGTTCTGAAAGTGCCTGTCCTTATCCAAACAGTTTCCAAGGGCGACTTCTCAGATGGATCTCTGTAACAAACACTCTGGTGCGTCAGGTTAAGTGTCTTTAAACCTATATTAAATTCTTCTTTTGGCCACGTAGGGGAAGCACAACAAGCTGAAAACAATGTACTATTACCCAGGTTGTTACAGTGAGGGTCTTGGAGATATGGAGCAACATTCATGACATCCAGTCATGTTTCTGGTCTGTTGAATGTGGTCAGAAGTCCAATATTCACTCTCCTTTTTTTTGATCCCCACCAACTCCTGAGGGAAATATCTGGCTCCTTAGCTGCTAAATGCTCCACTATGTTCACCAGCTAACCACTAACTTTGTTTTGGTGATAGACAGGTAACGTACATGTCAGTTTATCAGAACTTTTCGATGAAAACAGCTGCCCGGTGCGCCTAGAAATGAGGTTGATTAGCGATGAGAACAGTGAGACTCAATCAAAACGGTAAACAGTTTCTGCCTGTTATGCCAAAACAAAAAAATGCTAAAAAGCTAAAAAAAAAAAAAGAACAGCAGAGTTGATGATAATGATCTGGGGAGTTTTTCACATCTTGCAAACTACTTTCGCATTACACATAGTCATTTGACTCTTTGCTCTTATAAATACATCACTTAGTGCAGCTTTAAGGTTGCAAAGTCTATGAAGCAACGTGGGAGGGGTAATTACCTAAACGCCTATTGTGCTTCAAAATATTATTGGAGTATGATGAGCATTAGATGCTATTCTTAGATTGCGCAGTCTGGTCCAATCAGCAGGGATGAGCAAGCGTCTGGCTGTGCAGCTCTGCTCACACTGACCTGATACCTGATAGCCTCTATCACCAACATGAGAGATCAGATTCATTCTGGATACACTTTAAAAAGGTTTGAGGAAGCTTTTTTCAGTGGCTCTTTGATTTCTGTGTGACACACAGGCAGAAATGTGTCTTGTTTAAACAGCATGACCTGACCCTGACATACTAATCCACTCATTATGAGTAATCAGACTGATATCATTTTATTTCCTCAACAGTCATGTGGGCTCAGTCATTATTGCAGTATCACTTGACCTCTTTAACTCTCTCTGGGCTTGGTGAATGTACCAGTTATAGAGAATTTATTTCATTTCACAATTGTATACATTTTGCAATAAAAAAAGGGAATTTCACACAAACGTCATTGAGTGTCATTCATTGCTACATTCACTGCTAAACTACTGTTATAGGTCATACAGAGCTGAGCTGAAGGGCTTCTCTGTCAAAACTTCCCCCCACCATCAGAACAAAACTACATATGAAAAGGACAGAAAGTGCACCTGAAACTCTTGCTGGTGTTACATTTCACTTCAGCTCTCAGATTGCGTCTCAGTCCCTGCCCACATACACACAACACAACAGGAACAATGCTGAAAGTTTAACAAGAGAAACCTTATGAAACTTATATAACAAAAAACTAGTTAGAGTTGAAATCTTTAGTCCATTGATTGATTCTCAGTGGTGAGAATTTACTACTTTTCTCTGTCTTATGTGATACTGAACTGAAACTTTTGGTTTGGTTGTTTGACGACATAATCTAGTGTTTTTAGGAAATTGCAATGTGACTCTTGTATTATTTATGAAATGTTACATATCAAATGTTTAAGTGATTACTCGAGAAACTTATCAGCAGATTAATCGATTTAAACTGTACATCCAGCAAGAGCATCCAACATCATTTTTAAACATTCATATTACACTTCATGTTAGTTTTCTAACATATTCTTTACCAATGTTCACTTCATAGGTTTTTTTTTCCTGGAGCTTTCAACCTCTCATCTCAAAGTCTTCCTCAGCTCAGTTGTCATGGAGACAGCTCGTGACAACTGAGCTATCGAGCTGAGTTGAATACTTAATCTCCATGACAACAACTGAGAAAACTCCTTCTGCTAAGGAAGATCATGAGAAGAGTTTGGAAGCTCTGGAAAAAAGCTAGTAAGAGGACCTTGAGGATTTTTCAAATGACTGTTTCCAAGGCCAGGAACAAACTTTTAAGCTCTTGTCAAACCTGCGTTTAATTGAGTTTGTGGTCACTTGAAGGCAAGACAATGAGCTGTAAACAAGCTAATCATTTAGAGTTTCTGGCCACATGGGGAGCGTAAGTCCAACTGTCACTCTGCTTTTAGCTCTAGATTGGTTCCCACCAACTATCGAAACAGTGAATTTGCCAGCTGTGCAAACAAAACAATGAGTTACAAGACGCCGAAAAGCTCCAGAGAGCTGAGGGCAACTGTAGAGTTAGGTGATAATTTGCTGCGGGTTCGTCACCGTGAGCGACCCTTATCACATTACACAGTCATTTGATCCATCGTTACTATAAAAATATTGATTAGAGCAGCTTTAATTATATTTTCTGGATAGGGAGAGATGTCACAGTTTTTAATGTTTATAAAGTGACGCTTGAGAAGAAAATGAAACATTTCACGTACACTTGAATGTTCATCCTCTATATTCTTTGAGCCCTACAGCTTTGAGAACATTCAAGAACTGCTGCTTCATAACTGATTCTACAGCAACACTTAAATTACTGAGAAACTCACAATCTACCACGCTAGAATGTATAAGGTTGTGACATACACAGCAGCCGGTCTGAATGCTGGAAATGCTAATGTATTCAAATGGATCTGAAAAAAATAGACCATACAGATTTAGCTTCCTCTGCTGCTTAAGAAATCGCACTCTCACAAGCTGATGGCTAAGAAATGCTTCAGGCTCATGCGTGTGTGTGTGTATGTGTCTTTGAAAGCAGACTGCTCTGTGTGTGTGTGTGTGTGTGTGTGTATGTGTAGAAACAGAAAGTGCGAGATTCCCTCTGCTGCCACCGGCTTCCCAACACATTGAGAAAGCCTGAGTGACATCAGACGCCTCAGGAATGCCATAGTAGAGAGACAGAGAAAGGAGAGAAGAAGAAGAAGAAAAAAAAAAAACTGTGAATGAAATCCCTGTGGAAGAAGAGACACGGCTCAACAAGACCGACTGGTTTGCTGTAATGACAGCGACTTAACTGGATCGAGGTGACAAACCTACTCGAGTAAAACCTGAACCACACGTGGAGCTCGCTGCACCAGTGTTTTTCCATTTTCCTCCTCTCTCTGTGTCCCTACGGTTAGGGACACTGCTTGTCCGACTACATTTTTTTTCTTGGTGGTGCTTAGCAGGGAAAAAAAAAAAAAGAACAATACAAACTACTCCTTATTGTCTCCACAAAGACAAAGTTCACATTCCTACACCGAAGGAGTCTGATCACACTTATCAACTTCAGCTCATGAGTTAAGCAATAAGCCAGATTACTATCAGTTCACACACACCCTGGTACAAGAGGAAGTCAGTTTGGCTTGCTCATACCCAGCGGGCCGCCACGGCCGCGTAAGACTTTCCTAAAGGCATTGTGTACTGTAGTGATGCAAGATGCTGAAATTATTGGCTGATGTCTGATTTTATTTCGGCAGATGCACAAGTATTTTTAAAATTCACAACCATGTGCACACTTTCCACATGTGGAGTTGACCCTTTATTACACTGTAACTGAGGTTTGGAACACGTGCTGACATCTAAAAAAAAAAAACTTCTCTCTGTTCTCACTGTAAATATCTTGTTAGTTGGACAAAAAAATGCAATTTGATGATGTCACTTTTAGCTCTCGGGTGAGCATTTTTCACTATTTTCTGACATTTTATTAACGGATTAATGGGATATGTCATTAACAAATGAAAGAAAACATCTGAACAACACAGTATACATGATACTGATATGAGCCATGGATACATTCACGTATAGATTTTCATCCGTTCAAATGACCTAAGCGATACTGTATATCCCGCCTCGCCACGCTAGCTGCGGGTCTTGTAAGCACATACTGTATCCTGACACGGTTTTCATCATCCAGTCTGGGTTCTGCGCCATTTGCAAACACTGTTTTATGTTTGTTATCCAACAAAACGCTAATAGGATTGGACCCAGACTTGGCCGGGTGACGGCGGCTGAGGAAAGAGAGGAGTGGGTGGGAAGGAACAGGCTGTGAGGAAACCAGCCCAGAGGAAAGAGAGAAAGAATGGCTGTTGACAAGTTGCTTTTGTAGCAGGTTGAGTCAAGTTCACTGGGACACAATTAGCACAATTATGGCTCCTGATCAGCAGTCTTGTGCAAACTCTACACGGTTCCATCACAAACACTGTAAGACGTGGGAAGGGAATAAAGAGAGGTGCCATGAATTAGAATACTAACCAACAGGGGAAGAGACTTAACATGTGTTAGCATGCGCACATGTTAGTCTCACCTACGATGTAGCACGTGCACATACTGTATACACTGGCGTAGACATGCTATAAGTAAACACTGTCTACTGTACATCGGGCCTGTCCCTCTTGTTAGCGCACGCTGCCACTCCACAGAATTTACTGAAGCCGACGTGCAAACAAGGCAGCAGTGTGAGAATGAATGGAGCCACAGTGGCCTTATCTTCATGCCGGGATGCCGAGGCAGAAGTTCCATGTTTACACTGGGAGTCACGTTGCTTTATGGACGCTCTCAAACACAGCAGTGTGAGGAGGGCGCTTTAGAAACACGCCAAATTTAACCAGTCTGTAGGCATAGCTGACCCTCTTCTGATTCTAACTTAACATGTTAATTATGAGGCTTAGTTGTGGATTAAAAAGAGCCTCGGCTCTAAATGTAGAAACACGAGGTGACGCCTGATATCAAAAAAATGACATTCAGCTGAAGTCAGAAGCAGCTCAGTAATAACACCTATGACATTCACATCAGTCGAGTCCGGTCACAAGACATATTCCATATTCCATATTCCATATCCCCCCCCGCCCCATACACACACACGCCCCTGCATCTCACACTGCCCCTCCCCTCTATCTCTGTACCTTACACACACACACACACACACACACACACACACTCAGACTTGCTAATGCAGTCGCTCCTGTTGCTGTCAGGTCGCTCTGCTCTCCAGGAGTGTGACAAGTGACGTGAAGGTGATTGACAGTCACAACAACCCCTGTTCATTAGAGAAACCGCCATGGACCGCTGTGGTAGAGAACCAGTTCATATATGATGGGAGAAACATCACCACAAGGTTCATTCAGTACTTGTTCAGGAGCTTTTTTTGCCCAGATGTTTCAAATTTTTCAGACTTTTCATCCAATTAATTGATGCTGATCTTCTTTAGCACTGATGTGAAGATCATGTGATACAATTGAAAGCTTTGGAATGGCTGTCGCACAGATCTTGCAGTGAGTTTGTATTGTCAACAATTTTTTTTAGCAGAACTCAAAAACATGGACACAATTCCATGACAACTGAGCAAACTCCACCTGCTGATGAAGATCATGTGATGTGATAAAAAAAAAACAAAAAAACTTTTCAGGACAGCTACCGAACGGATCCTGCGGGTTAGATCAGTGAATCTAATAGATCTGCTGCCAGCTGTTCTGGCAGTGAATTAAACACACAATGGTTAGCCTCTGGGAAATGATGTTTTAAGGAACATCAAAAGATTAATAAATAAAAAAAATAATGAGAATTATAATTGCAGCCTTACTGTATTCTCACTGCCAAATGTTCTGGAGCTAAGGTGCAATATAAGTTGCTCCCTGGATGTTAAGCATCTTTGGACCCATTAGTTTCTCAGTCACAAACCTGACCTATTAGAGCTTCCTGCCAGCTGAGCTCTGCTGCCAAACGCTGGGGTAAATAAAGCCTGTGTGGAGTACAGCTCAGTAGCCTTGCCACCGTTCTTTCACAGCCCGCTCCGCAGCTCCTGAATGTGATCTCTAAAATAAGCTGCATTGCTCCAGATTTAAACTAGAACAACCTCCCTTTGTGTTGCCTCTCTCCTCCTGAGTTCAGGCCTCTCCTCCCGAGTCCTGAGTCTGTCAGTTGCTCTAACGCCGGGTTCACTTCAGTGTTTGACCAGCTGCTTTGTTATAGAGGGAGTCCCCATGCTCAGGTTTAACACACTCACTCACACACACATCCAGCAGTGAGTGAGCTTTACAACTACTGCACAGAGAAGAAAGAGAAGTCCAGTGCACAGCAGCAGCAGCAGCAGCAGCCTCACATGAGGTCAGACAAGAGGGCAGATTCATAAAGGAAGGGCTGCTGTCATGAGAGATGTATGGAGCTGCTCATGGTATGAATAAGCCCTTCTCACCAAACCACACCTATAAACTCAACTCTTGCCTCACTGGACTCTGTGTCTGCTCCACTGCAGCTCAGGAAAGTTGACAAGTAAAAAGGTATCAGTGGCGTGTCTGTCAGCTCGCCACCCAGCAGCAGCAGCGGCAGCAGCAGCCCTCATACCCCCATACCCCCCACCCCGCCAGGGCCGCAGCATCCATCCCGCCCAGCGGCAACAGCAGCAGCCGCAGCAGCAGCAGCAGAAGCGGCAGCGGCAGCGGCAGGGACTCACCCAGTGTTTTGACTGCGATCTGCCGCGTCAGAGGCGGAGGCAGGTTGATGCAGACCAGATCCACATCCTGGTGCAGCAGCACGTCGTCGATCCGGTTGGTGTAAAACGGTACGTTCATCTCCTTGGCGAGCTCCTCCGCCTCCTCCTGCGTCCGGCCCCACAGGGCTTTGACAGCGAAGCCCTCATTCTTCAGCAGCGGGATGATCACCCTGGCGGTCAGGCTGGTGCCGAACACGCCGACCCCGGGAAGCATGGCTCGGGTTTATTTGTCTGATTTGGTCTTTTTTTTGTTGTTCCTGTTGTTCCTGTTGTTTGTTGTTTGTTTGTTGTTTGTTGGTTTTCAGTTTGTTTTCAGAGCTCCGGACGAAGCCAGCGCTGCAGCTGCAGCGAAGCGGCGGCTGGGACCGTCAGGTTGGCCATCCACCTGCAGCCAAACACCCGCTGTGCTGCATTTCCCCGTCGCTCCGGTTCTGCGATCGGGCATGTAATGTCGGTATTTCCCTCCCAAGCGAATAATCCGGAAAAAAAACAGACGTAAAACCGAGTCAGGCTTCCTCTGCGTTAAAAAGAAAAATTTAAATGCACCATTCCGGTCTTTACCTCGTCCACGTCTGACAGCGATCAGCGCACTGACTGCGCCAAGCAGTGAAGGGCATGTCACCTCCTTCAGGGTTTGTTTTTTCCGCGTTAAAACAGGCCCTTCCCTTCACATGAAGCCAGGAGGAGGAAATGAGAGGCAGAAATGTGCTTCATGTGACGGCAGGCTGACAGAGACACAGCCGTCACCCTCTGTCCGCTCCCCGGAGGATCCCGCAGCGGCAGCAGCGCTATTATGCTGAAGGCTGCTATTGATGTTGCAGCTCAGAGCCCAGATGTCAAGTTACACACACACTGACAGGAAGTGCTATATGCGCATGTGTTTCAAAATAAAGCTTTGTTAACGACTTCCATCCTTATCCCAGCCATATCATTATATTAATCCGATGTATACTTGATGCCATATCTCACAGGTGCTTTATTCTGTCATTACAATTTTTCATAACTTTGTCAATCAATTTATTCCCTAACGACTTAATGTCATTGTTTTCGGTTTCTATTTTAATTATTTATTTTTATAAATACCATTGTGTAATCAAAAGCACCCACTGCCACCTCTGCAGTTTTAATATGAAACTATTTATTGAGTTCATGTTTGTCCATGGGTCCTAATTTATTCAGTATCACACAGTATGGGATAAAAGCTGCAATCTGTATTAAAGAAATAAATAAATATTTTACACTACATGCCTAAACTAATAATCTGTTTTTTCAGATGACATTTATAACATAAAGAATAATGTTTTGAAAAGATAACAAGTTAACATTTTGCTATGATGGTTGTTTCTTACAGTAGTTTTATCAGTTGGTAGTCCTCATGTTTAATACATTTGGTAGGATGAGGGTTAAACTGTGTTTTTAAAGAATCTCACAAAACTCAAAGATAGATATCAGACAAAGTGTTGAAAGTCGTCTCTGACAGTTCAAACAGTTCAGACTGTTGAGACAACAACATGTGACGATGATGGAATCAGGTTAGGTTCATTATTACGCATGTCAGTATTTATAGATTAATGATGAAGTCATTTTTTGCCCTCCATATTAATCAGTGATGTCATTGGCTTTCCCAACATTGTGATGCTTGGATCCTGTTAGACTTGCTTGTAAGTCTGGTTATTTTTTTATTATTATTATTATTGTCATGATTATTATTAGTAGTAGCAGGAAGATGAAAAGAAAAAACTTTTATTTTGATGGCAATCTTGGGCAACTTCCGGTCTTTTCTGACACTTGACACAGCTCTCACTTCTCTCTCCTCCCCAGTTTAACCCTTCAGGTCCTGGGCAGAATAGAGCAGGCTGGCCCACTGAAGGGATGATATAGTAGCAGTGGGGAGCTGAACTGCAAATGATTCTAAAAAAAAAAGCAATGTTTTGTAAATGTAATGTAAACAATGTAAATGTTTTAACAGTCATATTGGAATATTCAAGGTCAACAAAGGGAGTTTTGACACTAATCCATATAATATTCCTACTGGGGACTCTGGTGTGCTTGAAGCACTCAATAAAGTGAAGAAGTAAATGTGATCTTCCTACATCATCATTAGCAGTCAAAACCTTCCCATTCCCTGGAATGCCTGTTGACTGCTACTGTATGTTACGTGCTGGAATGATCCAAACTGTAGAGGAAATCTGGGTTTTTGTATCCTCTTAAAATGACTGTAGTGAAGCTTGTACATGAGCTGTTTTTGAAAGGTGTTACCTCAGATGGAAAAAAAAAGGATTTTCTGCATACTTGTGAATGAAAACACCGTGTCATTTTCCTACTTATCACCTGCCAATACATCAGCAGCCGTGATACGTGCCGCGTTCCATTTCCTCTCCTGGTTGTTGAAATGTTGCCTGTATTTCTGGTAGAAATGGCTCATTAAGAATCCACTTTCACAAACATTCCAGCAGCCTCACTCACTCTGCCACACAGGGAACTGAAGCCCGGCCTTATATATACGACACCGTGTATGCTTCACGGGCCCGTGTAACGCAGTCTGACAGACAGTGTCAATGGGAAAGGCTTCATTTGTCAGGTTTTAAGATGCGATAGAGTTCAGCTACTTTGGATTCGGCGGCAGGGATAAGGAGCCTTTGAAGTGAGGAGAGGATTTGAATTTCATCATCGCCGAGTCTGCTGTGTGCTGTGAACTCCTCCACACATCATCTCCTCCCTGCACGCTTTAATAGAGCAGACACTCCACACACTGTGCTCTCACTCAGGATTTTCCCCCAAAGCAGTTGATTTTCTAGGTACTGACCTGAAACCATAGTGCAGAATAATCATTCGCAAGCTATGACAATTTCATCTTTTGTCTCATTTAGTCGTTAAGTTATTCATTAATGATCAATTATAGGCAACCTTCCTATAATTTAACAGCCAACAAATGTGAGTGATTACCTGATTAGTGTTAAACGGCTACACCTGAGCTCTGGACTGTACCAAACGCCTGGGTGGGTTTGGGGAGGGAACACTTTTGTATATTGAAGTGAAATGAAATCATCTTTTGTCATTAACTTAATGCTGATTAATCCCAGAATGCTTTGTTGTTGTTTTTTTTGAGAAGTAAAAACTCCCAAAGGCCTTTCTTTTTTTGTAGTTTGAACATACATGATGAAAACTACACTGGTAACCATGGTGAAGGTTAGTACTGAATCCATTCCCTACCCCCCCCTTACACCTTTAACAACATGACATGAAACTAGCGTTCTTTGTTGTTGTCACTAATATAGGAACAAAGTGGCTTCATGAGGGTCAGCCACAAGAAAAATAATAAACCCAGTTCCTATAGCAACGACGTATGATACAGATAACGGCTTTTTAGCAGCTGTAGGAATAATTGGTCCGTTAAAAAACATCCTAACAACAGGTGATGTGTCTTTTAACCACGACCGCCATTGCTCCCTAACGCACAGTCTGAAGGCAGCAGAGTGTTTCGTCTTCCCCTCAGGTGTCATCATGGTTCCTATTTCCCTCTTGTGTCAGTCAAGAGTGTTGGAGTTCAGTTTTGTCTCAGTTCACTTTGCTGTATTTCATGTTCACTTCTGTTTGTTGGCTTTTTTTTTTAGGTCCTATTTTAGTAAGTTTTGCTTCCTTTTTGCTTTGTAAGTTTTCATAAAAGCCACTTTGTTTGAAAGTTAAAACCTTTTGTTCACTTGCTCGTTCCCCAACACATGACGTCTACAACTGATAGCGTTTTGTTTTTCTCAGCAGGACCTCTGCTGACCTGCGACTGATGGAATTCATTAGCAAGATTTCAATGGATGGAAAAAGCTGAACGTCATAGTTTGAATCAATACGGGCCAAGCTTACTGTAATACACTGGAGTGCACTGTTCACTATCTATGTCCAAAGTGACGGTGCTGCTGGTGATGAGAAGTCAATGAGACTTCTTTCTCCCTTAATCTCTTTCTCACACACACATTCGTACAGTTTCAACACAAACATTAAGTCATGTTGTCAACATCTAGTCTCTCCTATCGATGTGGTCAACAATGCACAGAGCAAACAGGAGAGAGAGAGAGAGAGAGAGAGAGAGAGAGGCAGTACTTTGGACTGGAAGTGTGTGTTTGAGAAAGTGGTGAAAGGCAAACACTGGCAATAAAAGGTCAAAGGTCAATCAAGGCCACAGCTCAGGGGTGTTCTTGTCAGAGATTCTTTTCTCTTTTTTTGACAGGACATGAAAGCTGAATTTAAACTACATGAGAAGTGCAGTTCCTCACTGAAATCAAAGATAGTTGGGTAACAGGATCCAGGTCGAGGCCTTTGTTGCAAGCAGCTGTACATAACTTCCTCTTTAAAATTACAGTAATGTCTCTTAGAAGCTCAGGAGGAAGAAGTTCATCGATATCGAGCGTTATATTCAAGAATATAACTAGTAAAGCGAAAGAATGTCCAACAGCTGCTCAGATTTCTGAAGGAACAACTGTAAACTGTGTAAACATGCAAACGATCATGTCGTACCACAGTCTCTGGTATGCTCTCCCTCTCTGTTTCTCTGTCATGGTCACGCTCTAATTGAATCAGATGTTGGTGTGGTTTGTTTGTGTGAGACAGGGATCATGTGACCGGTCGGGTCAGGCCTGTCAGTGCCGGATAGCCGATTGTCCAGTTGGAAGGGGAGGTGTAGGTCTGGCAGGAGGAGGAGGAGGAGGATGACACCACACATCTTCTGACTGGCTGTGAGAGAAATTGTAGGCAGACTAGCAAAGGTCAGTGGACACATAACTTTGTTAATAGTAATGATGCATTTTGGAACTATATCTCTAAGAGGTCATCTGATACAAAAATGTGCACATGCCTGATTTGGCTCAGAGATTATTTTTTTTTCATTTCATGGTGAGGCTGCCCTCTAGTGGAGGAACGGCGTCCCTGCGACATGTCCACACGTTCTCCACGGTCCAAAAAACATCTGTTGCAATTTCTGTGTTTCTGACAGATTTGTAGTCTGTTTTCTCTCACATGAGTTTCAGCCTGCAAATCAACAGAATTATATGTTATATGATAATCCAGCATAGCTTTGAGAAACAATGTTGGAAAAAAAAAAAAAAGTTTAAACCATAAAGAACAACTTAGCAAATTTAAGACGTATCAGAAAATGTCTTTCTTTAGACGCAGCCAAGATAATTATGCATGCTAGGATTCTTTCCCATATGTCTTTATTGCATCACATGTTGGGGGTGAAACTGGAGAAACAGCCATATTGACCTCTTGAGTCCTTCAACAAACAAACTCTAAAAACTCTGGAAACTGGAGAGATCCAATTTAATGAGCCTTGTGAACTGTAGATTATTCTCAAATTTGTGCCTAGTTTCTAAAATTTTAAAAGGTTTGGCCCCTCCTCTACTATGTGACCATGTTCTTTAAGATCCTCCAGAATATCCTTGATACAAGATTGTACTATAACATTTCATCAGTCAGCTATCTCTGTGAAAGCCACAACTGGAACGTCCTACCTGCTGATATGAAGAGCTGCAGTTCCATCAGTGTGTTCAGAACCAGGTTGAAGGATCTGCTGAAGGCTCCTCAGCAGCTCTGTGGCCACTCAGTCTGGATTTGATCTCATGCTCTTCTTTTGGTTTGACATGCTTGCAGTGTTGATGTCTGGTTGACATTGCGGGTGTATGTGATGTGCTGTTGTGTGTAGCTTTGTATTTTGGATGATTTGCCCTTTGTGTTTTTTTTAGCTTTGTACTGTTTGTTATTGTGCCATTATATGTTTTTAATGACTGCAGATGAAAATGAGCTTGAAGCTAAATCTGGTGCAGTGCATCATTTATGTTAAAAATTGTACACTGCCCTGATAAATAAATAAGAATTTGGGTCAAATCTGACTGAAAGATGTGGTTCTGAGCTTCTTTCAACACATGTAGAGAAAAGCAAAGACACACACAAACAGGATATGGTGGTGATAACAACACAGAAACAAGCACCTGGTGAGCTGATGTTCAGATTAGAGAGTACATATTTTATATTATTATTATATATTTGTTTCTGTACAGCAGCCTCCACCTATGGGTGCTTTAGTGAGGGAGTTCTATTTGATTAATAAACACCTGCTGTACCTGCATGCAGACTTAAACCACCTTATTAAATACTGTAGTTATGTCAAAGACCCAAACTGTGGTAGTGGTTCAAACTCCACCATGACATTAAAATACGACTTACATGTTAATGTGTCACTAACAATATTCCAATATTATATATGATAAATACAACACTTTATAATGTGACAGTTTGCACAATGGGTATGTTTACTTCTGGACTTATCACTGAGTATTCTTTGACTCAAGTAAAAGATCTCAGTATTTTTGGAATCACGACACAGACAACTTTTCGTTTATTATTTCAGCACTTTTAATAATTACTCAGAGAGGCACAAATACAATTTACAGGGCTACCTTCCTCTAAATGTGCTCCCACAAGTGACTTCCTGTTCCAGCCTGTGAGGCCTGCCAGCTGAGCCGGACAACAGCAGAAACACAAACGACTTCACCTCTCAACGGTACGCACAATGACATACCATGCAAACACACACACACACACACACACGCACGCACGCACACACTATTCTGCTGGTCCTCTTGCATAGCAGAGGCTTTTTTTTTTCCTTCCAGTATTCCACATGTAACATCAGTTCTGAAAAAGAGATGTGATTGAACGAGTTTTTATTTCTTCAGCCAAGCCTCAGTGACACCTTGAGGTAGATAACATTCTCCAGTCACCTCAAACAACACAGCTGTGAAACACACATTCCTATTTTTTTTTTCCTCCAGAAACATTTTTATTTAGCATCTTTTGTTCAAGGTCTTTTCTTTTCTGCACAGCTACTGCTATTCAGCTCAGTAACCAAATTAAAAACAAACAGAAATTTCTTTAATAATTTACAACTTTCAATGTTTTAAACTTCTTAAAACTAAACAATTTTACCTTTATTTATTCTGTGCCATGTTTTTTTTTTTATATCTGTGATGGCTAAAAACACTGAACAAGAAAAACTGAAATAGTTTGAACTTCATTTATCGAGTGACAATTATTTTAACTAGTCATTTGTACCCTGGTTGCTTCACTAAGGTTTCATAATACTCTCAGTCCAGGGTGGATCATGAGGGCTCTTCAGTCCTGTGTGTTGTGCATGTTGCCTTTCTGGTGGGTTGGAACAAAACAGAAACGGAAAAAAAAAGAAAAAGAAACAAAAAAAAAAAAAAAAAAAAATTGGACAACTGCTGCCGTCTTCACACATACTGCCTCTCTCTGCCTCCTTCCTTCAAAAATCAGACTGAAAATTAACACTTAAAGTAACAGAAGATCAATAATAATGTAACAAACACTACAGAGACATTGACTATATCATTACACAAGCATACGTCGACAACTGAACGAAAACACAACAAAACATAGATGTTGCATAACTGACAATCAGACTCACAAAAGTTCACATTTCCCTGCAAAGAGCTGCAGGAAAACACGACTTACTGCTTTACAAAATACTGCACAGCTAATTTTTAAAAAGAAACTGTGGAGGTACACATGAGGAAGGGTTGAATGCTTTCCTTTCTTTGCTCTGACCTGAAAGTCAGTCTTTACTTGCAGCATTTATTGTGTTAAATGGTCTGAAATGCCCTGGAAATTGCACTAATAGCTGCATTTCCTCTATTTACTTCTATTCAGATTGTTTTTTGTTTTAAAAAAAAAAAGGATTCTGGCAGGGATGAAGAGTTTTAGCATAAAATAATCTTTGTGCCTTTCATTTTTTTGGGTTTCCAAAGATTAAAGATTGTCAGTGTAACAATAATGTGCTATCTGTTGCATTAATAATACTTCCACAGTTTCTTTTGTAGTCATTTTGGCACTTTTTCTCCTACACATGCTCAGAACAATTCGTCTACTCAGTCTGGGACTCAAAGCTAAATCATTTTGTTTGGTAAAATATTATAAAAACAACATTGAAACATGAGTATTACATATAGTATGGAATTTTGCTGTCCTTTTTTTTTTTTCATGATCTCATGGGTTATTAAACAGAGTGCGCTCGTGTTATCAGTATCTCACTCTTGACGTAAAAAACGTATCGACCCGCAGAAAGTGTCACTGTGGTTCAACAGAACCGAGCGTGAGCACACAGTGACTGAAGTGCTGAGATCTGTAGTGCAAAGTCAACAGTGCTGTAACGACATCAATACGGGATGAAAGCGTATCAAAGAAATTCCAAATTCACGAGTCAAATTTGTGCTTTTGTTTTTAAAAGTAGAACTTTTTAAACGCCAACAGTTCTGAAGGCAGATTATAGATTCGATATGCAAACCGACTAGCCAATCTACAAATGTATGAAGCTACCGGAACGCTGTCAAACAGCCCATTGATTTAAAAAAAAAAAAATCTACAGTCAACTGAGCACTACTTCAGACACCATAAATATGTTTACATGTGCATTTAATAGGAAGCTCACAAAGGGTCATAGAATATGAACTATGGCTATTTTCCCTAATAAACAACAGCATTCATTGAGCGTGGGAAATATCGACTGATGATCAGGGTATCAGTATTCGGTATCTGAAAGGCCCCCACCCGCCTAACAGAAGGTGATCCAACATCTGGTGCACGTTCAACGACTTCCCAGCCAGTCCTCTGCTAAAATCATTGACAAGGCAAAACAACCACAGAGCAACAACAACAACAACGACGACTACAACCACACGCGCTGCTTTCAGAGGGGAGATCTCAGCGACCTCACCGGGATGTTTCAGCAGCTTCTAAAAAAAAAAAAAAACACACGCTGTACGCCCCCCTTGTGCAGTTCAGACCGAAAACAAGTTACTTAAAATGAAAACATTTAAGCTAAACCGCTGACGCCGACCATCACTAAACTGTATTTGTAATATTAGATATGTTGTTATATTGTGCAGTAGAGCTTTAAAAAAAAAAGATTGTGATTTTCTACTCTTCAGATCCATTCAGTAACTCTGCGTGTTGTTCTCAGGTCCAGCAAACGTCTTTGCGCCTCCCGGAGTAGAGTACCACACCAGACAACATGAAAGACTACGAGGTTCATATCAACACACATTCACTTCTCTGCTTATCTTTACACAGTGAGTGTCGACAACGTGACAACATCAACACAAGAGGAAAAGAATATGAAAATGTAACATAACAACGTTTTTTCAGAGTTAAATGAAAAATATAAAGTGTCTCTATGCTCTATCTTCTTGCAGGGGTACTGTGGCCCAGCATGGACACACACTGTGAACGCCCTCTCTCTCTCGCTCAATGAGCCAGATTTAACCTCTTCCCGAGGTCCCCCACAGACCATCTGTCAATCACAAGTGGCCCCGCCTTCCAACAGTCCCCGCCCTCCATAAAAAAAAAAAAGACAATTTAGGCTTCTTCCCCTGAAAATGCCCGGTGACTGGTATCCATGGCAATAGCCCATGTGTGCAGGGTGGGGCGTGAGAGTTTTTTTTTTTTTCTTTTCTTTTTTTTCTTTAAGAGTAGATGGTGATGACTTCGCGGCCACCGCCTCGGACCAACAGCACCCGGTTCAGACCCTCGAGGAGAACCTCCAGGAACTCCATATCTGAGAAGAAGGCAGGTCAAGGCACAAAACAGAGAAAGAAAGAGAGAGAATCACAGTAACACATGACCACCCCCTCCAACCAATCACAGCGAGGAACGAATGGTGCACAGTGAGGATACAGTTTTCGTCTCCTCCTCTGTTCTTCGGTGGTCCGGGCATGTTGAGCAGCACCAGGTGAGCGCCCTGCGACTTGTTGACCACCACCTCGTTCAGCTTGATAGCTGTGTGCATCCGACGGACATTAGACTGGTTCCTGGTTTGACAAGAAGCTCACAGTGAGAGAGAACCACACTCAGGAAAATACGAAGTCCACACTAAACTCTACAGTGCAGTAGTGATAAGAGGGGGAGAAGTTCTCTCACTTACATTGTGTGGAAACTCAACTGTTGCTTTTAGAACTTGATCAAATGTAAAACTAGATTTGCACTGTGCAATTTAGACATTTTTTCTCCGTGTACTGTCTATAGAGATTTTCATTATGAGCATCTTTTATGGCTTTTCTCAAACAAAAAAGGCCTTTTTTCACAGCAGACTGTTTTGACTTGTCATAGCATGAAAAGCACAGGTGTTACTAATCGCATTAACAATAACTCAATAACATGCTGTTCTATTCAAGTGCCCCAGTAAGCCGTGATAGTGAGGCGGCATGCACAATACCAGGAAGTGAAGCAGCTGAATGGAATTCAACCATTCTTCATTTATTATTTACACCTGCGCTACTGTGACAGTTCAAAACGTCTCCAATGAAAAAGTCTTATTATACAGTACACTGAAAAAAACAACAACACTAATGTAATAGAATGCAACAGAAACTTGCTTATGAATGATCAAATCACTAATACACCATCAGTACAACACATAGATCAATGACATTTTGTTAGCATACTGTATGTTAGTCTCAAACACAAATAAGAAAACAGAAGCAGGGTTAGGGGACTGAAGCGTTTGCAATTCCAAATAAAGAGGCAGCGTTTTAAGACAAAAGGAGACATGCAGTATCACACCTCAAACATGACATCATTGTGTGATTGTTTAGTTTGTAGGAGCTGATTATACATGCTGTAGTCTATCAAACTTGATATTTTCTATGTGCTGTTTCTTAAAATGTTGCCTCTTTTTTAAAAAAAAAAAAAAAAAAAAATCATGTTTATAATGTTAGATGACAAGGCCATAAAGCAGAAACTGCATATGATGTCAACTGCCAAAAGCCAAATTACATTAAGGCAAGAAAAACAACAGTTGTGCTTTCCATTCTGCTGAATAAAAGAAACACATTCATGTTGGGGCCAAATGATAGTGTCAAAGTCCATTTTTGTGTTTATTTAAAATCGCTTTGTTAAAAGGCTGAATGGAAAGCACACGTTTGCTCAGGGATAACAAACAATGTCATACATATTCCATGCAAATTAAATCAGTGGAGGTTAATCCACCAACATACTGTATGATGCTAGAACAGGACATCCATGCACATTAATACAAGCAAACAAAGACACACAAACACACACACACATACACATACATGCACGAGCACATGAGCTGGAGGAAACTGAACAAAGCTACATTCACCACAGCAGTACACACACACACATACTGCCTAGGGCAAAGAGAATGCAACTTACAGACTCTCCCACTCTCTAGAAGGAGGAAAATGGGACAGAACAACAGAAACAGGCTTAGACGCTTCTACACCAGCTACTCCAGCTCTCTCCACCACCACAAAATGTTTCCAACTGTTCCCAAACGGCTCATCATGACACCTTAAGGTGACACGAATAAACCCCCCCCGCCCCCACCACCATCACCATCACCACAACCACCCCCCACCCCCCCCCACTGGAGAGTGACAGTCATTTGACACAGAGCCGTTTGATGTGTATGGTGAAGCTTTTCTTCCTGTCCTGTGAGACTTTGAGGAACTGACATAACTGAATTTATGCTCTAATATACCTGCGCTACATCATTATGGGACACACCTGTTAAAACTTCACACACTGATATTATGGACAGTATGGGATGAGGGGGTGTTAGTCTAAACAGCAGGAAAAAAAAAAAAAAGGTGTGCATGTGGTCTGCGTGGTCTAGCCATGCACTAATACTGAAATGGCTTGAAGTGTACACACATGCGCGCACACACACCAAATGCAGCCTGAATGCACACACCATGCAGACCTGTTGTCCCATTTAACCCTGTCAGACTCACTGCTACTGCTACGACTACACATGTTGTCCCTCCTGCACTGAGGCTTTGGCACCATCCTCAAGTTTTGTCTCTATCAACCAATGACTCTTCTCATGTTTGACTGAATAGAAGCTATTTAAAATGGTGCAAACGTCTCTCACAGGGCACAAGCAGTAACATCATATTTAATATCACTAACTTATCATCTGCATATAGACATTTCTCTAACTAGACGTACTATATTTGAACCCTTCCTACGTGAGCTATGAATGTACAGGTGTTGGTGGTTCTTCAGAGATGTGTGAACTTACGGTTTCATGTTAAACAGGTCTCGTACAGCCACGTTGGCGTTGCCCTCGCGGTTGCGATTGCGCTCTGTGAAAAGCTTGTCCTTGGTCCAGGTCATGTGAACCCGCTCAGGTCCGGTCTCTGCCTTGTCATTTATTGTGGCGTGAGATGCTGTGTTTCTGTCATGGATCAGCTGGGCCTGGAACAGAGAGAGAGAGAGAGAGAGAGAGAGAGATAGGTGAGGAAATTCATACAGCGCTGGTGGAGGGTACGAGGACGAACCGGGAGATGTTTTAAAGGATAAAATAGATGAAATGAAATGAAGGGTTGAACAGAGGACAAAGGGATGTGATAAATGAGGAGAAACAGAAATACAGAAAAAGGGAAAAGTGGAAGGTGTGGATGGAATTGGAGAGATGGGAGAGAGATGGCTGGTGAGAGAACAAACATGACAAATCCAACTGATAACAAAATAACAGGGATGATTAAAAGACAGGACGACAGGACGGAGGAAGGAGAGAAAACAACTTTCCTGCTACTAGTTTTCAGCTGAAACAATGCTACAGTATAATAAGAGTGATACAAACCTTGTTCGACAACCACAAACAATCATAACATCACACATGGATTATGATAGTACAATACGGAGCGTCACAAGATAATGTTTGTCTGGAGGCAGGCTGGAGGTCTCAAACACAAAATAGAACACAGTAGCAAAGGTGAAATGAACCAGGCTGGTAAGGATCTCAACTCAGAGTTGAAAATGGATACACAACTACAAAAACACTATAATACATGCTGTTTGAAGCAAACACAATAAGTTACTGGAACAAATGTGAAGCAGGTCTAACAGTCTATCAAGCAGGGGAAGTGCAGGAATAACACGACACAGCACGGCAGAGTAGGAATATTATTATCATTATTATTATATGACTTCATCACATTTGATAACAGTTTATTTCTCTTGTGTCTGTGCTACAGAGGACAATGTCCACAGTTCCACATTACCTCTGTCAAACACAAAGGATAAGTTATGTGTTTATTATCATTTGTCATCATAAAGATAAGGATAATGGGCTTTGTGTTCATTGGTACTAGTTAATATTTGTTTAATGCATGAAGTATTTTCATAAGGAAGGAAGTCAAACAGCTGTGCTCATAGGTCAGCAGGCTAACAATAAGACATGTTTATGGCTTCCAGGGGTAGATGTTAACTAGCTTTATTGTACAACATCTGCCACTGTCCTTAAATACAGTGTATATAGGTGACTACAGGCTCAATAACATGAGCTTTCTTTATTTTGATTTTTTCATGACAGCACAGTTTCTGAAAGATATTCCTCTACCTGTTGTGCTTGTTGACTATACTAGCTGGGACTATTTGTATGCACAATAATTATAAGTGCATGTGCAGTGGGGGATATGATGACTATGGTTAAGATGAAATGAAATAAAGAAGAGGACAGTATTGTCAGAATGAGGATGATAAACTAAGCGTGGGTTAAAAAAAAAAAGTACACTTGAAAATCATTTCTAATGTTTATAGTCAGAATAGTGGCTCTGTGAAGCTGTCAGGTGCATTTACACAGCAGGAAAAAAAAATAAAATCCTTGGATGAAAACAGAGAGAGAACTTCACCTCAATGAAGAGTTTATCCGCTAAACAGCAAACATTCTTTCAGCAGCGCACAATGCCAGAACATTGTTAATGGTTTTCAGTTTGAGACAATACTGTCCACTCTTTCACCTCAAATGTTTTTTGGGGGAGTGTGGATGAGGTGAGATGTAAGTAATGGGAGGTCAGGCTGCAGTATCAGGGAATGACAGGCTGGTATTCACAAAGCGGCTCTCAATGACTCTACAGTAAGTCACAGTACTGTTGTACCAATCTGGACTGGTTTTAACATCAGATGTACAAGATGGATGTGTTCTATAATCTTGAACCAGCTAGTCTTGTCTTGCTGGCCTGTTTGGTCTACAAACCCCATAATAACTGCTCTGTGTGCCTGGGCTGGTACTCTGAGCTTTACACTGGTGCATTCTGCAGTAGACCAACTGGATTTGGCTAGCAGGAGCTGCTCCCAAGCAGTGTAAGCTCTGACATAACATGGTCAACCCCTGACTGACCACTGCGTTGTACAGTACAAACATGGTAAGTCAGCCTTGTGCTAATGCTAAAGAAAAGCACACAGTGAGCTGCTATAATGGCTTATCCTCTATTTACCTTGTGGTTCCACACTGACTTTAGCTGAACACTGTCACAGAACACTAAAGGCATGTTCTGGACATGAAGTTTGAAGAGTATTCATGTCATAGAGTGACTAACTTGTTAAGAAAAGGTGGTGCCAACACACACCAACACAATTTGGTCATAATTCAAATGAATTATTGTGTTTTCATAATTCAGATAAATACGTGAGGGACCTTGATGAGAACCAGTGATATAAAAATCATCATTTTAAGTAAACAACAACATAAAAAGGACAACAAGATGATCTTTTCCTACATGATCATAAAAACAAAACTGTTGATGAGCACTCTAGTCTCTGGATGTTACACTTCTCATACTTTCTCTTTGTTTGATCAAATAACAGTGTCCATAATCAGACTGACAATGCATCTGCTATGAAACCACTTATTTTAATCCACACCAGTCTTACTCCTACATCCTTCCTTCCCATTTATGTATTGATCATACTGTGTATGCATCACAGACTGATGCCCACACTAAAGAATACAGGGATCTGTACGACAGACAACTTGCACATCTATTTTTAACCTCTAGTAAGACTGAGAGTGCAATCAGAATTTTTCTGAGTCCAGATCTTAAATCAAATCATCCAAATGATTCAATAACAAGCGAGAACTGTAGCCAAAGATCCAGCTTTGTGAAGACGGGCCTGTGTGTCTAACGATAAGGGACGGTGGGTTGACAAAATCGACTACCTCATCCTCCTGAGTGTCCTCCGTCTGAGAGGACTGCCGGCTGAGGTTGGAGGTCTGGGCAGCGCCCGGGTTCTTCCTCCGGATTGAGCTACGTGATTCGTCAGTGATACTCTGAATCTGAGTGGTGTGGCGTGGCCCAGAAAGGCGGTGGCAGATGAACAGGGAAAGGGGCCAGTTGTCATTTAGCTTAACGCTTGGCCAGTTGTTACATGACTATTATTTATGGAAACAACCTCAAATGTTTGTTTTATACACTGTATGATATGATCTGTATGATATCAAAGCTACTTTAAATCCAAATAACAGCGTTTATGGTTACAGGTGTTGTAACCATAAACGCTGTCTTTCCAAAGATGTTTATCAAAGACAGAACCATAAAAATACAGCATTAACTTGTGTTGAATTGAAATAGTACTACAACAAAGGGGCTGTGAGTGCGGGATTGTGTTGAGGTGGATCAAGTGCACTTTACCTCTCTCTCCCTCTCAGTCCTGGAGAGTTGCATCTGTTTCAGCATCTGAGTCCTCTGCTCCATCATCAGCGTCTTCTCATAGGTGAAGGCTGAGATGTCATTATCATGCTGCAGAGGAGAGGAAGAAAACATCTGAATCAGGAGTTCTAAGCTACAAGGAACTTCATAGAACCTTTAATATGGCAGGTTTCATTTGATGGTTAGAACATATTTAAAGTGAGCAAACTGTTGCTTTAAAAGATTGTCAGTCTGATTGTAATGTAGCGATGCTGTGTCAAGTAGAGTCTCACCATCTCCACTACTTCTACTTCTGCATCCAGTCGCAGGTGGTAAAGGAACATCTGGAGATCTTTCTTCATTTGGATGCTGTTGTCATCCATCTGGGCCACAGTGAAGATGCGCATCTTACATTTCCTCCACACCTGGAGGACGGAAAGACCGTTATTATGCAACTGCTAAAACTGTTAAATGAGTAGATGGATGGATCTCTATAATGAGATGCAAGTTTTTTAAAATGTTATATCAGCTCACTAAGAAACAGACGGAGACTTAACATTCTGCCATATATATGATTACTGGTTCATCACCCTTAAGTTTGTTCCATCAGTCCTGTGGCCCCACATGTGTGCCTCAGAGATAAACACACTCCACCACATACACACACACACACCAACCAACCAACCTTGTGCTGTCGCAGGAGGAAGGGCAGCAGCATCAGCATGCCTCCGTCGTGAACCACCCACCACACGTCGATGGTGCCCTCCCCGAGGCGGTCCTGGTTTGTAGGGAAACTGTCTACATTCTTAGCCACAAGCAAGGCCTGATGGGCGGCTGTGGTCTCCCGTATGGTCTCTGGATCAACAGAGGGAGAGACAGAGCGTGTCAGAGACATGGCCTGCTGTGTGTTCTCTATGAGATACTACGTTATTGCCACCTCAATGGAAGGATTTTATACGCAGATGTGCAAATATGCAAAATAAGACGTATTATCATGACTTCCTCTGCATTTTTAAATCAATTCCGATATAGCTTCTGTTAACTCTGCCATTTATTTTCCGTCTTCAGTTCTGTACCTATGAAATTCCTCCATGACTGTGGGTCATTGGACTGCTTCCAGTTTCCAGGCCAGGCCATTAGGACACTGTTGTGCTTCATGCCTCCCAGCCCCGCAGACTGGATGAGATGGGAGAAGCCATCTCTGAGGTTGGAAGACACCACGACGTGGCAGAAACCCTTGGTACGCTCTGCTAACATGGCAGCCTTGATGTTCTGGAGAGAAACAAGATATTTAAAAATCAGCATTGAAGGAAGCAGTGAAGAAAAGTGATTTGCATTATTGGCCTTTTTGGACTGCTATGATTAAGAAAGAGACTGACTACTGAGTGAGCCACTGTATAATTATGATCATCCCGTCAACATACGGTACTCTCATTAGTATCCGTCCAGGACAGTTCATAATGATGGCTCCAAACAATGCAGCAGTCTGTGTAATCTGGAATTCGGCTTCAGCACATGATTGCTTTTGTAATCCACTGATTAAAATGCTTTTGAGGACACAGTCAAATCAGGCTGCACAGAAGTCTAAAATGTCTTACTCTAATTTACCAATAGATGGCAGAGTTCATCTGCAGCGTGGCTGTACAATGCTTGTCTGGACTCTATGTATCCTGATTGACAGATCAGATTTGTTTTAAACGCTGCTCAAAAAGAAACAAATGATTTAGTTGATTTGATTTTGCAGCTGAGAATAGACAGAAAATAAACTATAGCTTTGGTAGAATAGAGTCTCATATGAGGAGTGTGAAGAGTTGTGAGCAAAATCATTGTACATGAACATTTTAGATGTGGGATGTGTTTGCTTCCAGTGTGTGCATTTCTACTATACCTGCTCAGCCCTCTTTGCCTCTGCCTCTTTAGTGAGATAGGTTCCTTCTAAAACATTCCCCACTATAGTCAGGCCTTTCCCTGCCTTCAGCTGAGTGGTGAACGACAGCAGACGAGGGTGTTTGACCACTTGATCCGAGTCCAGGTTCAGAAGCACCAACACCTGAGGCCTGTGTACGTCGAGAGAAAATAGAGAGAGGAGTCACGTTTCACGGTTTCGCAGGGTGGGGAGGAAAATGAGAGGTTTGTGGAGCCTTACATCTCAGTAGATTCAAGGACAATGTGACGAGGTTATTATGTTTTCAACTCATAACAAATGTACTGTCACAAATCATTTCTGAAAATTATATGTGGTGTGATTATTTCAGTATTATTGTTTCTCACTCAACTATGCAGTGAAAGTGGAGTTTAATGTCTGTAAAATTAGAAACAGCACACCCTTTAGAAAAGTTTCATGACTGAGCATGCCAAGGAAGTAACTGAAGCTGGACTGGTGGTTTGGTTTTTGGACAGGCAGTTTGCAAGGTCAGCCAGAGCAGGCCTCTGCGCTGTATGAAGGCTTATCAACCCTTTCCGTCAGATTAGGTAGAGGACAATGAGATTAATCAAATTCACTCCCTGTGTCTATTCTTGTCTCTCTTGTGTCCACCTCGACAATGACAGGTGGCGCTATGTCAACTCCAACCACATCCATATGACATACACGCACACATAAACACATGTTTGTAACCTACCCTTGTTAGGGCACTGCATTGACTCCATTCATTTTGTACAGCCTGGCCCTAACCAATTCATGCCTAACCCTAACCTCAATTCACACCTTACCCCTAGCCTCAACCAGGACCAGAGAAATGACGTTTTGCCACATTAAGAGCAGGCTTCAGTCCCCATGAGGGCTACTGGTGCCAATAAGGTCAGTGTTTATACCAGAAATGGTACCAATAAGGATAGAAAAAAATACTGTACCTCCAGTTCTTAGTATGTGGTGGAGCCTCCTCAAGGCGAATGAGAGCATAGCGGGCTGCATTAAGAGACAGGCCACGGATACCATCACCCCACTCCTTCTCTGCCCTGGTGATGCATATGAGAATGAATGTGAATGAAGATAAATTGAACAGCAAAAGTAGAAAACAAAAGAGATACACAAAATGATAAAAAAAAACAATAGTAATGGAAGGACTTTAAAAGTTTTGCTCTGTTTTCACAGCTCAACTGTTTAAAACTGTTTTTCTCAGCTTTCATGAGTTTACATTTTTAAGGTATTGCAAGTAACTTAGTTATTTCCCTTTTGATTCCATTTTCCTTTTCAATCCATTTTTTTCACTTTCTGCATGTTTAGATTTTTCCTTGTCAAAGATTTACTGTATACCTGAACACATTTAAACCAAAGAAATTACTGTACACAAAGTCCATTCCTACCCTCTGTATTCAATGTATTTGTAGATGCAGCCGGCGATGGCCATGGCCACAATGGCATAATACCAGGACGAGATGAACATGAGAGCGAGACACAAGCTCATTCCTAGGAAGGACAGAGCCCTGTAGGAGAAAAACACACTTTAGAACTCCACTTCATTGACTGTATACAGATGTTTCAGGGTTTTTGCACATTCATGGAAACGCCTTAATGAAACGTAACCGGTTCAGAATGGACAGCAGAGAGGGCTTAGAACTGGAGTAAAATGATGAAATCCACTGCTAACAATAGTGCTGTCCTGTATTGTCCTCAGCCTTTGTTGTGGAATTAATCTCACTAAAGGTCATTATCACATAAACCAGACTAAACAGGTGTGCCTGTGGTTGTGAAGGTGTTTTGTCTATGTATGATGTATATATGCTTCTTGGCTAAGTCCTAAAAAGACAGCATCTCAACAGAATTATCTCTGATAGGTCAAATAAGCCTGACGTGTGTTTCAAGAGCCTCGGGTGAACCTCTACCCACTACCCACCAGTGGTAGTATTTGAAGCGTGGTCTCCAGTTGGGCGTTCGCAGTAGGGTCTGAACCGCACAGGCCAAGTTGACAAACAGGTAGCACATGAGGAAAAACCTGAGGGAGGAAGACAACGAGGCATAAAAATGCTTATTATCTTATCTAAATCCCCTCTTTATGACCTACTGTACGTGGTTTTAAGAAGTCAAATACTTGAGGGATCATAGGCTTTATCTGCTGATCTCTTTTTATGGAGAGAAAGCATGTAATATTACTATGCAAACAGATACGGACATGGAGAGGATAGGAGCCACAGCGTCCAGGGAGGCGATGAGGATGCCGATCTCACAGATCCCAGCGGTCAGCAGTAGAGCCCAGGTAGGTTCCCCGTTAGCTTTCCCATGACCGAACACCTAACACACAGAGTCAAGTGTGAAATTGGAGATCAGCACATGAGGATGGAAGACTGCGTTTGACTGTATTTGTGGTGAGCGTGTGTGTCTGACCTGTAAGAACGGTACGATGCCATCTCGTGCGATGGCCTGCAGCAGCCTTGGGGCCCCGGTTAAACTCTGTAGCCCGGCTCCGCAGCAGGAGAAGAAAGAGCCAATCACAATAACCCAGGGTGAGGGCCAAGACAGTGTGCCGATAACAAGGTTCCCTTTCACAGAGTCACCAAACCTGGAATGCAACAAACAATCATATAAGTAGACTAAAAATAACAACTGTGGTTTATTCGCATCACATGAACACGGGACCGAGTCTCAAAAAAAACACTGAATCTGAGCTTGTTGTGATGAGGGCAGTGATGAGTTTTATCCATCTACCCTCAAGGGATGATACTAAAATCAGGCCAAAACTAAAGTGATACAAAAGCTGCACTCTTTTTCTTTCAGTTCCTTTTATAAAAACATTTTCATTCAGCATATTTTGTGCCACATGTGAACAACATATTAGAGTGTTTGTTCTGTGTGAAATTCTTACTTGTCTCGAAGCAAAACGCCCTCAATGCAGCCACCGAATAGCACCACACAGGTGACGTCTGGGAAGAAGTGTTCAGGAGAATAACATTAATCTGTACACAGTCTTTTTTTCTTCATGTTGCTGTAAAGCTTTAGACACAACAAACCAGCTTTGTTGTATTAGGTCTTTCCCATGCTCTAATTCTCGTTCCAAGGCTCCAAAAACAAGAACCCCTGCCAACGACCTATAAACCTGACAACCCTGGCAACACAAAGACGACCTTGAAGTGATATCTGGCAACATTAGTTGTTCTAAACTCAGCACCAGAAGGCCTAGTTGATCAACCTGTAGGTACAGTACAGTTCTAGTCATGTGACTGAATCATAGTCACAGTTTAAAAAAGTTTAAGGATACAGATGAAGGAGGTGGTAGCGATAGCCAGGATGGTCCCAATGGGGATGGACTTCTGGGCATCCCGCAAGTCACCTGACCGGTTTGAACCAGCCATGATACCTGATGAGATGTCACAACAGAAAATCAAATATTATGAAGTCTTTAGAAATGAAAGAAAGCTACTCACAAGTATGCAAAAGAAGACCCTATAGTGTGCATGTGTGTGTGTGTGTGTTGCTTGTGTTACAGTCTCACCGGTGACAGAGGGAAAGTAGATGCCGACCAGCAGTGTGAAGAAGCTGGTGATATCATTCACTACGTAGGGCAGGTAGATATCCTTTGCGGGGTCACTTCCCCCAAAAGATGACAATTTACTGCTTTCCACTATCATACCCAGGGGGCCATATACTGACCACATATTTTCTACAAGAAGAAAAGAGAAGCAGAGATTCTTAAGTCAAAGCAACAAAGATCATGCACTGTATAAACAGCTTGTCAAGCAGTATGTCATTCAATCAATTATGTGCTGTCTTTAGAAAGACTGATGGATGAAGGGATCAAAGCTACATATGCTGAATATGAAGATGCCGCAAGACAAACCCATAATCCCTTAATGCCTTGTCGCTGGCTGTTCATTGCATTCACCATTCATTTTCATGGAACTGGGTTAATGAGACATAAGTTATCAAATTTGTTGCAGAGGAGAATTTGACTGCGGACTGGGAAATACTAACTGTTGGCAGTCAATGACTTGTTTGTGCCTGTTTTTTTCCTTAATGCAGTGAAACAGACGGTAAAAACTAACCGTCACACCCACGCGCTGGGTGTAAAATAGAGAGAAGTGGAGAGAAGAAAAAGCTAACATGGCACTAATCCTGTAGCAAAGGATACCTGTATTGTATAATATTTCTATAAACATGTATATATATGATTTGAGATGGAAACCAGCATGAGATTTAAAATAAAAGTAATTCACTTTTGTAAGTTAAACATTTTGTAACTGCTGCAGATGACTCTCAAGTCACCATAATAATTCTTGTGTCCATAGCAAAGTGATCCTGCAGATGAATGGCTGCTGCTGAGTAAACACTGGTATATAAATGTAGGAAAGATGGAACAGATAGGAAAACTGATTATAGCTGATGTTTTCACTTCTAAGAGCAGAGTTCAAGAGACTTAAAAAAAAAAACAAGGGGAGCAATATTTCAAAGAAAGAAGATAATGAAGTGGTCAAGGTGAAGTTATTTGAGGAGGACTGGAGAGGAAGAAGAGAGGAAAAAAAGGAGTATAAAACAAATGAAATCCCTCAGCACCTGCACACTCTTGCCCCAGTTGCTTAAGAAGAAATATGCACTGGCACGGAGGTTCTAGTTTGTCATGGCCAGCAGTTGCATAACATGAGGAATGTTCTGAGTTTGTACAGTATTCAATAAAACACTGCAGTTCATGACTGTGTAAATTCCCTTTGAGAAGCTGGTATTTAACAAACTTTGCCTCTGCATGTATGTTTTGTGGTCATTTTAAAAGTGCATTTTGGCAGATTCACTATACTGAGTGGGTGAGGTTAAATCAAACTAAAACAAATTCTGGATCATTTTGACAAGTACACAAGTGCGCTGCACGTTAGGGATGTGAAGTCACACAACTGTATATGATATAGGAAATAAATTGGGGAGGTTTTTTTTTTTTTTAAATTCCACTAGATTTGCACACTGCTTCTAAAACCTCCAGAGGAAACACTGTATTCCAACCTGAAATAACTCCGCTTTTCAGTCCAGGGATGCCCTGCACCTCAGTCACATTGTTGTTGACAAAATATTCGCTGCAGGTGGCATTGAAGTCAGGTCCGTCACAGAACAGCTCCCACAGCTTGGTAGTGACAGTCAAGTTGCCTATCACTTCGAACTTGGAACACTTGTCAAAGTTGGGGTTCTGCAGAGTGCGATTCCCCAGCATGCAAACACTGTGCCCAACAGGAGAGGAGAGAGAGTTAGGCATCTTAAAGTGACACACTAACTTCATGATGTTTTATGCTTTCAAGAAACTGGAGGTTACTGTGTACTGGACTCACGGAAAGTCAGGTGGCTCGAAGATGGTCTTGATGACTCCGGCATAGATGGCGAGGATGGAGAGGATGACACAGGCCAGGAAGACTAGAGCTAGCTTGTTGACATATTTGACCCCCACAAAGACGACCAAGGACATCAGCGCTAGGCAGGCTGTCCCATAAACCCGCATGTTATTCAGCAAGGCATCCACCTCGTCCTCTTTTCTCTCTGCCACAAAGATGGCTGCCTTAGGCACTATGTAGGTCTGAATGGGGGAAAGGGAAAGACAACACATATTATTTGAAGTTGAAGTTTTATTGCCGCACCTAAGATAAGAGTATACACATAATTACATGAAAACAAGCATCACATAGAAGTAGTGTTCCCTCACCAGTAGAATCTCTATAGTACCCAGGATGTACATGGAGCCGGCGAAGGTTGTGCCCAGGTAGAAACAGAGACCGACGGCTCCACCAAACTCTGGACCCAGAGATCTGGAGATCATGTAGTAGGAGCCTCCAGCTGGGGAGCAAAACACAGCATGACTGAGCTTTATTATAAAACAGACACTAACTTGTAACTGATGGATTTTGGAATATAGTGATGAATATACTCAATAAGAAAAAACTAAGGAAGGAAAAGGTGTTTCTATGGTGATACAAAAATGTAGAGCTGAGAAATGTATTTTATTCATCAACCAAACAAACAGTAACTTCAGCCAATGAAGTTTCTTGTTCTCATCATAAGAAAAATGTAAAACTAAAATAAACATCTCATCACTTCATCATTTCTTTTCCATTACTGGGAATAATAACATCCCTCGTTTAAGTTTATGTTTATGTCTGAGCACCGAAGCGTCTTACCTGGCACAACTCCATTAGTAGCGATTGCACTCATGGATATGGCTGTCAGCATGGTCTGTGGAGCCAGGACAGAGGGGAGAGGTCATGGTTAGCCATCAAACACAGAGAGAAGGCTTCCTCCCCTTTATCAGATTCTGTGATGTTCCTGTTAAATGTTATTTCTATATTTACCAAAACATCTATATTTAATAGAAGTTCATTTTAATATTGTATATATGTTTTGGGGGATGGCACCAATTATCACATTGTGAATTTCTGTACTGTAATAGTAGAATTTGTGATGTAGTTATAACTATTCAAAACCTCCTTGACACTGACAATACTTTTTTTTTCATGCCTACATAACAATTCTATAAATCTGTAAAATTTCCCAATGATAGCATCCTTGGGGGGATTAATCTAGCATTTAGCCTTTTAAAATACTTCTTATGGGCTTATGCTCTAAATCTTTTGGATTGGTAATGGATAGGAGCTTATCCGTGAAATCAGTCATTGTGGCTGAGGATATTTACATCAGCGAGTTACCTAACAGCTTTTAGATGAAAGGAAGGACAGAGCAGGGTGAAGGGCAGAGGACACAAGATAAGAAGCACAAAGAAAAGAACAGAGAGAGACATGAAAGTTAAAACTTGAAGGGCAAGAGAGAAAAAAAGAGAGAGGTGGAAGCATGAAGGTGAGAGAATAGAGGAGCAGAGTAGGAACAGGAAGGGAGAGTCCTTGACTCTCTAGGCTCTGTTCACATCCGGCATTAAAATGCTTCTCGGATGATTCGATGCTAAGTGGACAGCTCTAAGTGCAGGTGTGAATGCAACCACGACACACTGAGGATGCATTGAGATCCGATCACGCAGACCACATTTGGAGATGGCCTGGGCAAAGGTGTGAAGGACGTTGAAGGACGGCCTACTCAACTGACATCTGTTCCGCATGAGCAAAATGAGAGACTCAGCAGCCTACGTTTCTCCGTATGCGGCTGAGCTTGTCACTAAATGAGAATAGCTGGTCTACCTTAAAAGGTCAGTCCACCTTAAGGTCACCGGCCTCACCCTCACCTTAAGGTGGACTGACCTTTAATCTCAGCTGTCGTTGCAAACAGAGATGATGTATGTGTTTTTGCGTATGGAGCGGGGGAAGTGAGATCCGATCACAAGTGGTCACTTGGGACACATTCTAATGCCAGGTATGAACTGACGCACTTAGAGCTGTCTACTTGTTATTGGATCACCAAAGACGCACGTTAATGCCAGGTTTGAACAGGAACTATGACCAAGATAAACCTTGTGCTCTCTGCTTGGTGTCCGGTTTAAAGTGGCAGACAAGCTGGAGTAAAGCCAATTAGCTGACAGTTTTACCTCCCACTTCCAATGAAACTCTAAGCAGCTACACGATAGCTTGGTCTTCACCACCAATGAATGAAAGAATTTATAGCAAAAGGAAAGTAGTAGAGGCATGTCCTCACATATGAACCTCACAATTCCAAAGAGTCATGAGGACCTGTTTGTTACAATATAACCACCTGGCCAACCAGAGCCAGAGGTCCAGTCAGGAACAAAGTGCACTAACTGCAAAGTATCAGGTCGATACATCACTAACCAATACATCACTGACAGTAGAGCATCATAACAGAACATTTATTTTAATATGACCAGCAAAAAGTCACATTTGATTGGATGAACTTTTGTAAACACCAAAGCGTGCAGGATGAGTCAAACATTTGAAACGGCTTCACAGGAACAGACAAGACATGAATTTTGATGTAAAAATACTCTGATACTGATTTTTTTTGACATATATTTGGCACATGAGAAGATATAAATGAACAATTAACACAATATTAAAACTGGGAAAATGTATTTTTCACTTCACTGGTTCAAATTTGTAACAACACACATTTCTTGATACAAAAACCACTTGCACAGATAAAACTAGAAGCTCTGATTGACAACTGATAATCAATTTGAAATGAAATCATGACCTCATGAATTAAAAACAAATAATCTGATCTCTACCTCTAGTAATCGAAAGCATGTCTTATGTGTGTTACACAGTGAATATAGCACTGATGTGGATGCATTCTAGGGAACCAGGAGCTGCAGTGACCTATAAACACAATGCACAGTGTGTATACATGTTGTTGAGCAAACGCACAGCCCAAAGAACGGACAAACGATGACATGATGGAAAATATTCTGCATGCTGTGCTGTGTATGAGGCTAATGAAAGAGTGAGTGACTCACCCGATGCATGTGTTTCAAAGTCTTTGCATGCTGTTTTGCTCGTGTGTTTGTACTCTCACTAAGTTAGCGTGAGACTCGGTTTCATTTGGGTCGTTCTGACTCACTGAGCCTCTTTGTTTTCATCTTAAAAAACAAATCTCTGTCTTTCCATTTGTAGTTCTGCAGGGTGCAATAAAAACAGGAACTTTTTGCAACAGCTTTCAATTTTTTTATACAGAGCCAAAGAAGGAAAATTATTGACTCATGAGTAATAAAATCATAAAAGAATACTAGAAAAAGAGAAATGCAGTTAACCGTTTTAACGGTTTTCATGAACAGAGTAAATCCTAGCTGTTCTAAACTGAAGTTCACTGAATTCTCTTTAGGTTATTTTTAGATATTTGCAGGGTTAGGTTTGACTAGCACACACAAAATGTGACCTATGGGCAGGTGGCTGATGTGGAACCATCAGTGCAAAGTCAGATGTAGTCTAACCAGTGAAAATGAACATTAATCTGTTTGACTAAGCTGGTCTCTCTTATTATGTAACAGCAGTGATGCAGTGGCGGGTAAACCCTCCAAACGCACTTAAGCTAGATTGTAATATATGAAATGGAGTTCCCACCTTTCTAGGCAAACATAGTAGAGCTATTAAAATCTGATAGTAATTCACAGCATTACAGACATATTTTTTATATTTTTTTCTGATCATTTACAGTACGGATATAAAATTGAGAAATTCCAAGAATTTAAAATATAAATAAATAAATGAGATTCATGGCTTTGTTCGCGTCTTTCTGTTACAAAAGGAATTGCAGTGAATTTGTAGTTTGTTTCTCGACTTTGCATGAAATGTGGTCACTTTGCACACTCTTGGCCATTTTAAGTACAACTGATCATGTTAGGCCATTAGAGCATTCCATTATGAGGCATAAAGCATTCTGCTGAGATTGTTCATGAGGTTTTTGTTTGTACTTTCCCTGATTAAGCTGAAGTAATCCATTGTCTGCTGCGGGATTGGCAAATATAGCCACTGTGTGGGTGTGCATGTCGCTATGTTTCTGACACTTTGCAGATGGAGGGGATTACACGTCAAGCTGCCAGGTACCATTAGAAGTTGGTTCTGTATGGGGAAATGGAGAGTCACGGTGGCTAAATATAGGAGGGATCAGTGGCCAGCGAGTCAACTTGTTGGTCATTCAGTAGTGTTAACATTAAGAGTTGTAGCGGCATCAGCCCCTAATGTCATCAAAACACTCCAACATACACACATCACATGTATTCGCTCATGTGCTAATGCATTCATAACACATTAAAGGGCCGGATATGTACATCGCGTTCAATCTTACATAATCTTGCACATCACTGCTTTAATGACTTCACCTCTAAATCCCTTGATGAAGGACAAATAACATCCAAGTCAAGAGTCAGCAGCTCCTTTCAGTAACAAACATAAATATGGTTTTTGTTTGAAACAGTAAGTGAGGTGTGCAGGAAAAGAGAAGAAAGCGAGTCATGTAGACGATTAGGGTCGAGTACTCACACAAGAGCAGCACAAGCCGACGATAGCCAGGGACTCCAAGATGCCAGCTGTGCCGACAATCCAGGTAAGGCGAAGAAACAGGATGACCCCCAGAATGTTCTGGAGGCAGGGGAGGTAGACACCCATGAAGGTCCCCATCTGAGGGCTCTATATTTGGGAGGAGGGTGAATAGGTGGAGGGGGATGAGATGGGAGAGAAAAGACAAAGCAGATGTTAAAAATGTGTGTTTACTTGAGGGGTGATTATGGAGGGGAACACATGGTAAGAATTAGCATAGAACTAGGAGCAACAAAAAAATAAAAGGGTAGATTTAAACTATAGAAGAAGGCAAAGGGAGGGGACATAAAGGTATACTTAAAGGGGAAGTGAAAGAGGAACAAAAAACATGTGTACACAGTATTACATGATATGAGACAATTCAGTCAAAACTATTTCTAGAAAATCATGAAAGCAAAATCTTTTTTTTTTTTCCTGTGCAAAACATGCCTGTACAGTTATATCAGTAGATCCAAATCCAAAGGTCAAAACATCACTAAACACAACTCATCTGATCTTAACATATAGTATCTTCATCTTTGATTCAGTGATGCAGCAACTCATTTTCCTCCACTTAATAATGACTTGCTAGTAGTGGTTTCACCCACAAAAATCTCTTTCAGACCATTTCTCCAATAGAGCAGCGTTTGCCAAGCAAGAGCTGCCACTGTTAGCATTGTGAGGACTGCCTTCAAGTCTTTTTTTTTTTCAAAGCATGGATGGTTGATAAAAAAAATTAGCTGGAATTTAAGGCTTACATCTCAGTGACACAGGCATAATTTATATACACACACACATATATACATACACACCACTATATACCATGCAGTAACAAAACGTTGAAGAAAATGCTTCCACCCCAACAGACAGAATTCGCTGCGAGAAGCTATAGTTTCGCAACAGTGTGTAAAAAAGCAACAGGAAAAAACTATTCTGACAAAAAAAAAAAAAAAAAAAAACCCTAAATGTTGCATCGATCACCTCGAACTGACAAGCAGCTACCTTTTTAGCCATTTATCTTCCAGTGTGCGTTACTAGTCCCAGTGATCCGAAACAAAAGAGGGGCGACAATGGTGTCAGCTTCATCCACTCAATTCTTTACCAAGATGTTCCTGCAAGCCAATGGGAGGTGCCCGGGGCCTATTTCCATGCAGGGGACAGGATGGGGTAACTGGCATGGGACTGGAGCTGTGGTTACAAAAGCATCTATGTGCCGCATGGCTGTACTGTGGCTACTTCTAATTTTTATTCTCTATGAGAACCCAAAACATGAGCATTGAAGGATCCTAAGGAAGAAACAGCTCAAATGGACGGAGGGATGACGGCAACAAAATGGCTTGTGCTGACTCATAAAAAGTAGGAGACGGTGGCTGTTGGAGTGCCAGAGTTATATTTGAGGTCTTATTTCATCCGTGGAAGACTTTTACCTCTGTTCTATGACCCAGGCAACAGAGTCACATGTCATACAGGTCTGCAGAACAAAAAAAAAAACAAAACTGTGGTCTATACACAATACAGCCTTTAAATTAAGATCGATGCCCTGAAAGCTTAGAAACATTATTCTGCCAGACACTGCTGAGTCCCCTGGATGAGGTGAGGAAGGATACACAGTGTAGTAGAGGGCATGATAAGGCTCTTGAACGTGCATACCCTCAAAAGAGATGTGAGGACAAAAACAAACAGCGTGGCTACATCGGTCCTGTTACGCAATGACAGTTCAGCGGGTTTAAAAGAACAACTGTTGCAATATGCAACTGTACAGCACCTAACTGTACTGTATACAGACAACACCACCTTAAAAGCTCTCACACAGACACTGCATGGAGAACGAGTCTCTGCTGTACCTTGACAGCTTTCTTCTTGGGCCCCTCGTCGTCATCAGCCTCCTCATGCTCCTGGGCTCCTTGGGTGAGATTGGTGTAGTTTGCCAGTTTATTGAGGAGAGATGACACCATGGGGTTGCTGTCCATCTCCTCCTGCAATGCAAAAACAAGACAAATAGAGATGTTTTAACGAGCCGAACATGAGCAGCACCTCATACTTTTCTTTTCCACTTATGATTTGGTTTAAGCTTCTTGTTCCTCACTCAGGATCCCTTTATTCCTAAATTACGTTTTAAATAAATTATTAGATTTGGTTAAATATTTCTTTAAATCAAATAAACCTTGTTGAAATATTGGTTTTACAATTTTAATATGGCCTTCGTGTGGTCAGCCACCGTATGTTTAGACGGACAAACTTTTCCAAGATCAAAATGAACAGAGCAGAATTTAGTTTTTAACTGTTCAAAACATCTTAGAATAGCAGGGCTGGATCAGCTTCATGCAAAGTGGTGAAAGCAGAGGCCACGCTGCCTAATTGATTCTATATAAGGGCCAGTGACCACAGGGCGGCAAGATCTGCCAACTGGCAGAGTGAAGCACCTGGCACAGGTTCAGCTGAATGGACTTGAAGGAATGCACCAGCTTTTATGGCAAATAAGCTCTTTGATTGACACATTGTTGAACTAAGAGGAGATTGGTACTTCCACCTCCTTGTGTGCTATTTATTTAGCTCACCACAGCTTTAGCTGATGCCTTAGCATTCGGTGCATTAATGAATGGTTTGAGTTGGGCTGGGTTCGAGCTTCATGGGTTAGTTCAAATTTAAGTTGCAGACATTTAATTAAAGAGGATATTGATGTTCTGTGCTGTTCTAGGAAGGTTTAGGGTTTCTCTTTGATGCTCTATGACAAGTAAAATATCACTACCCACTTTGAATCGGAGTGTTAAGTTGCTGATGATGAAAACCGGTGGACTGTTTACCTCAAAAAGTGCCATGTTGGTGCCATCGTAGCTGTTTCCTTTGTCATTGTCTGTGTTGTTAATGAAGGGACTGTTTTCCTTTGGGACACCATCACCTGTGGAAACACAAAACAAAAAGTGTTTCTTTAGAAGAACGATCACTTTAACATGCATCCAAAGCAAAATATGGGCGGTGGCTGGCAAAGAAATACAGTGTAGCTGCACAGTGCACATATAACCTGAAGCATGTACTGTAGGTATGAAGTCATTAAAATACTCTCATAAAGAAAGTAGAATGATTTTGTAAAGTGTCGGTGTACAGTATAGTGTTTTATATATCTCTGTCGTGTCAGTGTGGATTTGCTCAGGCTAAAGTGTGTTCTCTTTTTAACCACAACAAACAACAAGTGATCTAAATTGGATCACACTCATCACACTTAACCAATTAGTATTTGTTATCCACAAGGTTTTGCACAAGAAAACAAGAAACGCAAGAAGTGCCTGCTAACAATCACAAACTGTATATTAATGTGACAGTTTCTTCTTTTGTGAAGACAGTAGAGAGCAGCTGTGGAGTATCAGCCTGGCCATCATGTGCATCTGAGTGGGTTTTTTTTAATCTTATATTCATTTTTAATGATCCTGTACTACTCCTCAAATACATTAATTATTTATACCTTCACTAAAACCAAAAAAAGCACACGGCCTCTCATTCTCTGTAACTGTAGCTAAGATGCTTAAAAGACCTCACACATTTCAAAAACATCACAAGTAGAACTTTCTGGCAAATGAATACACTTGTTGTTTCAAGATGATCAGTTCAGATAATACTGAACATACTAACAAAACTAATTAAAAGAACATGGTGCATGAAAAAAGGCTATTAATCTCAATATGTTTCAGCCACTGTCAACATTATGAGTAAGAACCATTACAAGACACGTTTACATAGAAACACAAAAACTACCAGCTGTACAGTTCAATTAGCATCTGTGCTATTTGAACATGAGGTGATAATGAGAAGTTAGTGTGTTCACAGCAGATACTGTCAATTACTGAGCATTGTGGTAGATAGAGATGAGTATTCCCAATGAGAGAGACACAAAGCAACAACAACATGCAACACTAAACATGAATAATGTGAATGATTATTATTATAATGATGCTTTGATGCTATATTTACAGTTTGAATGAAATACACTATATCTACTTCATCTTTAATGCCATGACAACTTGAACACATTTTTCCTTTCCATTTAAGAAACCAAACATTTGCAGGATTGAGATGATTTAATGTATAATTTATGTTTGAGAAAAAAAGTAGTATTTTAAGATTTTAAGTACAAATGGTTGAGTTTAGCTTGATATGTTTGAAAAAGAATGAATAGTAGCTTTAAGAGAACACCACCACGCCAACAGTATGAGCTAAGGAGCAACAAATAGTGTAATATAAGGTTTCTTATGTCCTGTCAGTAGTCATTTAGAGTATTAAACACACTGCCTTAACAAAGTCTATTCATGTCACACACAGCGAACGAGCCGTCTTCTGAGAACATTCTAGCACCAAACTGTGAACCACGTTGTGCCTTTGCTGCTGGGGCCGGCATCCTGCACAGCAACACACTGAGCAAATGTTTTGAATGAATAGACAGCTTAGAGTGTTAGTGCTAAGATACCCAACACGCTGCAGTCAAGTCCAAGAGTAACCAGCAAAGGATCTTATTTCCAGACAAATATCTGTTGGAGCATGTGAGCTTCATTTTCCTCCATCGCATGAAAAACAGAAATGCACGACTATGGTCAAACATGCTAATGCTAACCGTAACCACATAATAACCATGATGCAATTGTTGTGCGTACAGGATCATATGAAATACGTTTGTTTTAGAGAAGAAGAAGAAAAAAAAAAAGCGTCTGAAGCAGGCGAGAGGAGGGAGGAGAGTGAGGTAAAGTGTCAGCAGTTGATGTAGCTCCCAGATCTGCCATGCAACAAGGGTAATAATAAAACTGTGCTGGCGCAAGCCTTTGCGAAACAGAGTCATAGAGAAAAATGTTCAATTGTGCTTTATAGACAATAAAACACTTTAAATAAAAGCCAATAAGACAAAACAATAGAACAATAAACATGAAATGCAAAAGGAATGAAAGCGGAAAAATACATCAGGAAACAAATCGGAGGTATCGACTATAAAGCTCTTAGAGGAAAAATTCACCGCTGTGAATGATGATTTCTTAAGACTCGCTCACTTATGTAGTAGAAATCTAAAATTAGTTTGTGAAATTGTTGCCCAATCACTAAAGAAAACTGAGAAAAGGCTCTATACAGTTCTTAAAGAGGAATCCTACAGTGACCAGAATGCATTGTCCAATGAGTTTCCAGTGTGCTACTTGGTATGTTTGTAACCAGCTGGTTAGCAAAGACAAAGTGAGTAGCGTTATGTATCTTTACTGAGGCTTCTTTACAAATCTTGTTTCCTCAGAGTCTGAATATATTGTAGCAGTGTTTCAAACCCTAACCGCTGTTTCTTTTACCTGTTTTGGAAAGCTGGATGTAGCTGCAAGTTACAGGAAACAGTTGCTGATGTGCTGTTCTATACATTCAGATTTGGCAATGTCCAATATAATATTTTGTCAGAAAAGAGTTCTACCAAAGCACCGTGAAGTTTGATGCTGTGTGGAGTTTTCAGTTTGTCTCCATTCTCCCTGATGATCATCACCAGGCGGGCATGCTGGAGCAGCCTCCCTAGTTGTTACAGCTCCCATGGTGGCTTCCTCCTCCAGACTGTATTGTCTGATTCTACAGCACAATATTAGTAATAAGTTGTAACAGTAGCACCACATCTGCTCCAACATTATATTGTAAAGCTAGTTGGGTTTTTTTTTTTAATGTAAAACTGAGCTCTTCTGAATGAATCACAGACCCCAACTGCACAACTGTCATCACATTCTGATTCAAATATTGCTAAATCGTGATAGGTGTAATAAAGTATGTGAAGTACCACCCACTTCAAAGCAGTGACAAGAGCACAGACAATCTCTATTTAAAGCCAGGAATCTCTGTCTGCCCGTCTGTCTGTATGAATGCAAGTTTTTCCTTTGCATATCTCCAGAACCGTTCATCCTATATACATCCTACCTGGCAGCAGGATTGCTGGGGAAACGAGGAAGTGCAATGGCTATGTATGAAGTTGTTTGGATGAGCAGTTCTCCAGAAATATATGACAATACATCATAAACAACACTGAAATACAGACAGCACCACTCTGCCATTGTAACCCACACTGTGGTTGGAGGTGGGATTACACCCATAGTGTTAATGACTTAAGCTCTACTAATGAACTATGTCCTGTGAACAAACCTTGGCATGTATGTTCAAGACTTAGCACTGGATGTCCAAGACGTGTTCAGAAATATATAAAAAATCCCTCATAAACAATGTCACTTCTGCTTCTTCTTCTGCATGTGGATTCAAGGAGTGGGAAAATGGACGAGCACCACTCTGCTGTTGCAACCCACATTGTGGCCAGAGATGGGATTACATCCGTAGTGATAAGAGCTACCATGAAAAAGTTCAGAGAGTTAAAATCGACTCCTGCTACTCACATGTGGGAACTCATGTGCAGGATGGGTCAGGCACCTTTTGAATGAACACTACAGTTCATCCAATCAACTTCAGCTCAACTCAAAATTGGAGTCTCCAGATATTCGGTGTATGAAGAGTTTGGGAAAAATGGGTAAATTATAGTGTCTACCAATAGCCTGCGTGTGAGGTAATTAGGGAACATGGGTAAACTGTAGTGTCTACTGAAAGTCTGCATGAGAGGCATGTTGGACTCTTTTGCTCATAGTAACAAGCCTTCCGTTTTCAGGGCCATTCAGCTACTGTTTTTCTGCAATACAGTAAAATAAACACTCACAAGTATATCACTTGTTCATTTTATATTTCTGTTTAATAAATGATTGTGATGGTTAAGCCACTCCCAACCACAGCTCTCTGCTGGGTCTTCATTCATCAGTGGAGCTGCCTACAGTGAACTCTGGCTGCAGTGGGGATTTCATGGGTAACTTTTACTGCTTGATCCAGCTGCAGGGGGAATAAGAGGCTTGCAGAATGGCTTAGCCCGGTGGTAATCACAGGGAAAGTCACTATGTCCTTGTACTATGCAGCTCTTTAAAGCACAGTCTGAGTGGGACAGTGTAACATATTAGGTGAAGGCACATTGTTTCAATAAGCTGGGATAACAGGGAATAAATTTAAGATAATGACTTTCTGCATTGTATTGCAAGGATGCAGCCAAGGGTGAACCAACCTGTCAGTCATCGCTTAGACTGGTAGATGCTACACACCATGGGTAATCATTGTCTTAAATGACACCAGCAAATCCTCTTTGAAGCCCGGTGGCAGGCTAAAACTGGCAGTACTGTTTCCAAATCAGGTGAGGTTTCTGCTTATAGAATGCGCCCACGTGTAAGGTGGTTTAGACGTCAATCAGGGGGATGCGAATAGGACTCTTACTTGTCCCCCAAAATATGAGGTCCTGGTAACACAGTACATACAGAACTAGCACATTAAAACATTTTGTTAAAATGGTATACACTCACAGTCCACTAACTAGCCTTTCCTGGAGCTTTCAACCACATCTCACAGTCTAAATGGACCTTGACTAAAATTATTTCCAAGAGGTCAAGAATGAACTTCAAACTATGATCAACTGTGATAATGCTAATGCTAATTTTTTCCAGAGAAAAACAGGCTTAAACCAAATAAATTTACTGTTAAAATGAAATAGTCGAGTCCTTAGAGGGTCTTTTATCACAGCCAAACACTGAACAAGACTTTTTTTTTTTTTAGGCAACCATAATGTTAAAATTAACATTCATGAACTGAAAACACTATACTATATATATACACACACTATAGCCTATACTCCTGTTCTAATCTGGGGTTACAATACGCAACGTACACAACCAACATTGTGGTTTTAGAATGGACTTGTTGATCACAAGGTAGCCACGCCCTAGAGCATAGCCTGCATTATAGTCTATGTTATTCTAAATGGGACCATAATTTACAAAGTGAACATCATGCTGTATTGAAGAAGACTTGAAACTAGAGACTGAGACCATAAACTCATTAGTGTTCACTGGGCTAATAAATCAGGAGAGAAGTAGGCTTTTCAGACCTGGAGCTTACCACTTGTAGCAAAAACAGACTTTTCATGGGAATTAATAGCATCTGAAAAAAATATACTGGTAATATGCTTCTACATTTTTCCTCTGCTTCACTATTAGGATCTCTGTGTTATTTGTGTACTTAATATGGTTCCCCTCTAGTCAAAGAAAGCTGTGATGTCATGTCCCTTTAAGCTGGAAATACCCAAAATGACTGACATGTGGCAACAGATTTGTTCCACCTCGATTTCATGAAATCCTCAGGTGACCTCAAGTTGCACTTGCACATCACTAAGTAGGCAAAGGTGCCAGATGCCATAGATCCTCCCAGTAGATGCCAAATACTGCAGTTACTACAGTAATCAGTCGTGATTCTAGACGATGAACTAAAACAAAATCACAAGAACAATTAACACAAGGGACTGCTTTGGAAGATGAAAAGATGATTGGATTTCTGTATGTGTCTGCCAGTCTGTGTACATATAAAGACTGTTGGTGTGTAAATGCCAACATGTGTGTGTGTATGCGTGAGTGTGCTTCGGTGTTCTGTGGTGAATGGTCCTGGGGGACATGGTCCAGATTCATAAACAGTAGCAGTAGATGAGGCGCTGGCCTAGTTAAAAGATGTTAGCCTCTGTGCACATTACACATGTTGCCATTTACCTTGGAATAATTCACTCAGCTTCTTAGAATTTTTCATGTTTATGTACAAACATGATCAGCTCCAGCTGGACCGCAGTTTCTCACTAAATGGACCTCAAGTAATACAGCATATCCTAACAAACAGGGATGCACCGAGCTGACTTTTTCAGTCCAGTTACCGATATCTGAGCTCTGGGTATCGGCCGATACCAATTATCAAACCAATACCACTGTTTAATAGGCTGTATGTCTCACTGTATGGAAGAGACTGGGATCATTCTTTCATGTGTGGATTACCAAGGACAATGAGAGAGGAGGAGAGTACGGTTGAAGATAGAAGCTGCAAAGAGTGTGTGCATTAGCTATTAAACTTATTATGGATGTAAACAAATGCCAAATCTACTGCCATTAATAAAACCTTTAAAACCCAACAATGTCTCCATCTCCTCATGCGTCATAGTGTACATATCTTGATACCAAATCTATTTATGACACAAGCATGCGGACACTTGGACATAAATAACTGGAGCCGCATTGTAAACAAGCTTCCATCACCATTCAATCAGCTGCAAATATTGCATTTCATCAAACCGGAAACTACACTGACGTAGTGAAGCTGGTTATTGGTGAACAGCATGTGAGCACACACAGAACATTGTCTATTTCCACTCCGAGTGCACGCAGGGTTACACTGCGTCTTGTTTAATGTGTTTAGCCTCTCCTTGACCCTTCCCCCTTCTTAATTTGCATGTGTATAAACATAATGGTGTCTGAATACCAAACACGCCGCCGCATTTGACATCACCGTCAAAAGGCCAACATTTACATTTGGGTATCAGACACTGAAGTTGTACATTTGGCTTCACAGATGTTCCCATCTTACATCCTGTGGTGTAGGGAGGACATGCCTGCAGTTATCTGCTACACATTCAGGCCAATGCACCCACCAGTGCAGCCTTCTTTACTAGGGATAGATCACGTTTTGACAGTGACCACTACAAATAAAGTAAAAATAATAATATATTAAAATAAAGACCACACAAGACCCTGATCCCTCCACCCGAAAAGATAAACTGGACAGTGTAACTCTAAATATCAGCCAAGAGAAGTCGAGTGCAGCTGAATATTTGGTAGTCACTGAATTCCTGTACCTGTTCTTTTTTTCTATCGGTGTGTCTGCAGCTCAACGGAGCTTTTAAGGCTTTTAATGGCCTGCTAATTTACTGCAGTGTTTACCCTCACTGCTCTCATCAAACCTGTTTCCAGCTGCAGCAGGCAGCTGTTTCTAACAAACAAGCTCTGATAAACCAAGTGTACACTACCTGCCCACCACCAAACAGCAAACAAAGATAGCAACCAGCTGCTAAGGAAAGCCAAAAAAACCCCCCACCAACCCCTAATGAGCTTGTTTGAAGATTATTTGTGCAGTTTTGTCATGAATTGTTTGCCATATTGAATACAGAATCTAAGCATCTCACTGGTGTGTGTATGATAAAAAAAGAGGGAAAGGTGAAACCTCTTGTGTCATTGTTGATGATGAATGAATGCAGGTGTGTTTGCTGATGATGTGTGTGTGCGTGTGTGTGTGTGTTCCACTTCTGCAGGTGGTGAGGAGAGTCTCCTTGTGCTATAGCGCATTAGGTGACCCCTAAAAATGTGACATTGCTAAAGGCTATATGTTAGAAGCAATGAGATGACCATCATGCAAACTGACACCGAGAGAATCAACCTCTCTCTGGTGAAAACATGAACACCCTCTTCTCCCATAATTCCTAAAGCTAATAGAACACCTACCATAAAAAACAAAAACACATGCGACTGCTGAGATCAAATCAGTTTAGAACTTCTTCATTCCATTAAACATAACTTACACATCATTTAAACAAACAGCAAAGCTTGAGAAATGATGAGCAGTTTTACAGTGGGATGGGAACAAAGTGTAATGTGACATTTATTCAACTCATTATGTACTTGTACTGTATGTGAGGACTCAACCTATAATTAACTGCACACTTAATAAGAGTTACTTAATAAAAAAGGGCGTGCTGCCAAACACAGCTTAAGCTTCTGGCAGAGACAGCGTTATGCTCTGAGCAGGAAATGAATAAAAACAGTGCACATGAGTATTCTGTTGAGTCAATGCAGGTAGAGAAATATTAAATACAATGAAGCTTTTCAGGACCATCTTAAATGATGATTTCTTAAATGTTCCAAGACATAGTTTAATATGCTAGTGTCATTTTTTTCTAATTATATCACTAAGAAAGTCACAAGCCAGGTATGAAGTTTTAAAAAAAGGACCATACTGGTGGTTTTATAATGGCTAAATTATGATAAATCACCTATATTTTACAACACTATTAATCATTTTAAAAGCATAAGCTACTAGGTTACTAGAGTAAAAAAAAAAAAAACTACTGTTACAGTGTGGTTTTTGGTCATAGTCATGGTATTGACACAGGGGGAAATGGTTTTGAAAATCCTCTCTGTTGGTTCATGCTAGACCGCCCCAACATCTGAGATTTAAAGAGCATTTTTTTTTTTTTTTTTTTTACATCACAGTCAGTGACGTTACATAAGGGAGTGGGATTCCCTGACCTTGCCACAGCACTGCACAGTAGAATGTGGTTATTAGTCCAGACAGCTGTCATTCAGTAGTATGTCATCAGTAGGAGAGTCAATGACTATCGCATAGTGTCAGCTGTGTTTTCCATCCACTCTCTTCTGCCAACAGTTCATCTGGACTCTCAGTTTTTTTTAATCAGTGTGTTTCGTGTTAGTGATCACTTCCCTGGCTGAAACGGCTGTGGTTATTGTCAGAATTGATCATCAGCACACTGTTTACTGATTGGTACGGCTTCACCATCAGGTACAGGTATGTTAAAGTTGTGCCTAATTGTTGGGTTCAGCCTCTCTGGTCACTGTGGTAATAAATGACCATGCAGGCTATTTATAACCACTAAGCTGCACACTGTGATGACGCTGTAAGCTGCCTAACACTGCCCGAGATAGCCCACGGCTCATTGTACCAAGAAAAAAAAAAAAAAAAAAAAAAGGAAAGAGGGACTGTAGAGAGATATTACGAGTTCTAGCAGTGAGTCAAAAATCAATTTCTTACACTCAACTTTAAAATAAAACGAAAAAAAACCCAATTACTACCTTCAAGTTTAACAAACAGTAGAAACAAAAACTGATTCTTTAATATCCACTTAAGTATACACTCAGTATAACAGTGCTTACACTTTTGCTGGGTTGAGTCAGTGAGGGTTGATTACATATACACACAGTATATGACTAGGTTGTGATTGGCCAGTGAGTCTAGTCATGAAACGCATACACAGCACGCTCTCACCCTGAATGACAGGCACACAGAGAGGGCTGGGAAACAGAGAGAGGGGGGGAGAGAGAGAGAGAGAGAGAGAGACACGGCTGGTAAAAACTTTATGGATTTTTTGACGGTTCAGCGGCCCACTGATGTGCCAGCCCACTGGGATCTGTCCCGGTATTCCTGATGGCCAGCACACCACTGGCCGCACAGAACCACGATTCATTCAAACACCATGACTTCTGACTCTGTGTCCTTTAACAAGAGAGGCACCGTAAAGCTCTTTGCTGATTAATACTCCTCCATCACTTACACAAATCATACTGAATCTACTACAAATAACACATCTACTTCATAGTTAGATTTGTCTTTGGTAGAACAGTTTATCTAAAGGAGAATTCATTAGACAAGACAAACAACTTGCTCTAATCCAGGTGTGCTATAAAAAGCCCAGCAATAAAACAACTGTCCTTACAAACCAATCGTATAGATATAAAAAAGGAGAAAGCTAAAGAGAGTGTTCATATTAGACAACTCTTAGCTTTTAGCTTAAATATAATGGTGCTGTTGAAGGGCACCTCAAGGAGTATTATAGTTAAGAAAAACTTACCCTTCCGTCGAGAGCCTCCCCTGTGCTCCATTCTGAGGAGCGGGGTTGAAAAGGAAGGGAGGGGGTCCTAGCAGTGGTCCTTAGGGAAGTCCAGTAATGGGGGTCCAAAGTATATAGAGATATTGCTAGTGAGGTGCAGAAGTCATGAATGCTGCCTGTGCTGTGTGGATAATGTGAGGATCAGCTATTTCTGTGACAGTGTGTGTGTGTGTGTGTGTGTGTGTGTGAAAAGTGGCCTGTGACGACGACGATGTCAGCGACATCAGCCATGCATCACAAAGCACCCTCACCCTCCCACTGACAGATCTGCATGCACACACACGCAGGCACGCGCACAAACACACACACACACAAACAAACACAACACACTTCCCTCAACCTCCCTGATCTTCTGATCCCTGCTACACACACACACACACACACATACACTTGAGTGTGCATGTGTAAACACACAAACAAAGTGGGTGGAGCAAAGAAAGCGAGGGAAGCAGAGAGCGGTAGTAAAACAAAGACAGACAGCTTAGGGGAGAGAGAGGGATGGATGCCTGTACACACACACACACACACACACACACACACACGTATGACAAACTGCAGAGATGAGGCAGCAGGAAGAAGCTGAAAAAACAGTGAAAAGTTCATGCAAAAACTGACTTCTTTTGCACTGAGAGCACTATTGTGAGCGTGTGCTGCTGTGACAGCGGACAGAATGCTCGCCATCCAAATTAAAAACTGTGCAGTGTATCATTCAGAATCAATAACCTTTGACTATTTTAAACCGCAGGTGATGCCTGAGTGAGCAGTTTCATTTACTCTCTGACCCCTTGACCGACCTCCAGGGTGTCACACAGTAGGTGGAGATGGTCAATCGATCAGCAAAGCACAGTGAGGACATAGGACAATACAGCCGAGAGCTACAACAATGTACTGGACTTTATAGGATTCCAGTAAGCCATGTCAACACAGGCAAAACAGATGATAACACTATTTTGGTAAACTTCCCTAAAGCACATCAGTATCCGTTCATTTGTTGATTACTTTTCTGATGACTCAATTATTTGAGTTTTGTCTATAAAATGTAATTATATGGCCATCACTATATCCCAGAAGGTTAAGTCTTTAAATTGTTTGTTCCAAAACCCAAAACAGGAAAACCAGCGAATCCTCACGTGTGAAGCTGGAACCTGATGATGTTTGACTGTTGTGCTTCATAAAAGATTAAATGATTATTAGGACTTTTTTGTCAAACAACAATATAATCAACTTATCATTTGAGCACTACGTACAGCCAACATGGCTACCCCCTACCCAGAATGCAACATTCTTGAAGTTTATTTTGAATAAAAATGAATTACTCAGCAAGTAACAGCTGCCATGTTTCTCTAACATATGTGTATATAGCTGATGGTTATTGTGGACACTGGTTTTAAGAAAAACATATTTTATTTTAATTCCTGCTATTATTATTCATAGTATTACATTAGAATAATATTTAAACATTTATTTCAGAGTTGATTATCATGGCCAAGCATCAAAGCATTCAGGTCAACTCTGTATTTCTGTCATTTCTGCTGCAAAACAACATTTGTTTGACATCAGAAAACCAAAAAGAATGACTCTTGTCATCTAGTAAAAATTCCTCAGTGAGTATCAGCTTCAGTATATCGCTGCTGTCAAAACACCATCCTTTTGTCTGCCTAATCTGGACTCCTGTGAGACAGACAATAGCGGAGCGAGCTCTTCCCCCAGCCATTACCACAACGCTTTAGTGTAAACCCACCACTCTGCTGTCCAAGCTTACCTTTGTCTTGGCTGCCCATTAATCTGTCTGTCTAAGAGCATATGAAGTAGGCACTAATCACTTAACCAGATTAGGCTAATCCTGAACTTTTTATAAAACACCGAAGCCACACCGAGGCTCCAGGGTTTGAGGAAGATACGACTTTAAAGCTACCCGACACATTGCAGCTCGATTTTCTGCTGCAGTCTTCTGGCCACCTATCAGTAAGGTGACTGTCCTTCACCAGGCGGAGGCATATCGGCTGTTGGTTATTCAGGACAGAGATGCCCGAGCTGCACCTCCAGGGTCACCTATGAGGAGAGGGCTGTGACTATCAAAGTTCCCTGTGAGCACAAGACTCGCTAACAAGCATTTACAATAATGTAGGATGACGTAGGAGCAATTTATAATATAATGACTGACAAAGAAAAACTTGTTGATGCCTCGAATTCATACACTACAATGTCCACCAAGGCTTCAGCAGCCCAATGTGAAGATAAACTGAACATCCGCTGCAGGCATCATTAAATTGACAGATGTGCCAAGGCAGAGCTTAAAGAGGGGCTATCAAATCACACAGTAAGAAGGATTTAGTAGTATCAAGCTCCACTTGGTTTGATGTCAGATGGCTGCTGTTAGTTATTTTGTGTTTGTGTGTGTGTGTGTGTGTGCGTGTCTATGTGTAAGTGTCTGTGTGTTGCACTTAATGATGTCCTAAGCCTTTAAACCCTTCAGGTAAACAACACTATCTGTTATGCAACACACAGGATGGGCGGGAGAGAAAGGACAGAGGGATGAGGGATACTGACAGTGTGTACTAGTGTCTAAGCTTTAGACTTTATCGAACGTTAAAAAAAAAAAAAAACGTGCAAACCGTGACGACGGAATCTGATCCGACTGACACGAGATAAGTGACAGTGGTGTGAGAAGAATGATGCGTCGCAAATATCATGTAGGACAAAAACTAGTCGGACTTTAAATGACAGTTCGATAGTTTAATTGCGGTTCTGTATGTAGAGTACCATGTATCAGGAATGGGTTAAGAAAGTGTGGGAGTATGTCAGTGAGGGAAAAAGAGAGAGAAAAAGAGAGTGAATAGAGGTCAGCCAAGGCAAGAGAGATCAATGTTGCGTAGTGCTGCTCACACCTGAATCCTTACTGCCATGTGTAAACATTTAGCATGAAATGGTTTAGAAAAATAAAGCACATTAGTGATTGCTGGCACAGAAAAAAGGTGCTTTTAACAACTGCCACTAAAAAAAAAGTGCTACTTTTTGACCTGAGCTGGTTACTGAAACTTAATGCTGAGCACAAGAAGGATGGTCTTCTATGTTTTCTAAAAAGAAATGAATCATTTTATTCAGGACTGAACAGGACACGTGAATGAAGGAAATGAAATGAACATTTGTGAAAATGTTTCAATCAGACTTTGTTCGACTCAATATTTGTCCTAACTAGTGCATGATAGTGTGATATTACATTAGTCAGTGTCATGTGCTTTTATTATCATCATCCTGCAGTTAAGGGAGCCCTTCAGATCCTCAGATGTTCTGTTAGATGAATGAATCTGATTAAAAAAAAACAAATCAGCCTAACAGGTAGATTTGATGCAGACAAAAAGCACCCCATGTGTTTAGAAAGATGCCTCAGAGTTTTCACTCTTACACGTTGATTTTTAAAGTGATAAAGTGTGTTCTGCTCCTAACATTTCACCAAATCTTCTTCATTTTAACTTCAAATATAAAAGTGTGTAGATATGTAATTGTATGCCTGCTTTTGTCTTGCATTTCTACAGTTAATTACATAGAATAGACATTTTAGATTATAAAAAAAACAAAAAAAAAAAAATCAGATGCCATAACAAACAGATGCAGTGACACACCACTGAGTTATTTCACTCAGTCCTTCCCTTTTGTTCTGACCACAAGTGCAAATGAATCATGGTCGTGTGAGAATAACAATGAAATCACATGACTCTTCGTAGGGCAGTGCAGTTGTGTTTTCCCTAAAACGAAGCAGTTTCCACCCAAAGCAAGCATTTTTTTTAGTCAACTGGGACAGAAATCAAACACAAAACACACACACACATGCACACAGGAAAGTCAGTCCACCCTTCTCCATGTGGTGTCACTATTTCACAATTTGAAGGGAAGAGTCTGCACATACATGTAGATTCCTGTCATCACACTTTTACGATGGGTTGTAGCTCTGAATTCTTGGATTTCATCCTGAAATGACTCAAGTGCTGTAGCTCTCTATAATAACCTACAGTCCACTTTTAATGCAGAGGGACTTTTCTGATGGGCTCCAGAAAATAGACATTAGTTGCACTACCTGACTCCAAATGTTTGCATTTAATATAAGTGATGGTAGACGAGAAGGAATATCCAATCACTTTCCAGCACTCCCAGAAAGTGCACTTATTGCTGTTATAAATGTAGCATGTCCAGATTATTATCTTTAAGCAGCCAAAGCATTCAAATGACTACAATGACCAGCCCAGTCTTCTGAGGTCAGAGGTCAGCTTTACAGAACAGCACCTCTAGGTTAGTAAGTTAAGTAGGGATTCAATGTCACACTCATTTCAAAACAAAATAGATTTTCCCATCTCAGAGCTTGTATGTGGTTACCATGTGACTTTCTGGCTCCACTATGATTTGAGTAATGGTGAGATAATCATAATGTGCATTTCCCACTACATGCTCTATTTCTTGGCTCCTCACCAGCAGTGGAGCTGGACATTAAACAGCTGTTTAATATCTAAAACCACTAATGTGTACATATGTGTGCGCGTTATGCCCGAAACAAGTGGTACCTCACAATTCATAATGGAAATGTAGGTACATCAATAGCATTGACCAAGCAATTAGCGGTGGAGCGTTAGACTGCTAATAGCTATCGGTGGTGACAACATTCAAGGTTAGGGACAAAAAGCAGACATTTACCCACGAGGTACTTTAATCATGTGTATTGGTTTGCTTATGATTGCAACACAAAAGGCCCGCACCATGTCTGACATCAATCAGCAATGTCACACCCACAATGAGCTGAATTTAAACTGCTAAAATATGGTTGAACAGTCAACACGCCCAGAGCAAGTCAGTGGGCAAATAAGGCCAAAACACCAGTAAATACTGGACTGGATTAAACTGGATTGGACTGAATCACACGATTCTCATTTATTTTTATTTTTTTTTTGCATCTCTGTAGGAGAATGTTATGAATTGTTCAGTTTGTAAACAAGGTCAAAAGACAAGGAACTGGAGTGGTTTATTATGTTTGTTCTGTCTAAGAACCTATTTTTTTAAAAAAAAAGGAAAGACATGTGAGCACCGCAGGCCTCAAACTACAGCTGATAGGAGGAAGAAAAGATAGAGAGAGAGAGAGAGAGAGAGAGAGAAATGAGAAAGCTACAAAAAATGTGTGAGTGTATTGGTTAAGGGCTTATCAGAAATGCCACATTGAGAGCAGAGAACCGGTGGGGAGGAGGACATCACTCAACAGGAAATAGGAAGTCAGAAGGTAGGACTGTCTGACTAAACCATCCAATCAGCAGGAATGAAGATGTCCCACTTGTCCGAGTCCAACAAGAGCCTCGACTTGAATATTATGTTGGCATCTTTTTATGCAAGCATAAAAGCTCTTGTAGCATGTGTACATAAGACTCTTCTGGTTGCTGTTGTGGAATGTCTGCTTTTTTTCTATGAATCAACCACAGCGCTGGCCTTGATAAACTAAAGATTATTTGATACTATTAGTCATATCATGTCATGTCCCATTTATTTAATCACTCTCTACATTCCTCAAATGACTCCCCCCCCCCCCTCCCTACTTTCTATTCCCTACATCCATTCTTCACACATACACACACAAACATCAGCATATCACAATATATAGTCCTATATATATCTCAACACACACAAGGCAAAGTGAGCATTTAGAATAGTGTTTTATATGGGGAGGGGGGGGGTTATTTTTTTATGTTTTTATGGCCCACGAATATGGTGCAAGCACTGACATTGACTAACAGATGGATCAAGCAGAACAAGTAGAACTAAGTAATGTGGCCAACACAAACACACTGCTAAGAGTTAAGCAACATTGCAGGGTCAGGCTGGACACAGACTGCAGTATAAATAACCTAAACTAGAGTTTCCAAACCACTAGCTTGTCAAGGCCCTGTGTATGGTAGAGGTCTGCTGCAAAGGCATGAAACTGAGAAGTGAACCCAAGACGCAGGTATGGACTGAGCAGGTTCATACCAACATATAACCTGACTGAAGCCAATGTCATATTTTTTATTATATTCCATCTTCAAAGAGGTTGGGCGTTGGACGCACAGACATGCTTCTTCACACCAAATGAATAATAATTATAATAATAATCTTGGAACTGCGATAAGAAATGTTTTGATTATAACAGCCGGCGCGCCTTCCTCATACATCTCATAATAAAGCACCTTAGAGTGGAAAGTGTAACGGCACATCTCAAGCTTGAAAAACATTAAGTAGCCCATAAAAAGGGGATTTTTTTTTTTAGTCTGGAGGCCTTTCCTCTCCTACTTTAACCAACAAATATAAATATTTCCCTGATCCCCATTTCCAAACCCACTCTCAGTGTATTCACCAGCTTTATGTCTGATTTTTTTTGTGCATTCACTCGACAGTATATTCTTTTTATGGAAGCTATGGTGTTTCAGTTTGGCTTATGTTATGATGTGAGTAAATTTATATGTAGGAAAAGTTCAATAAAAAAGATTTAAAAGATACATTAAAACTGACTTAGCTGCTGGTCACTCTCAACAACCTTTTCCACTAGTTGTCAGAAGCAGAAGGCTGGTAAACTCACAACTTTATTTTCCAGTTGAAGTTTAAGGTTCAAACAGTCACAGTCCACAACAGAATTATGCAGAGGCACGATCGCAGGTCGTCATGTTCCCACACTGAACGAGCCGTTCCTGAATCGCTGGGGCTTTGCAAAAAAAAAAAAAAAAAAAAGCTCCCCTTTGGCAGACGTTGGCTTCGTTTCATCCGTTACTGAAGGTGGCTTGGTAGGCTAATGCTGCGTATATGAACAGTATCTGTACGAGGATTTAGTGCAAGTTTTAAGAGCTAATGCGGACTCATGCGATGTTCAGGAGAAGTTGCTCTAGCTAACTCACTGTGGATAAAAAAAAAAAGTGCATGTTTGAGAAGTGAATTGGAGTTGAGTGAATTATTCATTTTAAGCCACAAAAAAAATTAAAAATAAATCACTACAAAGTCAGTACTAATATGGATTTAGGATGCCACATCCAGTCACAGCTGAACATGTGTTATTTAAACTAATATCAAAAAATCTCTCTTATTGTCCGTCATGTTTGTGTGGCAGCTTGCTGGAAGTATTATTCTGCTTGTAAAATAAAGCAAAATTAAAGACAATAAGAAAAAAAAAAAAAGCATAAGAGCTCAGAGAGTTAACAACATAAGAGGGAGAAAAAGAGAAACAGACAGACAAGACACATACAGCTTTAAACAGAACCAGACCTGCCTGGGAAATAAACAGGAAACACATGCCCAGGACAGATGGGCCAACAGACAGACGGACAGAGGCACTTGGTGTGATCACCTGCGTACTTTTAGCTTATGCAACACTGAAATAAGCTCGCTCTTTGTTATGGCAGGTAAAAAAACATATTGAGAAACTTTGACCACATTAGCTTTAAGCTGAGCATGTGAAAGTAAGTCATTTTATCCAAGTGAATGCTAATGTAGCTACTCATGAACTGAAATAAGTTTTATTAAATGACTTTTCTCCTAAACAGTAGGTGATGTTATTTCCCGCTGCGGCAGATGCTGGAACGTCAGAGCTCAGAGAAGCAGGGATACTGTTACACATCAGATTAGATTAGGGATGGCCATTTCTAATGTCGAGGGGGCACAAAGGCTCATTAGTTAGCACTTTGAGTGTGCTGAGAGAGAGGGAGAGAGAGCTAAAGTGGACTGAAAGTTATCTGTATTTTGATACACAGTGTTGTATGAGGGGAATGTGTTTATATATTTACATAGCTATCCCCGAAGACAACAACCTCTCATATTTTTATATCGAAAATGGATGATTGTGTGGACTGAAACGCGTGTTACATTACATTGTCACACTTTTTCCCATCAGCTTTAATAATCTGCTTGAGCCAGTGGGAGTTCTTGTTCTTGTCAAAATGACCATCACCAGTGGAAAATCAGAGGTTTGATAAGGTGATCAAAGGGATTTTTAAGAGAACAAATTCTTGAGATGTGACACAAAAAAAAAAGATCACAGTAATGTTCAAACAAAGATTAGATACAGTACTGAGCAGGACATGGTCATCCAGAGAGTTTCAGTCAGTACAGTGCACTGGTGCCATCACACTGCTCTCACAAGACTGAACTGGGTTTCAAATGTATTAGTGCAGCAGGGGTCACAATCACTGCTCAACAGAAGACTGGTACATTATGAAAAAGGCAAGGTAAGCTACTTCTCATGGGTTTAAATGTGTTTCATTGTTGATACACATAGACAAGTAAAACAAACAGCACTGGACTTGCCAAGACATCACACTGGCATGTTCAGTATTGCTTTTGTTGTTGAACATTTGTTACTTCCCCTCCACACCACAGCTACATTTTTTTATGATCTTTGTGCTGTTTGAAAGAGATGAAAAGGGGACAGGCTCGCCGCAAACTGTTTTATTACATGTCAACACCAAACCAACCCATGACTTTCTCTAAATCTTGTGGCTTGTCTTTAAAAAGTGTAGGTGACAGCTAATAAAAAAAAAAAACAGCCAGGCTTCAGATCAGGAAGCATGAGCTTGTGACATTTGGTTAGGTTTGCATTTGTTATCTAAGATAGCTACCCTGTTTCAAACAGTAGGTAATGACTCAAAGAAAAGGCACAGAGGAGAAAAGACGTCATCTGCTCTATGCTACCACTCACTTAGTGCCGTACAAACCAGGTTGTCATCGTTATGTCAGAAGTTAAACTTGTGGGGTTCATGAGATATCCACACCACTGTCCTGAAAGAGAGGAGCAATGGGAAAAGAGACAGAACACTAGAAGCAGAGCGGGAGAGCAGGACAAAGAGGGAACTCAAAGCAAATGTGAAGAACTGGAGGCCAATATATTACAGCATGGGGGTGGGGTCTTACCTCCCCCCCCACTCAGCCAACGGGAAGCGAGCCAGCAGGATAATCAATAACAGTGACTGCTATTTGACTCGGTCCTCCCTACACAACATGTTGGTGAGCCAACAGCGTTTACGCTATCACAGATCCTCCCTCATGAATCACACAAAATAGATCTCTTCAAACACTCGCTCACACCGAATCAGAGCGTTTAGGCACAAAATTTACAGAAATCACACGGTGTGAGTCCCCTTTGAGTCGTCCGCTGTGGAGGAGTGAAGTCTGGGAATGATCTGGATTCATGGAGACAATGGGTCTGTCATCTTTAAAGCAGCATCAGTGCAAACAAAATAAAGTGTGTGGTCCTGATGCTTCTACAAGCCAAGTTTACAGCACATCGTTTTGTGGCTTCTGATCCAGTGCATGCCCTTTGTGACACGTCACCCCCCCCTCCACCCTCCCTCCCTCCCTCCTCCCCCCTCCTCCCCCCTGCTCCCGCACTATTGTTGTCACTACAGTCTTTGTCAGACACCGAATGGTTGCACGCTCGCAAAAACACGCACAGCGGAAAACCCAAGAGCACGCCGCAGTATGATATCCTTCATGACCATCATAATAAAATGCCATTCTCTCTCCCACAGTCTGTAAAATCTTACCCAGCATGCAGCCGTAATTGCAGCTCCGCAGCAGAAATTAAACCCTGGGATTTGATTCGCCCAGCGCCATGTGAAGTACTGTAAAAGCAGCAACTTCACTAACAACAGTCTGGAAAAACATGGAGTGTGAGAGAGGAGTTTGTTAAATACGCACTCCGTGACCCCTCCGTCACTGCATATCCCCCCCCAAGAAAAAAAAAAAAAAAAAAAGTTTCAAAATGTTGCCGTGACTCCTTCAGACAGGCTGATACCGAATTGATACTGATAGCAAGAAGCCAGAGGAAGAACGTTTTGTTCCGACATCAAATCTACAAATCTATCTATGTCACATCGATGTTTGAGTCCATTTAGAATCAATGTTGCAAGGTGGACAGTCCAGGAAAATGTCATGGGTGTCAGCAGTAAAGTATTTAGATTAGTAGAAGAAAAGTTAAAAGGCTCTGTTATCAAAGTTCGCACAGTTGGAATGCAACTAATCGTCAGCTCAATAAATTCAGGCTTCACAAAGCATAATCCTGGTTTCTCTCATTTATAACCGGGACAGATTTGCTCAACTTCACAGATAATCCGCCTTGTGTTTATGTACTGGATGTGTTTTGTCTTGGTCCAGCAGAGGTTGACATGGGAATATGTGTCATGTCTGAAACCGAGGCACTATGTAGATTTTCTGATATCCTGTTGTTTGTTACAGCTTCTTCTCTTCGGAGTGTATTTTGGAGGTTGCATGTCGATGGTAATCAACACAGAGAGATGTTAGGAGATGTGAAAGTGATTGGTGTCCCAATTAGAGCATATGTGTTAATCCAGTGTTTGTTACTATATCACTAGGAAACCTGGAGACAATAAAAAATAGAAAACAAGAGGGGAAAAAGAAAAAAAAAAAAAATCAGGTAACTGGTGGCGTGTGTGTGTGTGTGTGTGTGGAGGCGGTAAAAGTGAAATAGGAAAGAGACTGCAGCCAAAGGGGAAACTCTGGCATGGAAACAAAATTCATGTCAAACTCCCTTGAGCAGCATGTGAGGGAAACGCTCATCTCACGCAAGTTATGCTGAAAAAGAAGGAGTGAACCTTCCACTGAAATTCACCGTTACCCCTACACATTATCCACCCACACACACACAAACACACACACACACACAGCCCGTAAACTGTGTTTTCTTCAAAATACAGACAACAGTAACCGATGAATTACAGCCAAAATGATCAGCTTGCACTGTAAGCTAAGTCTAGAACTTTCTTTCTCTGTCTACTGTCTCAACAGAAAAAGTAAATAAGCGTTTCAAACTTCTTTCCTTTTTTTTTTGTTAAATGTGCAAAGATCGCTCTGGAAAAGAATAAGTGAGTACAACTTCAAACTAGCCTGGTATATCTGACTTGTGTTAATCGCCCACCTGACGGAGCTAAGAAAAAAAAAAAACACAACATCTGATCTCACCTGTGTCCCCCTCCTCCTCTTTCAGCTCGTTGTTGTCATCCACATCATCCTCCTCGTCCCCCTCTTTTGCCTTTCTTGTGTTGTCCTTTACCGGGACCACAGTGAAGTTGGTGGGCATTTTTCTTACACCATGTGCTTCCTCTCAATGTCTCCCTGTTTGTCAAACTCTTATCTCGTTCTCCTCTCTCCTCTCTCTCCTCCCTCTTCCCTCTCTCTCTCTCTCTCTCTCTCTCTCCGTTGTGCTGCTCTGCTCTCTCTTCTCTCTCTCTCTTCCTCCGTCCAGCAGCTGACACTCTTATCTTTTCTCTTGCTTTCTTCTTCAGTTGTTTGTTTTTTCGTTCAGACTCATTGCCCTGGTGTACTTTTCTTTCCTGGGGCAGACGTCGGGTCTTACTTACTGAGTTTTTGTTCCTATCGCTAGGAGACTGCTGTACACCCATGTGACCTTCAACCCCACCCCACTCACCCCCCCCCTCCATCTATCCAAATAAGGAAGAGCAGGACTGCCCCGCCCAATGGGGGCAGTACCCCTTAACACACACACACACACACACACTTGCAGAAAGCATGACATGCATGTGTGCTCATGATTGTGTGAGAGCATGCTCATGCTTCTTTCTGTGCCTCAGGGCAGATTCTCTGGCCAGAAATGTCGCTCTGTCTCACAAAACAACAAAAGCCGGCAATGTCAGCCTTTGTTCAAAGAGAAGAGGAAGTCCAGAGCTGCTCCACTGAGGAAAGTTTTCACACAGACACACACACACATATACATTTCCTCACTTCCTATGCAGTGTTATTTGACTCCATGTGCATAGTCAGAAGAAGGCAGGGCTGATTTAAAGACACATACTGGCCCCTCCGGACACACACACCCCTATAGAGGGGAAGTGCACGTTCGAGCTCTGCGTTGCATGTACATCTCATTATCAACGTACTGTGAAAATACTTAAGAGAGGGGGGGGGGGGGATGGGGAGCTGAAAGTGAATCGATAGAAGTGTCAACATCGTGCTTTTTTTTTTTTTTTTTTTATCTCTGAAGAGTAAAGCGAGGAAATATGAGGTGCCGTGTTGACAACAGAGACAAACACTGATGGGATTGTTGTAACGTTTTCCCAGAGTCTGGGAAAATGTGTTCAGAGGCGAAAAAAAATGTAAGCCATTTGTTTCAACATGGCTTGTGTAAGATTGTGCGTGCGCTTCAGGAGAAAGACAGAAAGTGTCTGTCCATTCATTCAAATGTCATCATTTGCATAGGAGGCAATAAAGTCACAGTTAAATGATCAACATGCAACTGTACTTAGTTTGCAGCCTGTGTGTGTGTGTGTCAACATCTTTCAGCAGCAGCAGAGCGTTGCTGCTTATGTTCGCATTCATGAGCTGACCTTATGGCTAATTAAAAAAAAAAACAAAAAAAAAAAACAATGAGTCATTTCCTGAGCTTAAAGAGAACATTGAAAGTGATATGAGGTATCAGGTCACACACACACAAGTAACCTACACCCCTGTGTAATGGGAAATGCTAAAAAGGAAAACCCTGCTCGAGGAAAAAAGCCACATGGCAGATTCTTTCGTAATACTGCAGCCCTGGAGTCTCATTTGGCTGCTAAACATCTGGAGTCCCACCCAGAACCAGTTACCCAGAACCACCCCCCCCCCCCCCCCCCCCTTTTTTTTTTTTTTTTTTTTTAGTCCCTCAACGTGACAACACACTAGATCAATACAGTCAACGGAAGGGTGGGGGATACAGGAAATAGAAAAGGGAGGAGGAGGTGGAGCAGAAGGCGAGAGTATCAAAGAGACAAGAGACGGGCAGACAGAGTGACCAACTTACAGGAAAGCCTTCTATCATTTTAGCGTTGCAGCTTATGCAAGATTGAGAGAGGAGGCTCAGAGAGGAAATGAACTCTGCAAATAATTCCATCTGGTTGTTCTGTGTGTGGATGTTTTGAGTTTAATCTACTAACAGAAGTATCTGGGCCTTGTCATCAGAAACATCTTGGTGGAAACAACAACAACATCATCCGAGCACTATAGTTGGATGATGATGTGAAAGTAGTACGCTGAAACATGATGACGATCCATTTGACAGAGCGTTGTCTTGTAACAATCTGGGACTTGCATTGCACATACCTCTTTCTATGAAGATGATTCAGTTCTCATAATTCCAGTAAGTGGGTGTGGATGGAATTCACGGGGACAGGATGCACGCTACACGCTAAATAAATAAACCTCGTAGATATTCTGCTGTCTGAAGCGACCGTGATTCCGAGAATCCCGACGTCTACGTGCATGGTGGGAGGGAAAGCTTTAATCAATAAGTGTGATCTAATAACTCGGTGTTCGCAAAAGTAGTATGCTGGTGCTAAGGTAACAAAGACAGCACTCATCTAGTTCCTGCTGAGTGGATGAGCAGTGATGTAACTGTCTGGCCTCTTAATCAGCAGATGCCAGTCAGACTGCTTTCTCAGGGACAGCCGGTGCATCCAGGCCAGGAGGACAATATCCCCTTTTATGAGAGAGAGTTCACAACAATTCACAGCGGAGACTGAAAACTAAAAAAAAAAATGCTAAAATGTGACATAAGCGGTTCCCAGACAGGGTTTGATGCAATATCTAAACACAGCCCACAGCGCAATTTGCAAACAAAAAGAACACAAGGGTATTTATTATGTAACTTCATTCTAGACTTGATCCAAACAAATCATAGAGAAGAGAAAATAGTCCAATTAGATAAAAGGACAGGGAAATATCACCTAAAAAATATCACTATTAATATGATTATGAGACATTTTGCTGAAAATAAACTGAGTGAGATCCAGTAGTTAATCAGAGTAAATTAGGCTTTGTTGAACATGTATTGTGACTATTAAAATAAGTTCTATTATAAAGGGATCTAAACAATACTTGATGGCTTTTCTTATCTCATTATTTCATCAGTAGGATGTTTATGGAGTGCCATTATTTTTTTAACAAACACTTGTGTAACAGACTGCTGCGTCTGAAGCGGTCTGCTTCCTCCTCCAGGTTGTGGCGAGGGAGTAGAGGGGAGACTCCTTCACAGCTCCAGGGTGAGGTTACTGCCAACCTCAGAGTTCATCCTGACACTGGACGCAGCTGCTGGGACACAAAACTCTGCAAGTTTGCTTTTACAAACTGTAGCTCATACTAAGCGTTTGCCGTTCACTACTGACTTGACTGATCCGACAACAAGCTCACCTTCCTGCTCTAAGCGAGGCCGCGCCAGCATTTATTTGGGCTTATGCTCGCTGCATTCATATTAATACTGGGAATTTCTCTGTGCTTCCTGTGCAGGATATAACTCAATTGTTCCTTACTCCTGCCTTGCCTTATTCCTCATTCTAAAAAGTAAAAGGTATGTATATTCACAGCTGTGACCTTATGCGAACCTGCTCTTCAGAAATGTAACACAGATTCACTTTCAGACATGAATTTGACCTCCATGATAGGAAAAAAACTGACTGAATTTTCTGTTTATGGTGGAAGTGTGTTAAAAATGCATCCAGGTATTCAGCACACATGCACACACTTACATGTACATGCCCGCCCACATACTCTTTGAAGAGGTGAAATGACTCTCTGGGGTCTCCTTGGTAATCTAGTCCAGATTTGGCGGGTCTACGTATAGTGGTTTTTGATCTAGACCTGGTTTAATGTGGTCTGGATGGAGAAACATTAGTGAAATTGCCCTTTTTTTTCCTGTTTTCATAAGCAAAATAAAAGTTTCACAGTTCAAACAGTGTTAAGTTTTTTTGCTATGACACTGACACTTTCACAAATGTAAGTGGTTAAAAAAAAAAAAAAAAGAGAATCAACTGCTAAACATCATTGTTTATGTTTCCCTTTGTTCTCTCAGGCAACTGCCTGTGCTCAACTGTGTCAGTGATCGAACCAAAGCAAAGCAAAGGTCAGTATTCTAGGTCTACTGTTCAGTAGTTGCAAGCGTGCAGGGAGGGTTGAGCTCGCACCCGTAGGAAACTATTGCAGATTGTTTAGACTGTCTATTAGTAACTAAATTGATCACATGAGATTAGATGTCATCTCAATTTATCCAACTCAGCTCAGTAGGCAAGTAATTAACTGATCAGGCTTATTTCCTGTTTGTGTGCCTGCTCAGTCTGTCACAATCTGCTAAAGACGTGTGAGGAATCAATCTTGGCAGGTATGTGAGAGCACACAGATTATGTTCACCAGTTGGACGTGCACTTTAAGTAACGCACTGGATTTAAGTTTGAATTTAAACTGAAAAATGTAGATATTAAGCAGCTGTATACATTTCTTACTCTGTGTTATTGCACTTGAGTTACTTTCACTGAACACTTAAACACTCCTGATGTAATTCCCATTGGATTACACAACTAGATTATAGCCACTGGCTATATAATATAATGCATGCAGTCAGAAGCATTTGAGTGCAGCTCTGTAAACAGCACAGGAACAGGACAGAAACATCTGAAAGACTCTTTGTAGTTTTTTTTCCGTCCCCAATGATAAAGCCTCATAAAATCATGTCATTAGTGAGGTGTTACACTGTAGTGATCATTTTTTTATACATTTTAATTTTCTTCATAAGAGTGAAACTAATGATTACTAGCCACTGAACCTTTTTTTTTAAAAAAAAAAAAAAAACCAACAGCTTGAGTACAGGAAACACAAATTTGAAGAATAATCAGATAAGTTTGTTGTCTATTTAGGACATTTAAAAAAAAAAATGTTCCAGTGTGTGTTTAAAAAAAAAAGTGTAACAAACACAGAGCTCAGCTGTAGCGAGGTGTAGCCTGGTCCAGTGATGAAGGGACACTGCATTCACAATGTCTAATCAGTTGTTAACAAACCCACTTAAAAACATAATTAAGAGCTGGCTTTAGTCCCATGTGATCCTCAGGGATGCTCACAGTCTGTTCAATGTTTTCTATGAAGTCATTACTAATAAAAACAGCTTTTCAGGCTAATACAGATCAGATTGATCATAAATCTGCTGTGGCCTCAAAAAGTTTTCTTGCACAGGTACTTTTGACTTTCATCATTGTCTTTCAATCAGTTCTATAGAGCAGACAGACTGCACGACTGTTTACAGTGCAAGCACAGCCTGTTTGTCAGAGCTGGGGTTGGATAAATACCTTTGTTCTTCCTCATCATCATTGGATTTCCGCCTCCGACACATTTCGCTGTTCCTAGGAAGCTTTTCCTGTCACCACATTTTCCTCCTTACATTTACATCAATATCCTGCCCCGTCTTCTTCCTGTCAACAGTTTGTCACGTGGACTAACACACAAACACTTGTCATTTGTTGATGCGGTTTAGGGAGAAATTAGGGGTGTGTTTTTAAAGAAACAACATAAAAAAAAACACAGCAGAATTGTAGTGACATAAAAAGTAGATCACACAGAGGCCTTATAAATCATGCAGCACTAACACAGACAGTGATTAATTAATCTCCCCTGACAAACAGTTCAGCTTAACTGAACTTTTTCTCCATAGGCTCAGATTTCTAACCCTAAAATAGATGTATTGATTGAGTCTAGAAGGAGATGGGAGGTGACTGGATTAGCAACAGATACCCCAAGTACAACCCAAGGACACCAGTCAGCATGTGAGCAGAGCCAACTTCTCTCTTCACATGGACATTTCCTTTCTTTCGAAATCAAAAACAAGATAATTGCTCAGCCTTGCCACATAGCCTGATTTGTATCCTGTCTATTCCCCTCCAACCCATGCTCTATCATGGTTTTGATGCTGCGTGATTCATTAAAACTGTAAGGAAAATAACTAAGTAAGAGACACGAAAGAGAGAAAGTCATTGAACACAGCTGGTTGTCTGCATTCAACTGAGTTTAAGACAATAAATGATCAAAATGTAAAGAAGAAGGTAACCCACAATGGAACCTGATGTCACTCCCAAACTGATAGACAGGTCTACAACTAATAATCAAAGATGACAAATAATCTAATCTATGCCAGTAATGTATTTTGTTGCTTTTAAAAGTTTAGTTTGGAACACAGACAGGAGTAAAAGGGGTCTATATTTTAGATTTCTATACTTCAAAACTTTTGTCCATAATCAATATGCATTTTTTATTTTATTTTTCAGAGAGGAAGAAAGATTGTTTGTTTTTTTAAATAAGCACACACCCATTTTCTGCAGGACTGGTCCAAAACAAAAATAAAAAAGGTCGTGTGCATCTGAGAGCTGCCCGGCTCCACAGCCTTTAAATAATGCACTGCATTCAGTAACAGAGAGCGCCCTCTGGAGGGGGGAAGGAGGAAGGACGAGCCTCTCTTGTGAGGGTCTGAGTGATCCTGTGAATGTCATAATGATAATGTTAAACCTAAAGGAAATCATGTCATGTGAGTTTGATTCATGACCTTTGTCACATGACCTCTGGAATCTTCCCTCTCTTACTTCCTCCTGCTCTTAAATCTGCACTGCATGATTTTTTTTAACTTTGACAGAGGTCATGATATATAACTGTACTTATTCCTGTTGACAGCAATATTCTGCAGTATTTGACTGCTTTTGAATTTGAGCAGTAGATACCTGAAGACTAATAATGACACTTTGTTGCCCCCATTTGATCGCACATGGAAATACACTAGTTATGCTCACAAGCATATGCACACAGCCTACTATTTGTTGTATAATTTGTACACACATGGCTTGGCATGCTAAAATAAAAATTTTTTTTTAAAAATCAGCCAAGTGGAGATCTTGCTGTTTTAACAGTAAACCATGTAACCAGGCATAAACTGGCAGATGGAAAGGTCATTTTTTTTACAAGCACTACCAGCCATTCCCAGTCAGACTTTCCGAATGTCCAACTGTGACTGAGCCTTTCACAAACATTTCCATGACTTTTGTTTATTGGTCTGTAAACAAGATCTTTACAAAATAGCTGGGTGTTGAAAGTGAACTCCAGATATACAGCGAGAAATACATTCTATGAAAAAATCGATCCAATCAAGACATGACGATGATAATAATAATGAAAAATTACAACTAGTCACAACCAGCTGATCAAAAATGGAGGTAAAGCAATATGTATTCGCTAAGGACAGGTAAATGCCTCTCTCGGCATGAGCTGAGGCAGCATCCAGTCTGTAATGACTTCACTGCACACGCTGACAGCTGCAGCTCAACCATCTCAGGTAACCACACACTCGCCTGCCAGTCATCCATGAAACACTGTATTTGACACAACGGGCTCAGATGGCACTTTCTTCTCTTGAAGGCATTCCTCTTCATATATACATATATGTATTTTTATACTTTTTTTCCTGTAAATGCTGTGTTGGTAATCAGAGCTTATTGTCATGTTAAAACTTAAACTACCATTTAATTTCTAGTTTGAGCTGCTTGCATATAAGTAACATGTTTAGTGCTTACATGTAGATGAGAGATGTTCAGTAGCCTACAACTATGCTAATATAAAGAGTGTGGAACACCTGACATTGGAAAGCACATTGACACTTTGTCCTCATCTCCAGATGTTTCATTTACACTCTGAATTGCAGCTGCAAATTGTTTTTGTGGAATTTCACCTTTCAGTTTTCACTAAATGGCCCGGACAACTGACAACGTCCTTTGCACCTTTGTTTCATAGTAAGTTAATGAAAGGAACCCCATATTTGCATAGACATACTTGAGTGATTACACTTAGAGCTTTACATGTGTGTGTGCTGAGGCGTATTATGTCAACCCGTCCCCATTTCTTGTGTGAGAACAGTTAAGTCCGTTATCTGTGTTGATGTGCCAGGTAGCTGGACATTAATATCAGCCAAGTGAGGAAGTTTAGCAAAAACAGAAGCTGACTCAAGCGTTTTGTCAGCTTGGTTCCCTTTTGGGAAGACAGCTAAGTACAAGTCATGAGAGACTGTGGAAATGACTGGAGCTATCACTGTATCAGTTTCATGTCTGGCGTTTGACTGTACAGCAGTCTTGTACCAGGGGGGGGTGGGGTTAAGAGGGTTATCCTTAGGCTCTTCATTCAGAGACAGGCAGAACATGATACTCGCACAATTTGTCTCCCTACACATTTGTGACATCCGATATCCGACGACGCCACCACCAAGGAACTCCGACCGTACATAGTTGTATTTGCTCCCGCACATGGGGATAAACACCAGAACAAAACACCTGCACAATAATGTCATCCAGCACACTGTGATAAACACAGCCTTCATCAAGCTTCTAATGTCCAACTGAGACAGTGATGTGTTGATTCAACTCCATCTGTGGTGATTTAAAGGTTATATAGTCGGCAACATCAGAGTTTATATCCTGTCTTATACATAAGTAGATGGAGAGAGTAAACTGCACATATACTGTATATTTCAACACAACATCTAAACTATAAAAACACATTTCATTGAGTTGAATCGACACCTTTGGCACAAACAAAGCGTGACCGTTATAAGATTAACTGAGATAGCTTTTACTGTAGGGCAGTGGTACTGGGAGTATAATATCATACAGGTGCTGGTGTTGATGTGTCCACTCCCTGTATGTGCCTCTTGATTTGATTCCAACTCCTGATGTCATTTCAAAAAAGGTAGATTTTGTTGGGTTTTTTTTGCTCTCCACGAGCCTTATTCGGTTTCATTTTGTCCAACAATCGTATTTATTGCAATAGCAAATGGAATAAGGCCAAAATGACTCACAGTAAATGCCTTACTTAGCCTAACGCATACTGCTGACCAGGAGCTGGAAAACCCCATGACTACCGACACCAAATGTTAGAGAACCTCCAGGGGGAAAAAAAAAAAAAAAAAACATGTTATGTAGTTTTTCCCCCCCCACAATGTCTGTTCATTCAGTAGCAGTGATTTTCAGCTACTGGAAAATTGTTACAGTTATCAGTGTGAGCGCATGCATTATGAGTCTGACATTAACAGTGGCTGCAGTTTTACATGCAGAGCATTAGAAAAGATAAGAACAGGATTTAAGGTTGATTTTTAGGACTAGGTTTATCTTCCATATCCAGTAAATCCTTATTGATCAACCTGATAATGTGGCAATAATATTATGTATCATCATATGCTTGCAAATATTAATTGTTGACACTAAAAGGAAAGGCAAGCATATATAATATTCTGTACTGTATTTTCTGTTAAAGTCATAGGAACTCTAGAGGCACTTGTATGATTGACTGCTGTTCTTATATTATAGGGTCCAGCCAATGCTCATAAAAACAAAGGCAGCCAACATATATATATATATAAATATATAACATAACTGCTTCAAGCTTGAAACTGACCATTAACACGTGGCTCTCAATAGAAAACTTTGGAGCTCACACACACATACCAGCCATGTCTTGTTGACAACTGCAGCATTGTGTCAAACCCTTCAGTCAAAGTCTGTCAGGAGTCAAGACTGAAACAACGTGGCAGCAGCAGCAGCAGCAAAGAAAACGCTCTGTGAAAAAACAGAACGAGCTTTTCAGATGATAAGTGACAAATGTGCCGCATAGCCTGTCAACATGAGGGATGGACAACACATGGTTATTTTTAAAAAAAAAAGATACTGATAGCTACAGAAAGTGGTCTGTGAAGAGCCACGGCAGGAGTTGGCAGTACAGACACAGCAGAACTCTACACTAGCTTATGAAGTCTGTATTTGATATAAAGCACTTACTGTAAGGTTTATGTGATTAAAATAATAAACTGTAACAAAATGGGACCCGTGAGCCCCAAATGTTAACTATATTGAATTAACACAGATGCAGATACTGAGGGATTCTCACAACAGCTAATCAGTGATGTCAAAGCAGGATTTTAAGATGACAAATGTGATGATGCAGGATTTTTTTTTTTTAAATGTAGTGACTCATTCAATAATTATAAGACAATATGCACAGATGAAATGGATACTGACAAGCTCCCACTCTCACTTTTTCCCCTTCAAGTTAATTAACAAATGTGCATGACAGAGAGGTTAAACCTGCATTATAATTATGATGGTATGTATGTTTTAAAACTGGTATAATATCCCTAAATGCAGTGCGCCACATCAAACCTTTGAAAACAAATGGCCAATTAAAAAAAAAAAAAAAACTTGATGAAAAGACCATTTTAAAAGAATTTCGCTAAACAGTGGGTGTATGCTTCTAAAAATAGGAGGCACCTTCCCTGCAAACCCTTATGTCTGACCAGCGAGGGACACACCCCTCCTCCTGAGTGTTGCGTGTAAACAGGGAGCAACTGGAACAAACATCCCACGCAGGATTGGCAGGGCAGGCAGGCAGCGGACTGGGAGGCAACATGGGAGAAGGAGCAGGCAGATATTATAGTGGAGGCCCGGGGCCCAGTTGGTGTCCATGTGCTGACTGGTGGGCTCCAAATAAAGCAGAGGTCAGCACATGATACCCAATGTGCATGCCTTTTGAAATATCAATGCACACACACATGCATGCAAACATAGTGCTGTGTAGTAAGACATTCCAAAAGACTCACTTTCATTTATGAACACTAAACAATTCATACTGATCTATATCGGTCTACTATCTAGACTGTATGTTACAGTGTAACCTTTGGCTCCACCTAAAAGACAGTCACACTCTTTTAACTTCTCTTCACAGGTCTTCTTCTTTTTTTGAAGGTAAAACACACATCAGACAACCACACACACTCACATGCATTATTCTTAAAGAGACTATAAGAAACTGTCTGTCACTCTAACAGATGCTGATGTACTGTATAACAGCTCTTGCTGATGTTACAGTAGAACAGTGTTTAAACAACTTGAAACCGTGTTGCACTTTAATAAAAGTGACCAACCACACAGTGTAGAGGAAACCACAGCCTGTATGGTTCAAGTCTTTCTGCATGCACACTATACACAATCATTTAATGCTGTCCAAAACCATAATTAACTATAAACTAAATCTATTTAGCTTGTATAAACATAACACTTTCTTAAAAGCTAACTTCAGAAAGAATCTCACCACTAAAATAAAAGGAAAAAGAAACAACTGAATACACTAGAAAAATCAAACAAACATATTTCTGAGAGTGAATGTCTCGAATGACATTGGCTGAAGGCAGCATGTAGTATTGCTCAAGTGCCTCAGCTGCAACAGGTAGTACGTTTACCAAGCCCACTGTGTCCCAACACAAAGATTGATCAGTGCATAGACTGTCAGAGATGACGGACAGACTGACAGTCTCTGCGTACTGTCACAACAAGTTTCAATCCAACACCTTTTGGAGACTCTTATCCCTGCAGAACCTCATTTATCTTTCACTGCCTGTCTAATCTCTCATTAATCCAAATGTAATCTCAGTGTCATCCTCAGTATGTGAAGCCAGCAGCAGCACTGCATATCTCCTGACCGTGTAGGTGTATTGATTATACATACAACATTAGCTTCATACATGGTAAAAAAAAATATTTACATACATAAATATTACATGTGTGTTTATATGTCACTTCACTTACTTTCTTCACAGCTTTGTCTTTCCTTCACACGGTGTGACGAAAGCGAACGGGGGAAAAAGTACATTTATGGATAGACTGAAAAGCATAGCAGAGAAACAAACAACCACTATCATCCAGTCATCACAATGTACTTCTCTATCATTTTCACTTCTTCATAACCACTGCTTCCTCTTTAGAATACCTGTTACTCAATCTTCCTCTAAACATTGTTTTGCAACCTTGATGACAAGGGCAATGCAATTTTCCCACATCAAATAATTTAAAGGGTACACATTCTGCACATCTCCAGGTCTGTATTTGAATCTGGGGCTCTACTGGGATATCTCTGCATGATTTACAGTTTTAAAAACTTATTCATCTTATACCTGGAGCACGCCTGCCCACTGTGTCACGACTGACGTCTGGCCACTCAGGGAGGCTACGTCAACAAACCGTGAAACAAACGATAGTAGGATTTCAGCAGGATTTTCTCACTCTTTAGCCAAAATGTCAACTTCCATCTGTACATGTTCGAGCAAGAATCTGATCTGAAATATGAGTGTAGACAACACAAAACGATGCATGGGAAAAACCTTAGTAACAACCTTAGCACCGAGGCTTACGGAACAGACGGCTGCATGTGTAACAAGCTGTCAGCGGGGAGGAAAAACCCCCAAGCGTTCAGGGCAGGTTGAAGCCCTGGCTCTTGACTTGCAGGGAGCATTTCTCACATACACCGACCTCAAGTTTTGCAATTTTGACCGTATTTAACATAGATATCCCACATGATAACAGTATATAATAACTGAACACCACAAAAAAGCATAACACGTGCCCTTTAACATTGGATAATCAAGTCAATATCAGTAAAGCCCTCAATGACAACTATGGAAAAATACTAGTCACATGTTGAACTTGACTATCAACAGATTCCTTTTCTGAGAAAAACAGACTCTACATTGACAACTGAAAGCGTTAGAATGAGCTGCTGTCAGTGACATCGAAATGTAAAGGTAAACCATCTTCCAGCCTTCATGTCTCGGATGTTTCACTTTCTTGACATAATACAAATTCTACTTCCCTGAAGAAGCACATACAGGTTGCCCTTTGTTACTAAAAAACACTCAAAAGATGTAATGGAAAATGCCTGACCATCCATTATCTAAACTCATTACCTGCTACAGTTACCAACTTCATCATCCAGGAATTTAATTTAAAACAGAAACATCCAGGAGCCTATCAGTAAGTAGATTACAACAAATCAGGTAGGTAACCCTGCCATCAGTCAACTATTGATTACAATGCTGAGACCGCAGCAGAGGAAGGGACTGACAAATAACCTACATAAACAAAGGGTCAATATCTAATAAGATACTTAAGTGACACATGAGTACTGACGTCCCGTTTTCATTATCCAGTGATAATACAGTCCTGAGGGTTTTTCAATACTGGCACTTCCCATTACAAGAAGAACAGCTGACACAGTCTTAAAGCAATACTCCACCCAAAAAACTGTTTTAAAGAACAGTAAACAGACTATATTAGTTCCACCTATAGTGGAACTAATATAGTCTGTTGATTAATTAACTAATATAGTCTGATTAATTACTTAAATGTCCAAAAAAAAATTAAAATCCATTTACAATGATATAAAACAGAAAAACAGAAACTCAACATCTTCCACTCAGCATGGGACAAATGAGGACAGATATCCTCACAGAGAACAACTTCATTCTGTCTTTCTTAACTGAACAAAACAATATTAGATAACCCTCATATCGTTTTTTTTTTTCTTCCTTCTGTCGTTATGCCACAGCCCAGTTATGTATCTGACCACAAACAGGAGGGGGGAAAAAAAATTTTCTTCAGTCATATAACAAATTCTCAGGAGATTAAAATGTGTGCAGATGAAAGCTCTCACACAATATACTCAATCATTGTGTGAGAGAACTTGCACGACAAGCCCAAGCACTGCACACTCGTTCTACCGCAAGTCCATGTGTGCACGTGCATGCCCGTCTTCTTCTCGGCAACTTAATCTGATTTACAATGAAATTCAATCTATGCATTAAAACTGAACAGACAGGTGCCAACCTGTCCTCGTATCGTAGAAGAGGAAATCATGTGGAAGACATTTTCATGGCTGTCCGACTCTGTGCTGGGTAGGCTGCCAGTTAACACACTTACCACTCCTCTGAGGTGGAGCTTTATTCTGCTCAATTAGGGCCCGACCGATACTGGATTTTTTGGGGCCGATGCCAATACCAATATTAGGGAGTAAAAAAAACCTGATATAAATATATCAGCTGATAATCTTATATATAAACAGAATATATACATAAACACACTTTTTTTTAGCAATGATCACTCAAATGTGGTTAAAACACTTTTTACAGTTTAATAATAAACTTTACTGTATAAAATGAGAGCAGTCAACCTAGGAGAAACACTGACTGAGAATTTAATAACTAGACATAAATTCAAATGTATATGTAAATGTATGTATATATTAAACTTGAATTAAGAAAATATATAATATAATATATATATCTGTGATAAGCCAATATCAGCAATTTGTATCAGCTGACAAGTATATTGTTCAGGCTCTATGCTCAATATCAAACATCACTTATTTAAGATGATATTTCCACACTCTGAATCAAACTGTATTTTAGAGCACTCATGGCACACTGCTGTTGACATCCAGGCACCACAAGCAGTGTCTAAAACACACAATCAAAAACCATGTCAGAAATTTAAAAAAAAAAAAAAAAAAACTTTTTACACAAGCAGGATTTTGAAAAGGTCAGATAAAGAGAATAATAACATGTTAACCTTTCTTTTATCTAATATCATGAACTATTGTTCTTCTCACTCGACACACAAAAGTGATGGAACAGGTTGGAACTTGATATCAGCTTATACATTTGAGTATTCAAATCACCATCAGTAGCTTTAGCAGGGCCCGAAAAAGACTTGTGACTGGCCCAGCATCTTGTACTGGCCCTGGACCAGTGGGGCGTTTATTGTCGGACTTAACATAACAGACTGACACACACTATGTCAATAGCAACACTCTGTCTGTCACCATGATGTAACACTGATACAGCTATAACTCCAGTGTGATCTGTCTTTTTTACACATTTTCCTGTTTTATAGCACTGAGCACCTCTATTTGCTTGTTGATAACTGTCCTGCACCACCTTTTTTTCCCCAGTGACTTATGAAATGGCCTGAATAAATCACAATATAAGCTCAGTAGGAGATACAAGTGGAAGGTAGCATCAGTCTTCAGATAAAAGATTTCACTCACTGTCAGCTACAGATTCATTAAAGCATCTCACAATCACAAGAAACCACGACTGGTGACCCATTTTAGCAACTCAACCCCAGTTTAACAAAACAGTTTATGCTCTAACGATCACCAATCAATACACACACAGATTGTCTATGCTAACATGAAACCATCAGCACACTGTAATTTAGCACGCTTGCTTGGCCAGTGTGCCAAGCAATTATTCCAGCACCTTCCAGCCCTCAGCCTGTTGCTATAGAAGCACCTTGTTTGTGAGCAACTGGTTGAACTAGACTTGAGAATAAAGACAGCAGCCAAAATTATGGCTCAGAAAGAGAGGCTGCTTGCAGTGAGTTGACATATTTAATATGATTAAACAGCAGCAGTGACCCTAGAGCAGTTTTTAAAGAGGATTTAATGGAATTATCATATCATATGTCACGTTCAAAATTTGCTCGTAGTAAGCTAATGATACAATTTTTGAATGATTATGTATCACAGACACGCTTAGCCGCAGGCATAGTGAACATAATATTAAGCAGTGAGGTTTGCTGGGTCTAACCTACCTCAAGTTTCTTTTGGTGTTTTCCATAATTTCAAGACTCAAATTGAGCTCTCGCCATTGTTTTAGAAGTGTCAAAAAGTAGACGAATTGACGCTGCTGTTCTTCCCCGTTGGGTAGTCGAGTAACGACCTATTATTGCGTTCATAATGAAAGAAGAAGCTGTGGTTCTTAAAGGAAGGGTGGAAATGTAAAGGAAGTTCAAAACAGAGCGTTCATTACGTCCTATGCAATTATGGGAGGAAACGTTTGATGTAAAGCTACTTGTACGTTTCTGTTCAATCGAAAGCAAGAGTTGAATTTACCACAATCTTTGAGAGCATTGTTTGTAATTCTTGAAACGAATTGTCGACGGGTTATTTGATGATAAATGGCGGTTAAGTCATCATATTAACCAAAAAAATAATATGTTGTGCGGTGATAAAAAGTTTTTTTTTTCTGACAAATAGTGCGAACGTTAGGTGTATGTAGGTTGCTACAGACTCGGTTTTGGGGTACCGACGCCCCGGCATAATTATGCAAGCACAAACAGAGTCCAAGTGAAATGCGACAGATAATCCTCCGGTAGATAGATGAGATGAGATGAGATAAGAAGTGGGACACGGAGTTTGTAACGGGCAGCTGTCTTACCGTACTTGTTGGGCTCTCTGTTGTACTCCAGGATAGGCACCACAGCGTTGGGGTCCTGCTGTTCGAACACTGAGTCCTCCCCCGCCTCTTTTTCCCCCTCTCCGTCGCCGCTACCGGTGTCCGGCGCCGGGTCAGAGACAACCGCGTCCGAGTGCTCGTCCTCTTCGGCGACCTCTCCTCCTCCGGCGTCAACCGGGACCACCACAAATCTTTCGCCCATGTCCTTTTTTCTTCTCCTCTTTGGTCGGACTTTTAGCGGAGAAGAGAACGCACCAGCCGGCTACCCTCTGTGGTTCACACTCAGTAGGAGCGAACACTCCGGACAGCGCACAACTGGACACACACGCTCACCCGCACATCAGAGGATTGATTACAGTACACACGTGCCCGCCCTCGACATTCGCTCATTGGTTGCGACGGTCAAGGAGCGCTGTCAATCACACGCAGGAGCGAATCAGAGTGGTTCAAGTATGTTAATTGTGGAATGAGCGAGGTCTAAAATTTGCCTCAATTAACTCATATCCTTCCCGTCATTCATCTGGTAAAACACAAACAAAAAACATGTTTCTGTTAATACCAAACATAATTCTCTAAAAATATACTTTATTCAGAATGCCTTTAAAAAAAAAAGGAAGTTCAGCAGCCTTATATATTTTATCCAGTCACAAAATATTTTGAATTTTGAATCAATGTCTTTTAAAAATACATTTTGAATTTTGTATTAGTTTATTTATCTACTAATCTTTTGCATCTTGCCTTTAAAATATAGGCCAAGTGGAAAAACAATAGAGCTAAACAGAATACTCCCTAAAATAGTGCAAAAAATAGGGAGTACATGTCACACAAACCTCATTCCAAGTTTCTTAAATGGTCTCAAAATTATGGGGTAATTAACACTTACTCTGTACATCCTCCACTATGACACAGAAACTCAATAAATCATTCTAATTTAAAAATCAGTAATGGTTTGTGACTAAAACTTTACTTGCCAACACCCCGCCATAATAACTATGGTATGTTACAGCTTAGAATAAATGGTTTGTCAGTACCTCAGGATAGAATGACCTGTCATGTTTCCAGGGATCTATTGTGACAGATCTCAAAGCTACCTGCTGACCAGAAGACAACATTTGAACTTTTTTAAAGTATAGTGCATCCCCCCAAACATTCTTCAAATTGTCCATACACACAACAGCAGCTTTTTTTCTTCTTCTTCTTTTTGTTCCACCCTGCTTTGAATCTGGCTGCTATTAATAGATTTTCTCTCTCTGTTGGTTTCATAGACAACTTAATCATCTGGTGCTGGAAACACCAGATCATAATCACCACCACAATTCCATTAATTGTTCCTTGGGCAGAGACCAATGTGTTCACACCTCACTCTGACAGACAAAGTAAGTAGAAAAATATACAAAAAGATAGATTACAAAAGCGGCAGCCTGTAAAAAAAAAAAAAAAAAAAAGCAACAGGTTGTTTCATTGAACATCTGGAACACATCATAACAAAATAGTTTATGAAGCATGAAAAAGGTTCACAGAATCCATGGGTCAGTTGTAGGTCTGAGACACCTCTGTGGTCGTAATTTCTGTAAGACACACCCCTTACATCATAGTAAATACAAATATGATTTAGCACGAAGCGTGTTCAAAAGCTCAAGAGTTGCTTTTTGAAACAATGGAAACAGCCTATACTAATGCAACGTGATGAATTAATAATTGATTGAACGAATACTGCTGAAGTACAGAGTCATACACTGAAAGATTCCTCGCCCATGGCTCTAAAGCTCCAAGATGAGACACTCTACTCATTGTTGTGTGTATGCTCTGTCTAATAGACTTGGCCCCAGTCATTTCCTACTCAAGCATCTCAGCTTACATTTAAACCACACTGTTATAAATGGCTGCTGATTTAATACAAAACATCAACAGTATATTCTTGCTATCTATAAATAAGATTTTCAGCTGATATAAGAGTCTGAGCTGACACCCAAACATCGCAGACACACATGCGCTGATGTATGACATTGTGGCAGACAATTTTGCTTGTAATGTGAAATGTGAAATCAGCGGCAACAGTAGCTTTTTGCGACTTGTTTTAGTGTCAAGTCAATGTGTCTGACGTTGCAGAGTGGAGCTGGATTTCAAGATTCTGACCTTCTAAATTACATGCTGAGTTTTGCTCTACTTTGTTTGATGATAACGTCACTAAATGACTTGTCGAGATGTGCCAGTATACTGTGGTGAAACATTCTGCTGGTAATAATACCACCAACCATTTCTATTGCTGTCATTAGCGTGATTATCGCCGTTTTCAGAGGGAATCGTGAACACAACACAGCTCTCCTTTATTAGCAGTTTTAAATCTTTTTTTTACTGAAACACCAACACACACAGTTAACCATATGAGGACAATTGGAACATTTTATTTTTTCTTATTTTATAAAACAAAAAAGAATAAAGAAATAAAAAAAAGGGGGGGGGGGGGGACAGAACAAACACATCTTCCTCATCTCACCCCCAAAAAACACAAACATTCAAAAAACAAAAACAGAAAAAAAAAACCCAATAACAGGATGGCTGGGTACTGGTTGTGCTATCAATCCATTCATTTAATTGAATTTCCATCCTGAGGTCCCAAGATGGAAAATGAGATAAGAGAGCATGTGATCCCAACTTTTGTGGAACTGTCCTGGTGAGTGTCTGATAGAATACAGTAAGGTTTTTGAGGTTTTGGGCTTTCCCAAAGCAGTAACAATCTTCTATGAGCAACTAGAGAAGAGAAGGCCAACACACTGGCTTTAGCTGATGTGAGGCCCACAGCACCACTATCTTCCATAACACCAAAGATTGAAATGAAAGGACTGGGTTTTAAAGACACATTTAGGGCTTTAAGCCTGTTGTAGAGGATAACAGGCCTCCATCGCAGGTATTACTCAGTCCTTCCCCCCCCCCCACCAGTCTCCCAACAAGCTCTAACTAAACTCTTTCTCCTAGTCACATTTAGTCTGAGATAGAGCTGCATTATCAAAAGATGAGATGAGGTTATAGAATACAGAGATACAGATACTGTGGGTGGGGAGATAATAGTATCGTGCACTACTTGGTAAATGGGGAGGGCGGGAAAATGTGAATGCAAACCTGAAAGTATGTGAAAAGGTTTGATCCGTGTAGAGGAAAATAAGACACAAGCTCGCATAGGATGAAAAATAAAGTAAAATGAACTGAAAAGCCATAAAATATAATAAGGTCATCGAAAAGCAATTTTGAATAAGTGGGTTTTTAACAGTGATTGTAAGACGAGACAGACTTGGCAGCACTGATCTCCTCAAGCAGGGAATTCCAAAGTCTAGGAGCCCTGACTGCAAAGGTTCTGTCCCCTTTGTGTATAAATCTGGACCTTGGAACAACAACAAGCAATGCCTTCGATTATCTCAGGAAGCGGGAAGGGACACAGTAAGAGATCTGACAGATAGCTCTCAGGGCTTCCTAAGTAATCAATAAAATGTAAAGATCACAATTCTTCTTCCATCCAGGAGTATTTTTTTTATTTTTTGTTTTATTTGTTTTGATCATGTTTTATGTCTTAATATGTGTTCAACGTTCAGACAGACTGCACTAGTTGTTGTAGTAAGTATGTATTTTTTTAAATGGCAGAATTTTATGTTTATTTACCTTAATGAGCTCCAAGCTTTGTTTTCTCTATTTCTTTTTCATTTTGCACTAATGTTTTGCAGCTAATTACAATTGTTAATAAAGTGAAACATTTTGAACTTGGATCATTTTTCTTAAAAATGTAGGTCATAATTTAAAAGACTGTCAGGAGTAATTTATCAAATGAAAAGGTGTAGGAAAAACATATTACAAAAATCACTGTAGTCAACGTTGCTAGCAGTCAATTTCTAGCACACAATAGTGTGTACAAGTTACATGTAGCTCCTATTGCGGTTAGTAAAATTTTTTAAGTTTGCCTCTTGTGAAAAAGTACAAATAAACAGTAATAAAGTCTTAATCTTTTGTCAGTATTTTGTTGTAAAAGTAGAAAGTAACAGTTTTATGCTGCATTTCTATAAAGGCACAAGCCGTAAATTTCAGTTACAACAACAATTAACAGTAACTTGCCGGCAACCCTGCTGTCAGTTCTTTACTGTCTTTTGATGGAAAAATCTTTAACAGTGCACGTCGGCCATTTACTTTTCAGCCATCCAAAAGTCCTTAGCAGAGAATATTTTGGATGAACTCCAGGAGACCACTCAAACAGTAATTGCTTGAAGGGTGTTACGTGAACATCTAAAATAGACAGCTGGCAGGACAGTTGGGTGACCGAGGGGTGGGAGGGTAAGAGGGGGGGTGGAGTGGTGGAGTTGGGGTGGCTGTGTTGGCAGTTCAGTTCAGTTTCTGATTAAAATGACAGAAGAGTCACTGGGAAGTGCTTTAATATATGAGTTAGTCAGTACGAATGACGGTCTATTCATTTTGTTTATGTGTATTTGTGTTTTTTATGCTTCTTTGCCATCCTTGCCTTTTTCAGTCCCACTGGATGGATGTATGAAAGTGTGAGACTAACTTGTAATCCTCCATGTTCATGTGGTTTTATTCATCTACAGCCAAACTCATCACCTTAGTTCAGAATGACTTGCAGGCTGAACAAAATGAAATGCAGATTACTTTTTTTTAAGCTGGGTGAGAACAGATGTGGCCTTGACAGCACAACCACAGCTGTGAGTGTTCAGGGTGACAAATGCAAGCCTTCATCTTTGTGTGATCTTCATCTTTACCTTTGTTGAAATGGATGATGGACATGCAATTCTGAAAATAAAATGAAAATGTGGCATGTCTGTTGTGTGCTGCAAAGTACTGTGACTTCTAACAATAAAGTTGGCTGGTCATCAGTTGGTCTGATGTGGTTAAGTTTCCATCCATTTATGATTCATATATTATACATATGAATGTATCAAAGAGGAAATTAACTTTCAAGATTATACTACTGAATCCTATGGATTCTTATTTTTGTCTGGAAAAGAGATAAAAAGATGAAATGTAGATTAACAAATACGATGAAAAAAAGTGAACCCTAACTAACAAATTTAACATATCATCTCATAACTTTTACTTAATAAGTTACAATTTTGACTTATAATTTAACTCTATTTTTTTCTGGGAGAATTGGGCTTCCATACAATCCCATATAGCTATAGCTAGGATTTGTGACAACAGGATTTCTTTATTTCTCTCTTTCTCTTAATTAAAAATGGATATTTAATCAACTTGATCTGCTATGAGCAAAAACAGAAACGTATTCATACCGTAAATTTGATGATAATACAAAATCTTTCTTGATTACAGTTGTTTGGATTTGTGTGGTCACGTTTTTACCTAAACACAGCCTAAAAAATGAGAGAAAAGAGCATGTTTGTGCACTTGACTTATAATATGCACGATTAGTGACTTTACATTAGACGTGTGGACCAGCACTCTCCTCTGATCCTCTTACTCTGTTGTCTTAGAGAGAGTCTTCTGGGAGGGAACAGAGCACACTGGCTGCCAAGGTTAAGTTGTCATCAGGGTGACTGAGTGAGTTATATTTTGGCCCTCTTAACCTGCAGATAAGAGGGAGTTGAGTGTCGTACTTATCATCATTGCTCTATAATGCTGAACGAGAAAAACATCTAATGAATCTACAAGTCATCTTTGCATGTATGCCAACTGTGTATCATTTTGTCTTTTATAGCTCTCTCCTCTCAGCCTTTAATTCTAGTTTCTACAAGTTCAGAACTTAGACCAGAGTTTATTCAGAATTTATGTGTCACACAAACTTACAAATTCATGTCAATGTCAATAAGTGCCACTAACTACTTCACTGGTTTCTACCAGATTTCTAAAGCTGCTAAAGCCAAAGGGTGTAGGCTGTTACACTGAGTGCTCCTTGATAAAGTTTTCTCCACAGCAGCAATCATAGTCATTTACTGTAAGGCAGCCACTGAATGGCCCCCTAAAGACTGCTTCAGCTGTTTTGGTGAAATTACCAGAGCCAGCGATGCGTGCCTGGAGTGTATGTGGGTCAGCGCTATAGCATGAAAGAAAGCTTTTATTCTGACATGGGTCCCCCACTGCTGTGTCATTGTTTTCCCCCTGTCACAACAGACAGTGGTGGGTCATCAGCGCCACATCCTCAGCTCTGTGGTCTTAACAAATCTCCGTGGGGAACATTATGTAAGAGTGTACAGGGATGCCATGAGCAGCAGAGGCACTACTGCCCCACCCAAATGTGTTTAGAAGAGCACCTCAGCACCCAAGACTCAAACGATTTTTTTCCTACTTAGTTTCATATTAGAAAGATCTAATGTTTAAAATGTCAGAATGAAAATATCTCTGCAAGATTTACAAAATCATCAAGCTTACCATGTACATTATCTATGCATGTTTTGTCTATCATAAAATCAGGAATATATCAAATTAGAATGTAATTTTTTAAAGCATGAAATATAGCATATCAGTATGTTTTGTTCTACTTTTTGTTGTCTTCATTACAACAGATCAAACTCCATCCAGTGATGAAGACCACAAGATACAGCTGAAAGCATCTGTAAAAATCTTGTAAGAGACATTGAGTAAAGAATGTGTCTGTGAATAATTTGTACATACATGTATAAATCTGGATTCATCTGGATGGATAAATCTTTCATAACACATTGTAGGGATCTGTTCATGTGTGTAACCATATATTATTAACAGTGATTACAGCCATGGTATATTGTGTCATCAATCATTAATGTTTATACACCAGTTATTATTTAGGTCCCCATCATGAAAGTGCCAGGGGTCCAACAGTCTCTGGCAACTATTGTTTTTGTGCAGATTATTATTATTCTCCTACACTATTGCATTTTTGAGCTGCTTGCAGTGCTTGAAAACTAACGAAAATTGGCATGCATGTCAGAATTGGCGAAAACGTTCTGTAGTTATTGGGCTTGGGTGCAGCCAGTGGCCTCCATAGTGCCCTCAAATACAGGGTCGTGTTGGGATAAAGTTGCTATGATGTTCATGAATTTTGGTGTGATCATTCAGATCATAATACATTTCTTTGAAATTTTTTCGCCCGACAAGAAGTCAGGCATTGTGAATTTTGTGCATCCATTTTCATTTTACGAACACACAGTAGAATATACAAAATCTCATGAAACTTTGTGCCTATGCTCAAACTAGTAAATATTTCCATTTGATATTGTAATTGGGCTTTGGTGTGGCATGCTGGTTCTATAGCACCCCTAATTACTTTTTTAGTGAAAACTGACAGGTGATATTGTTGTAGGCAAGTTGGCTCGATAGTGCCCCCAAACAGTTTTCAAAGTCAAGCCACCACCTTTAAATTTGACGTAGATGTACAAAATTCGGTGGGCAGAAGAACTATCTCCAGATCTCTTCTTCTTGGAGCCATACCCTAAGTCCACCAGAAAGTTAGCCATTTTTAATTTTTTGTAGTTTCTGCCATTTACAGGCATTATACTTCAACAAATTCCTCTTAAAGAACGACTTCAAATTTGGTAGGTGACATATTAAGACCTCTTTGATGCTATGTACTGATCAATTTTCATATTGTTCAATGAAACAGGAAGTTATTGTCAAGTTGTCTGCCCAAAGTTTCTCATGCTTAATAAGAGTCCCAGCCTGAACACATCTACATGTCAATTTTAGTCATTGTGCCACCAACTGATAACAGGAAGCCAGTCTTATGTGACAAACATCATCCAATTTACATGGAATTTACATGGTATGGGCTACACATGATATACAGCAACATGACATCTAATTAGTGGGTGTTCTCTAACGCCACATAGTGGGCGCAGGAAGTGATATTTAACTCCTTCCTACAACATCCAATATTCATGAAAATGCAAATGCAAGTCAGGTAACTGTCACTAAATGATTCACTGCAATAACAGCCCACTTGTGTAGCACGGCCCACTGGCAACAGGAGATGTATATGCAATTTAGATCTCCAGCATGTAGTCCATACAAGAAATAATATTTTCCTTATTCAGGCAGTGTCAAATGGTTACAAAAGTAACAATTTTTTAACTAACATGGGTCTTAGGTTTGGATGTGGCAAGATGGCCACAGATGGCCAGTGAGTAGCACTCACTTATGTTATTTTACTTAGATGTATAAAATTTGGTAGGCACATGTAAAATCTCCAGACTTAGAACAAAATCTTCTGGTGTTGTGCCCCACATTCAACAGGATGTTGGCCATTTTCAATTCAATGCTAATTTAAAGTGTATTTCTGACTGTCACTCTATATTTAAGTTCACGTAGCAGATTCACAGAATCCACTTCAAATTTGGTCAGTGAAGTCTATAGACCTTAATGATATTAAATTGTGAAGCTTTTTAGATTTGTGGAATGGTGTTGCCATGGTGAGCCAGACAACTGCGCCTTTTGCCATGAAACGGGAAGCTGTAATAACTTGACTGTACATTGTCTAATTTGCAGCAAATGTGATGTGTTTAATAAGAGCCAAGGCTTGAGGATTTCTACATGTTAGTATTGAGTCATAGTCATAGTACCACTGGCAACAGGAAGCAAGCCTTATGTTATAAACCTCCTTTGATTTATATGAAACTTAAAGTGTGTGGTCTACATTTGATATACAGCAACATATTAAATGTAGACCACATATGATATGTTGCAGCATTTAGTGTGTATTTTCTAGCACCACATAGTGGACACAGGAAGTGATAATTATCTCCTACATGCAATGTCCAATATTCATGAAAATGTATATCCATGTCAGTTGCCCTCTGGTAAATGTATGGCTGCGTGTCAACCAAGCAGCAACCTCCAGGGCTGAAAAATCAAGCCAATGCGAAGTGCCAAAAACTGCAGTTCCTTGAAGGACCACTTGAGGTTGGCTCCAAAAGTGAGTCAATCTCCATAGTCCCCTATCTTAAAATGCCCAACTTAACAGCAGAAATAAACATGTTTACAGCCTGGTACAAAAACATTTATGGTCTTTATAGCTAATGACATAACTGTATGGGGGGTCGTAAAGTTATGCATAATGAACGACATGGCTGCTTTGGGCGCCAGGCCCGCCAGCTGCTAGGTGGCTTGTTTCAGCCATACGGCCTGCCTCTTTACCCATTTTGGATTGTGAGATGATTATATGAATGTTGTAATGTAGTATTGGTGTAACAACACATGTGACATGTATGCATTTATATGCACGGCAAAAACAAAATGTTATCTTCTGAGCAGGGTGGTTGTTGTGGCCGAGTGGTTAAGGCGATGGACTCGAAATCCATTGGGGTCTCCCCGCGCAGGTTCGAATCCTGCCGACAACGATGTCTTGTGGAATGCTTTCAAGAATGAAACAATGAATCTGGTTGCTTTCAAAGGAGGAATTGAGAAGGTTGGACTAGACCTGTGCTACTTACTCTCCCACACAGTTTATTACATACAACAGCCACTGTGCTGTATGCTATTTTCTTGCAGGATAGCTTCTGCGGTCAATAATAATATTACTATTAGTTACAGATATGTCAAACTACATTCTTTCTCATTCTTTCACTCTTTTCTGCTTGGTGTACCTCCTTCCTCTTCCTGTTGAATTCTTACACTGATATAGAAAGCAGATGCAGACCTCTGTTGTTGGAAAGCTATTACGTCAGTGAGCCACAGGTCACATCGATTTGTTTACATATGGCTCCAAAGTCTATTTTGAAATAAACCTCTAAAGAGGGGGATGTAGCTCAGTGGTAGAGCGCATGCTTTGCATGTATGAGGCCCCGGGTTCAATCCCTGGCATCTCCAACAGGTTTTATGATGACAAAAAAAAAAAATCAAAAGGCTTCCCACTGACGAAAAATACACACAGTTTGGACAGTGCGTGAGGTGGAAAGAACATCAAAAACACTCCCTGATAGGAAAAACAAGCGTGGCAAGACAGAGCATCTTGTTGAATATTACTGTCTAGGCCATACAAACGTACATACATACATCTTATTCAGCGGTGACGGTGATGTCACATGGTTGCTTTTCTTTTATTACCTACCACATGTGACGCGTATGCATTTGACACCCCAACAACAGCTTCTCGTCAGGTTGGTTGTCGTGGCCGAGTGGTTAAGGCGATGGACTAGAAATCCATTGGGGTCTCCCCGCGCAGGTTCGAATCCTGCCGACAACGATGCTTTAATCTTGTTCACCCGCTGTCTGATCCAATTCTGACAAGCCAGGAGCCACCAGCCAGGATAACTGGAGGGACCTCTTGGACCTCTCGGAGTGA